>JARHVA010001920.1:930000-1347500 GCA_037957365.1 Torreya grandis
ATGTTTGAAGGAGTTGTCAACTACCTTAAGAAGACCTCCTCCCTCTCCTACACCAAGAAAAGTAACAAAGTCAAACAAGCTCTAAGAGTCCTCTAATAGCCTAAGTAAGGTGGAGAGACCTCATAAATGGATAAGTATTCAATGGAGGAATTGATGAAGACTTGAAGACATATTTTCATGGAAGAAGACTTATTTATCAAAGAAGACATGCAAACTAGTATATAGGGTATGCAAGCAAGGATATAGGCACTTCAATGGGTCAAACTTCACCAATTAATGCTAAAGACTTCTTCAAGACTTCCAAAAAAGGCTAGTTCTAACTCCTATGCCACTTTTGTGAAGGAAAGAAAGAGAAAGTCTAAGAAACACTACGTAGGATTTGAAAGGTGTGAGGACAAGTGAGTCACCCCTATTTTGGGGCTACTTTGTCTCCCCTCTTTTATTCTTTTCCTATTTGTATCTTCTTTTTCAAAATCAAGATATCATTATTTTGCTTTGGCTATGCTGACAAGCTATCAAAATTTTGCACTGCACCTTTTGAAGAAATAAGAAGCTAGTTTCTTCCATTTTTAGGTGGTTGTGTGAAGTGTATGTATGATTTACATTGATATAACATACTGAATCAATATCTTTCCTATGTTAATGTCCAGTTTTTCTACCTTATTACAATGTATTTGAGTTTTTACAGGTCACACTAAGTGTCTAGGTTCAATCTCAGTCTAGTCTTGGAAGTGAATTCAACAAACTTTCATTCCTTCCATGCAAAGAGTGAGTGTTGTTAGTACCTTTGTGTGAAACACTATTGTAGAAGTCATATACCTTAAGTGAAGAGAATGTGTGTAGGATCCTTGGATTTATAAGAGTGTCAATAAAAAGCAAAAGTGGTCATAAACATCAGTGCATCAAATTTCTTTCAAGTTTACATGTCAATTCCAATGAAAGCATTATCCCTTCACCTTTTCCCTTAGTCACCAATCAATAGTAATTAGGATTAGAATTAGATTTAATGAGTTCATCAAGGGAACCAACCCTCTATCTAAAAATTCTCTCCAACTCAAATTCACCCACACTTTGGAGAGATTCCATTATTTCAGTAGAAGTGGGAAAAGGCATACATTCTCATAAGGGTAGCACCCCCAATTGATAACAATTGCATGAACCCTTGGATGCTCCTACATAAAACACCCAAGGTTTTTAAAATGTGAGATCCTACTCACATGGATGGAATAAGTGGTAAAACAACTCTTTTTACCATGAAGTATAATGGCCATGGCATTCCCTTCTAACACACCAAATACTTTAGTGGATTGATGCTCTTTCTCTATCACTGATAGCTCCTTGTTGACTTCAAATATTTGTTTCTCTTACCTCTTCTCTTCCTTATCTCCTTTATGGGATCAGACCCACCATAGCTCAACCACCTCCACCAATTAGTTATCTTCTTCTCCCTCCATTCTCTTGTGGGTTGAAAGCCACCTTCGTTTGACCACCTCCACCAAATGCCTTCACCATCATCATTGCTCCAACCTTCATTGGATTTGAACCAATCACATCCATTTATGTTCAAATATTCTCTCATATAAAATATCACCTTAGTACACTTAACATAGATTTGGGCATCCAAATGATCACCCATAACTTCTAATACTACCTCTAGGATAGTCTTCACCTCCTCATCTCTCACATTCCTCATTGTTATGTCAAGTAACTCCTCCACCTCTATTCTAACATTATTTTCCATATCTATCTGCGCTAAAAAATCATACTCTTATCCACATGCTTGGGTTGATAACAAACTCAGGGGTTCCATCACAACCTTGCATTCTTTCATTCTCATACTCTTCATATTAGCTCTAGGCTAATTGTTATCTCATTCCTTCACCACTTCCATGTCATGTGTAAATAACCTTGCAGTCTCCTTGTCCATATGAGAATAATGCATAACTTGACTCATAAGGTCTCTTCCTCAACACCTACCTTGGCTACTCCCGCATATGCAACACCACCTTCATTATTCATTCCTTTTGGTAGAAATAATTCTACCATCTCAATATCCTTGCTTGCCTATGCCACATGAGTGACATTCGACATCCCTCCTTGTATATATGATCATTGGACCAACCTTCATTTTGAAGTTATGAACTTTTTCTTCCACCATTATACCCTCTATCCATCTCTCAATATGGATATTTTATGCATAGCCTTCTTTATCTACTATTATCCTTTTGAGAAGGTCTTCTTCTTTTTGCCAATCTCTTTCATGTGATTTTGTGAGATTATTCTCTCCCACCTCTAGTTGCTACAAATGAAATTCATCTTGTATATGCTTTTGAGAAATTTATTCTACCCTCACTTTCCCACTCTCTCTTGTTTCCATGATGACTTGAAAATAAAAATCTATTATTGTTATCTCCTCACCAACCAACACTTCAACTATTACTTCTATATCACATCCTCATTTTTCTTCTCATAAAATGGACATGTTGGACTGAACCACGCTTTGCCCTCATCTTTTCCATATTCTCCATAGTTGGACCTACACATTCAACTAACACATTAAGGGAATCAAGAGTTCCCATGATCACTTATTCAATCACTTCAATATGCCTCATAAACATGTTTTCCAACTCTTCTCCATTTCTTACATGTTTATCATGGATTCCACTCACACTATGGACATACAAAGGTTGATTCTCAATAACCTCTATGGTTTTACTCTCCTCATTATTCTTTGTGTTTTTTTCTTATTCAAATGGGTATTCTTCAACCATATTCTCCTTGTGTACATTAGGTTACACTGCATCTATCTTCATTGTCTCCTTCGTGGAAACCTATAACTCATTGTTTCTTCTCTCTTCTTTCATATCTATTATTTCCTCATGGAAACATGTGTCTTTACTTGGTTGTTGTCAACCCTTCTACCCTTTAAAATAGACAACATAATTGCATTGTCTTCATTCACTAAGGAGAATTTTGAATCTTCTCACTTACAGGATGCAACAAACTCTTTCTCATCATCAAACAATGGGTCTCCTTCTTCTAGTTTAACAACTATCACATCTAAATCCTCCTTCATGATGACTCCTTACCCTATGGTCTACTCACAAACTTCTTCATCCTTATTATTCTTAAAATCAGATTTGGGCTTCTCACATGGAAACCTCACTCTCTTGTTGTCTTTAAGGACAACCTTCTTCTTCTCATTCATATCCTTCTCCTTGATGTCACTTGGAATAGTTTTTAGTTGCTCACATGGAAACTTCCCTCTCATGTTGCCTATCATGATAATCATATTCATCTTTTCTTTTCTCTCAAGCCTCAAGACATGAAGCTTCTTCATCTACTCCACTTGTATTCATTGGTGCCAAACATGATCCATCAACTTGGAAACCATATGTTCCTAAATTCACACATCTTCTCTCCTTTTACTCGTCTCCTCTCTTGGAGAACTTTGCAATACTCATCCGCAATTCCACATAGTCTTTTACATTTAACCTTCACCCTTAATGGGGTATTCAATATGCTCCTCTTCAAATAATGTCTCTAACTCCACTATCCAATTCATGAGCTCATTTGGGCTCTCTCTACCACAAAACAAAACAATATTACTAGTGGGCCTACCTCTTTCATTGATATAGTCATCAATTGTTCTATTTTATCTTCTAATTGGTCCCCTCTCCAAGACATCCAACTTTACTTGTAGGGATAACAACATCTCAACAAAAAAAAATCTTCACTTACAACTATAATGTCCCTTCCTTATGCTTCATCAATTGGGCGAACCATTAGCCTATTTCTAGGGGTTCCCATAGGCTAATGTGATTTGGTGAGGGGATCCCTTGATTTTTGGAGTGTTGCTTATCTTCATTTGGTGCTTTTAGGGGTTAGTTTGAGCTTAATTTTTAGGGAGATTCATGGAGACTCTTTCTAATCATGTTTTAGACACATGGTCGAAATTTACTATTTTTAGCCTATCATCAATTTTAGCACTGACTTTGGTTTTCAGCATCAGTTTCACCTCAAATCAATCAGAGACATCATTTGATGCTTCGCTGGTGATTTCCCAAGTGTATTCAATGATATTTTAAATAAATGCTTTTAATATAATGTTTTAATTATAATAACATTGATTTAATTTATTAAAGGGACTTTATGTGGTACCTAAGAGGGGAAAATAAATTTATAACCTTAAGTTATTTTATAACTTAAGTGGGAGTGCTCAACTGGGAGATATAAGGGTTTTTTTTTTAAATATAAAATTAAAACATGTTCCCTTAAAGAAAATCATCCCCCTTTGGGAAAATATAAAAAGTCAAGTTAGAGCTCATTTGATGGGGTTTCAAGCAGGGAGCTTTGTGAGGACGAAAACCTTCACAGAGGACATCAACTACAGAGGTGAAAGACCCTCCAAGGTTGATTGATGACAAATTCATTTAGAGTCTATGTTGGAGCTTCATTGTTGGGATTTTATTGTTGTAGGTAAGGGTTTAATGTGTACATCTTTTGGTATTTTATGAATAAAGATTTGAGGAAGAAATAATAGATTATTTCAGAGTTGAAAGTTGCATGTTTGAAGCCATTTTGGAGTGTTTTCAGTCATAAAGTTTGTTGTTAAGAATTCTATTATCAGTCGTTTATCACATAAACAAATGGGTATGCTTGTTTTATATTTTTGAGTTGTTTTAACCATCTGGGTATTATTATTTCCTTACATATATTACAATCCAAACTCTATATGAGATTTGAAAATTATTTGCAGCTTATGGGTATTCTAGTATATTGATTTATTAATGATATATTGATCTGGGTATTGTCAAAAAAACTTCCATATTGTTATTTCTTAATTATGTGCAATATAAACATCACATGCAAACCTAAACAACAAACAAAAAATAAATCAGAACATGGGTGTATGTTATAGTGGTATCAGAGCTGGTTTTCCTGCCAGCCTATTGAAGTTTACTTTTACTATAGTTTAGATAGTTGCATGTTAGTTTGGTGATTACCTAAATAATTGCATGACAATTTGGTGACTACCCAGATAGTTACATGTCAGTTTGGTAACTACCCAGATAGTTGCATGATAGTTTGGTGACTACCCATATAGTTGAATGTGGATTTCGAGCAATAGATGTTTGTGGGTTTTTGTTGCATGTTATTGGGTATGAGTGATTGCATCTTAAATCACTTTCTATGAGTGGTAGTGATAGAGAAAGAAGGTATCTTAAAAGGCAAAGAAAGAGATAAGTTGATCAATGGGAATAGTGGCCCTTTAAGACAATAGGACAACACTTTGAAACACATTTAGAGGAAATAAAAACTACATAAAACATAGGTTATAAAGAGGGAAAATCTAGCAAGGATCTTAATATTGAAATAGTTTATTGCATGCAATAAATGTTGTAGCAAGAGGGCAATAAGAGGTGCTTGAACGAATATACCAATATCAAGGAGAACTCACTCAAATTCTTTACCAGTTGGTACCCAATAATGGCAGGAACAATAGAAATAATGGTAGAAATAATGCTAATAACATAAGAAACAATGTCAACAACATAAGGCACAATGCAAATGATGGAAATAATGGAGATAACTCAGTTAATAAGAGGGATGGCTTACAACATACGTATGTTGGATCAGCTAACACTAGACCCATGATGCCTAAATTCACTTCCCTAGTTAATCCTCGAGAAGAATAAGTTTTTGAGCCTATAGATCAGGTGTGACATACACATATTTAGAGAGATTAGAGAGCTATAGATCCTAAATTCCAAGCTGAGATGTTATTTGATTAATACCTGGCTTATAGGGACAGAACTAGACCCTACAAAGAAGGTGGAGGTAAACCACATAACCAAGATTTGTAAAGGAAAGTAGGTAAATTAGCTATTATATGTTTTAATGGATTAGGAAAGACTACAGTTAGAGTGTGGGTGCATAAACTTGACACATACCTACAACTCCATCCAATGGCAGAGCCTAAGGCTATCAAATATGCTACCTTGTATTTGGATGGGAGTGATCATGAATGGTGGCACCATGGATTGATTACTTTGGGCCATGATCAGATTGATAGGTATGTTGAGTTTATAGACATATTGATTGATAGGTTTGATAAGGGTGATCTCGAGTTGCATTTCAAGGAGTTAACTCAGCTTAGATAGTAGGGGTCTATTAATACTTACATTGTAGATTTTCTTAGGTTATCAGTTATGGTAACTAATTTTTCATAAAGGAAAATGATTATTCTGTTTGTGGATGGGATTTCAGACCCGTTGAGAGGATGGGTCAAGGAACTTGATCCACCCACCCTGCAAGATGTTATCAGGAAGGCTAGAGATATGAAAAAATCTTTTTTGAAGAGTAAATTTTAGTCTAAAGGGTTCTCATACAAAATGGATAAAGATAAGAAGCACTTTCATAAGGACTTCAATCCACCTAAGACAAATACTTCTAGGTTGGATAGTGATCAGCCCCATGAGCTGAGGAAGAAAAAGTTACATTTACCTTGCAGGGAGCCTTGGGATCCATTGCACAAGTGTGATACCCAAGCCAAATCAAAACAAATAGAATATTTTTCAGTAGAGGAGACAACATATGAGGAGTCAGATCAACACTTTGATTCAAGGGACACAGGGACAAAGAGTTATTTTGAGGAGCCAAATAAGGAGCAGAGAGAGGAGAGCCCAGTGGCTCAACTTTCTAACATTCAAAGAAAGGGATCATTCATGATTTGGGAAGTTCTTGGTGGTTAAAGGATTGTCACTCTTCTTGACATAAGAGGCACTCATAATTTCATTTATGAGGGATTAGTGGCCAAAAGGGGACTTAAGTTAGAGGAGTTTGAGGGGTTCAGGGTGAGAGTAGCAGATGGATTTATTATCACCTATAAGAGGAGGATTCCCAACTTGACCATCTAGTTGAGTGATTATGAGTTTTAGGCTGATTTTCATGTGGTAAGTATAGGAGAGATGGATGTGGTTCTTGGCTTGAAGTGGCTTCATGCTATTGGAGAGTTTTACCTTAACTTTTGTATCATAAAAATAAAGTTTGAGATAGATGGGAGGAAGCACATTCTCTGAGGTATGTCAAATGGTAGTTTATAAGTGTTGTCTTTTAGGAGGATAGAGAGGCTTATTAGGCATGATCAGGTAGAATGGGAAGTAGAGTATCTAAATATGCCAATGATTTTGGAGTAGTAGAAACAAGGTTACTATCCTGACATTCAAGCTTTGTTATTGAATCACAATAAGGTATTCAGTAGTATACATCTTGGGGGGGCTCCTAAGAGAGGCATAGACCATGTCATCAAGTGTGAAGAGGGTGCCAAGCCCATGATTAATACTCCATATAGACATTTAAAGAGGCATAAGGATGAGATAGAGAAAGCTATTGAGGAGTTGATTAATATGGGACACATAAGGCTTAGTAAGAGTCCCTTTGCATCTTCGGTTATGTTGGTGAAGAAGAAGGATGGGATAATGTGCATGTGTATTGATTATAGGGCATTGAATAAGAAGACAATTAAAAATAGGTACCCTATCCCATAGATAGATGATTTGATTGATGATTTAAATGGAGCTTGCTGCTTCTCCAAGATATATTTGAGATCAAGATATCATCATATCCGAGTCAGGGAGTAGGATGTGGAGAAGACAACATTTAGGTGTCACTATAGACAGTTTTGAGTTTTTGGTTATGCCTTTCAGCTTAACCAATGCTCCAGCCACTTTCCAGTCTTGTATGAACATGATGTTCAGAGATCAGCTTCGTAAGTTTGTCCTCATATTCTTTGATGATTTTTTTATTTTTATCAAGACTTGGGAGGAGCACATGAGACAACTTAAGGAGGTTTTGATCATCCTAGAGTGAGAGTCACTATATGCCAAGAAGTCAAAATATGAGTTTGGGATGATGGAGCTTTTCTACCTTGGGCATATTATCAGTTCACAAGGTGTTCGCATGGACCTTGAGAAAGTTAAAGCTATTATACATTGTCCTTCCCCAATAAATCTTACACAGCTCAAAGGCTTATTTAGCCTTTGCAAATTTTATAGGAGATTTGTTAAGGGTTTTTATAGGTGGCTGCCCCACTCACAAATATAACCAAGAAGTGGGCCTTTGCTTGGTCATATGATGCTTAGAGATGCTTTGATAAATTCAAATAAGTGATATGTGCTTGCCCAGTCCTAGCTATTATGGATTTCTCCAAACCATTTGAGTTGGAGTGTGATGCATCAGGAGAAGGGATAGGAATTGTTTTGATGTAGAATAAGCATCCCATTGCTTTAAAGAGTTGGAATCTGAGAGGTATTGAGAATAACTATTCTATCTTTGACAGGGAGATGTTGGCCATCATGTATGTTTTGGCCAAGTTTAGACCATACCTTGTGGGAGGTAAGTTCATTGTTAAAACCGACCACAACAACCTCAAACACTTCCTAAATTAGTGAGATCTCAATGATAGGCAACATAAGTGGGTGAGTAGATTGAAAGCATCTGACTTCGACATAGTTTATGTCAAAGGGAAGAAGAATGTGGTTGTTGATGCACTTTCTAGGAGACCTCATTTATGTGCTCTATTTGAGATCACAACTAATTGGAGGGAGATGATTTCAGTTGAGTATGTAAAGTGCTCTTGGGAATTAGGCATTATTAAGGGCACTATTTAGGATGATAGGTATTGGATGGTAAATGATTTAATAATTTACAAGGAGATGATTTACCTAGTGCCCATCTCACAGCTTAAGGTGAAGGTGTTTAGGACATTTCATGATACACCTATAGCTGGTCACCTGGGTTTATTTAAGACATACAGGTAGATTTAGGAGAGATTCACATGGAAAGGACTTAAGAATGAAGTCCTTAAGTATGTTCATGAGTGCCCCACTTGCTACCAAAATAAACATGAGCATACCTTTCTATCTTGTTTGTTGTAGCCCCTACCTATTCCCAATTAGAAATGGGAAATTATTTCTATGAACTTCATTACTAGGCTTCTAAAATTGCAGGGCAAGGATATTATATATGTCATGGTTGATAGTTAAAAAAAATTGATAATTTATTTGTAATTTTAACAACATATATAGCAGCAAAGGTGGTTGATCTTTTCTTTAGGGAGATATTCAGACTACATGGTTTGCCTATGAGCATAGTCAGTGATAGGGACAACAAGTTCCTAAGTTTATTTTGGTAGGAGATCTTTAGGTTGAGTGGGAAAAAGCTCACTCCTATTACCTCATATCATCCTCAGACTGATGGACAAACTGAGATAGTGAATAAATGGATGGAAGGGTACTTGTGTAAGTACATTTCAGAGAAGTAGAAGGCATGGGTAAAGTGGTTACACCTCGGTGAGTATTGTTACAATTCTACTTACCACATATCCATCAAGATGTCACCATTTATGGCTATGTATGGGTATGAGGCTCCAAGTTTTCTAGATTTGTTGTTTGGTGATAGCAGAGTGCCCAAAGCCAGGGATTTGCTCAAGGAGAGCCAACATATTATGAAATATTTAAAGGATAATTTATAGTAGGCCCCAAATCAGTATAAGTTATATGTTGATCAACATCAAGTAGAGCAGACTTTTGAGGTAGGTGACATGGTTTATCTGAGGCTACAACCCTATAGACAGTCCGCACTCAAGAAGAGTGAGGTAGAGAAGCTTAAGCCATGGTATTATGGTCCTTTTAAGATATCCAGGTAGTAGGGGAGGTGGCTTATAAGCTCAAGTTATCAGTAGATTATAGAGCACATAATGTATTTCATGTCTCTCACCTTAAAAATGTGCTTGTATATAATGTGGTTCCCTTTTCCGATTTACCACCACTAGATGAGGAAGGTAAACTCATCTTGATTCCACAGGCCATAATTGATATTAGGGAGCGTACTCTACATCAAAAGACTATCAAGGAATATTTGGTGAAGTGGAAAAACTTGTCGATTAAGGATACTACATGGGAGAGTGAACATATTCTATAGCATCCAGAGTTGAGATTGCTTAAGGACAAGTAATTTTAGGGAGGGCAGACTATAATGTCCTTTCCTAAGCTTTGTCAATTGGGTGGACCATTATCCTATTCTTAGAGGTTCTCATAGGCTAATGTGATTTGGTGAGGGGATCCATTGATTTGTAGAGTGTTGCTTGTCTTTGTTTTGTGCTTCTGGGGGTTAGTCTGAGCTCAGCTTTTAGGGAGATTCATGGAGACTCTTTATGGGCATGTTTTAGACACATGGTCCAAATTTACTATTTTTAGCCTGTCATCAATTTTAGCACTGACTTTGGTTTTCAAATTGGTTTCACCTCAGATCAGTAAGAGACGTCATTCAATGCTTCATTAGTGATTTCCCAAGTGTATTCAATGATATTTTAAATAAATGCTTTTAATATAATGTTTTAATTATAAAATTTTAATTTATTAGAGGGAATTTATGTGGTCCCTGAGAGGGTGAAATAAAGTTATAACCTTAAGTTATTTTCTATCTTAAGTGGGGGTGCTCAAGTGGGAGATATAAGGGGTTTTTTTAACATAAAATTAAAACATGTTCCCTCAAGGAAAATCATCTCCCTTTGGAAAAATATAAAAATGCAAGTTAGAGCTCATTTGGGATAGGAAGAAAATATATTTTGGAGAGAGTTTTTATAGGTTTGTGTTGGGGTTTCAACCAAGGAGATTTGAAAGGACGAAAACCTTCACAAAAGACATCAACTATAGAGGTGAAAGACCCTCCAAGGTTGATTGCTGATAGATTCATTTAGAGTCTATGCTGGAGCTTTATTGCTAGGAGTTTCTTGTTGTAGGTAAGGGTCCAATGTGCACATTTTTTGGTATTCTATGATTAAAGATTTGAGGAAGAAATAACATATTATTTCATAGTTTAAGGTTGCATGTTTGGAGCCATTTTAAAGTGTTTTCAGTCATAAAGCTTGTTGTTTAGAATTCATTATCAATCCTTTGTAACAAAAACAAATGGGTATGCTTGTTTTATAATTTTGAGTTGTTTTGACCATCTGGGTATTATTATTTCCTTACATATATTGTAGTCCAAACTCTGTATGAGATCTGAAAGTTATTTGTAGCTTATGGGTATTCTAGTATATTGAGTTATCAATGATATATTCATATGGGTATTGTTATAAAAGGTTCTATATTGTTATTTTTCAATTATTTGCAATGTAAACATCACATGCAAACCCAAAACAACAAACAAACAAAAAAAATATTAGAACAGGGGTGTATGTTAAAACAGTTGTAACATCTTCACTTTGTGCATCCTCTATCATGTCCAATCTTGCTTGGACTCCCTTCAACATCTCATCCACGTATTCTAACTATTGTGATCTCCTTCCTTTGTTTGTCATGTCATCTTCAACAAACATGATTCTCTTTCACAACCTGCAATAGACTCAAACAAGAGCCTATCACACTTCCTCTCAACTTGGAAATCTTCTCTCACACCTGCAACAAACTTATCCTCTCACTTATGCAATTTTATATTTTATAACTTGCGACTAAATAGATAGACTTCTCTTGCAAAACCTATAATTAACTTATACAAGAGCCCTACAAACTTAACCCAACAAGGGAAGACATTGATCTGATACAAAATGATGTAATCACAAGAGAGGGGGTCCACTTTAGGACTACATTTAACTATGTGATGCATGGATATAACACTTAAAATATTCCATGGACACATCTGAGCATAAAACTAAACTTGAAAAAATCAACACAATATCTTTATTAAACTCAAAAACATGCTACGGAGAACTGGTGCACACTCTCTCACACTCTCACACATGCATCTATAGGGTTATTGAAACATAAACATGAAGAAGAACTCACATACAAAGTCTCTAATGGATTGGTTCGCTTTCAGCTCCCTCTTTTCCTCCTTGGAGTTCTCTCTTCTTTGTTTTTCTCCTCAAAATTGACTCTTCCTTCCCCAATTCAAATATGTTTCTAACCTTCTCTGCCTTCTCCTGTGCCTCTTGGTCTTCCTTAGCCCCTTAGAAATGCTCCAAATTTGTTCAATCATCTTTATGGGTCATTACTTTTGTTTTAACTTCATTGAAGACATAACCCCCCTATTTACAAGCCAAAACTACCACTGGTTGCAAAACCAGCCCATGATAGTTTCGTAATCATCACTGATTATTACATAACCACCTCCAAATACAAACTAATGGTTTCATTATTGATTAAAAAATATAACTTTTGAAGGCCATAACTTGAGCATACAGACTCAGATTAAGATGATTTTTTTTTAAATTACACTACTCTTCAAGAGGAATCCATATATGCAATCGAATTTGGGTTTAGGGAAGAAATTAATGCAATTTATGCTTTTCCCCCACAACCTATATGTTTTATCCCTTCAATACATGGAATGACATTCTATATTACACTAAATGTTGAGAAACTCAATCATTTTTCTTAGAACCACATAGATATTTGAAAACAATCCTTCTTTAATGTGATTGATGCTATTATAGGAGTATCGATATTCCTTTGGATCATCTTCATCATGCCAAAAATGACAAACACATAAACAAGACTACACAAACACACGCCACTCTATTTTTGGTTGATACGAGATTGCATGAACCCTTGGATGCTCTTGTATTAGTCTACCTTTCTACACTAGGGGCATGCCTAAAATGGGGACATTTTTTCACATTTATCAAGTTGTATCGCTCTATACATATCCATTAATCATATTAGACTATACATGACTTGTTATCTCATGTATACTCTTTAGGGTGCGATTGCATATGGATATTGTGTTATTTTATATTCGATGATGGCATTGATTGATTATATGGATTAACAATGTTTATTCTATGCATGTTTTATGATGTTGATTATTACATTATGTGACGATTGATATGTATTACATTATGGGTTTTATGAGTGCATCAATTGTATTTTTTCATATCATGTGTCAGTTGTGTCGAGGATCCTTTAGTCCATGCTATGACCATGTTTTATGGGGTAAGTTAGAGTTAAGTCAAATTCAAGTCATGTCTTGAGTGTTTCATGATCATGATCATGTGTGCATGTGTGCTTATGTGTGTTGGTACATGTATGACTATTATTGAGTTTAATGTCATGATTAATATCACACAGTGTTCTGTTATGTGAGATGCCATGATTTCTATCATGCATCTTCTGCATTGCCTATTATTGCATGCTTAGTTGTTATATCTACTTTACATGACACTTATATATGACCATTTCCTTTGATTACATGTTGCATGTGTGCTTCAATGATCAAATATTCTCATGATGACATATCTAATCATGTTTGCAAAAATACTTTACCTAATGATTTTTTTATATATAACAAGATATGCATAACTCTTTCTTTTAGGACAAGTGATTCACAGGCTTCAACCCTCACCTCAAAATGGGGAGGCATAAAGTGGGCTTATCTTACAAATTCAAGCCTTGTAAAATAGATAATTCATATTTTGAGTTTGAATACATGATTCATATGGGACAGATTGGATATATTAAGACACGTGCAAGGCTATGTGTTGCATCTTACAAAATTGTGAGTGAAAGTTAACATATTCTATGACAAAATTGTGAGTGAAAGTTAACAATGTTCTTGGCAAGGAGCTTAAGAAATATAGGGGAGAGAGAATGAGTAGTTCAGAGATCAAGAAAAAAGAGGGGGATCTTTGAAAGTCAATAAAAATGCTAATAACACATAAATTAAACCAATAATCGATAAATAGACAAATATACTAAAAATATATGAATTAACACTTAATAAATACATTGACTCATTTTTAAGTATTTACACTATAAAAATGCAAATAATTCAAAATTTTCATAAACATTACAAATAAATTTCAAGGTTACTCCTTCAATAAGACGATCAGGTTAGTTTAAAATTTATCATAAAGTTTGTCATCTTAATCAATAGCTCTGTTCAGATTGATCACCGTGTCATGCTTAAACACCTAGTTGAAAATATTTGAGATAGAAAAGAGGGTGCATATTGTTGCTTTGTAGACTTTGAAAAGGCAGTTGACGCAGTACAAAGGATCAAACTATGGAGCATAATGGAGGAGCTACGGGTCTCAATACACTAAAGGGCAATAATTCATATATTATATGAGCAAGTCAAGGTAAAAATCAAAATGCAACATCGAGAAAGGTTACTCTTTATCCTTGACTCTATTTGGGATATACATTAACAGGCTAGAATATTGAATAACCAAATTTCGAGGGGAAGGGGTCCACTTAGCGAAATACGTGATGAAATTCTTGCTTTATGCTAATGACCAAATTTTAATGGTAGAGACAACCCAAGATCTAAGAGGCCACCTATGGGCTCTATGGCTCTTTTGTAAAGGAGTTGGGATGCAAATGAACATTAACAAAATCAAAATTATGTTTTTCTAGTGAAAAGGAATAAACAACATATCGACTTTCAATTTGTAGGAGAACCTCTCAAAGTGATGTCAGAATAGAAGTATCTTAGTGTTAAGTTTCACGATAAACTCATTTGGGATACATGTAAGATGAAAATAATACAAGCATGGTGGAGAGCTCTCATACTTCAAAACAAGGGCAAGAATGATGAATTACAGGATTGGAAGACCACTAGAGTCCTATTCAGATTACTTGTCATGTAAGTGATGTTGTATGGTTGTGAGGTATGGGCTAGTGGAACAATGAGTTCAAAATAGAGGTAAATAAAAAGAATCTAATCACAAACAATTTTAGAATTAAGGCTTCAGTTCCCCATGAAATTATCCTTGCTAAAACATAGACTTTTTTGTTAGAGGTAACCACTATGACCAAGTTGTTATGTTACTTGAAAAAATAGAAAACATGAAGATTAGTAGGTGGCTTAGGGCTGCAAGAGAGGAAGAGTTGCACAGGTGGAAGAACAGGTGGTTGAAGCAAAATCATAAATGGATGAGTAGATGGGATATCAGTGTAAACGAATGCCCAAATCTCAACAAAGACATAAAAAATTATGTGAATGAAAAATTTAGAACAAGGATGTGGAGGAAGAAAATAAGTGGGAAATGAAAATACTATATTACAAAATTCAACCTATCTTATTAGCATTGTGAAAAAGCATATATAGGAGCGAAAATCAAATAGAGGGAGAAGATCCTCAATGCTTAACTAAAAACTAGCTCCCACAGATTTAGATGCGAGACATGTAGATGTAAGACACTGAAAAAATTATAAGAAATGAGAGTTTGTGTTTAATGCAATCATGGGCAGTGGAAATTGAGGAACATTTCATCTTTAAATGTCTTAAATACATAAACATCAAAACCAAATATGAAAAAACACGAATTAATTCTATGATAAAACTCTTTGAAGACAACATAATAAAAGAGATGGAAGAGATGCTAATACAAATCCAATAAATAAAAAACAACTTTTTAAAAGATATCACCATTCTCATAATTTAAATAATTAAAACAATTAATACTCCCATAAACCATTTTGATCTCATAAATATAATTAAAATCACTTAATTTCATTTCATTGATAGGAATTTTAACAAACCTTTAAGACGGTAACCAACCTTTTAAGGACGGGCAGGGCTTAAATATAAAATAATCGTTTGAAAAGGAAGGCGATCATAGCAAACAAAAGCGAAAAACTTAAAAACCCGCTCGAAGGGAAATAAATCTTCACGGATGTCCCGGGGGCATCCAAAAGCTTACAATATCACTTTCCTTCATCCCCTGTACAAACCCTACTAAAACCCCTACGTTTCAGAACATTGAAATCCCTAAAGCTAATATTTCTGTTCATTACTTCTCAAAGTTTTTGTGCATAATTTAATTTCCGCTGTAAAAAAATGGCGTTCTTTGACTTGAACATCCCCATAGAACAGGAAGCGAAGGACAAAAACAAGGCAAAATCTGCAAAAAACACTAGGGTAAAACTGGTAGTGAAGGCAATGGAGTTAGGCTACAGCGGAATAGCTTACAACCGCTTTGTATCGGGAATTATGGCGGATACAGATCGCTGCACAATAGCTCCCCTGCCTTTGTCTTCTCTGCTGGAAGCTTCTCCGGGATTGGCGGAGACTGTGAAGTTTCACAGGGAGGTTTTAGGTTTACCTGTGGATGAAAGAGAAAAGATGAGGCAGTACAGCAGGGTAACAGTGGGAGTGGAATGCATGCTGCAGGCGGCTGCACTGAATCCCAATAATCAAGTGCTGCTTACCTATGATTTGGTGGCTGTTCATCCCATGAATCCCAACATGTTTGAACACGCCTGCCTCAATTTGGAGGTCATTCCGCTTGCCTTCAATTTAATTCTATTTTTTTCTCTTTTAGGTTTTTTCTAACATAGATGCCAATCAGGGAAAAAGCTCCGAGCTAAAGTTAGCGAGTTTATTTCTTATCAATACGATTTTTTTCCAGCAGGCGCTGCTCAGGAAAAAATTCAGAACTTTTTGTTGTTAAACAGTTCCATGGAATCTATTTTCTTTTTGCTAGATCCTATTTTTAAGGATTCTGGATATTAAATTAACAGAAAATCAAATTAAAAGTAACAGTAAAGCACAAGCAAAGTGTCATCTGGCACATAATCTTCCTAATTTTTATCTGCATTAACTGTAAACTTTTATCCTCCAGCCAATACCAACAGCTAAGATCCTACTTCCTATAAAGTAACCGACCCTAATTTTCTTGTTAAGATTCCAAAATTTGAAGTTCCTTAATTTTTTATACTCATTGGGGCCATCTGCAGCATAAAAATAGGAGTGGTAGTCTCTTCCATGGGACTTTACTGTTAGCATCCTTCTTCTTTCCCATGCGAACATCGGTTAGAGGTACTTGTGTGCTTTCTGGTTCCCCTTGCTTTGTGATTATTATCGATGCATGAGAGAAACGTATGACTACTCATGGAAAATTAGTTATCGAAGGATGACTCAAGCATTAAATACGACACAGTTAAAAATCCCCAAAATAAATATTTAAGTAATGTATATTCCAAATTGACAGAATTTGTTGTTAGATAATCCTGAAGATGCCCGTAGCATAATTGCTCCTATGCACGCCCATGAGAAATTAGTTATCGAAGGATTACTCTAGCACTAAATACTACATGCAGTTAAATATCCACAAAATAAAATATTTAGGCAATCCATATTCCAAAATGACAGAATTTGTCTTTAGATAATCCCGAAGATACTGTTAGCATAATTGCTCCTATGCACACATGAAAAATGAGTTATTGAAGGGCGATTCAAGCATTAAATACTACATGCAGTTAAAAATCCACAGAATAAGATATATATGTAATGCATATTCTAAAATGACAGAATTAGTTGTTAAACAATCTTGAAGATGCCCTTTCATAATTGCTCCTATGTACAACAATGGCTGGAACATTTATATTTAACCGTCTTTGCATTTTTAATTTAATTTAATTTTTTCTCCTATTTTAAAATGGGCAATCTGCAAGGGCGTTGTTCCCCTTGGTAGTCCCCTTTGAAATTAAATTTCAATCTAGAGTGATGTGCAGTTTTCCATTTTACTTCAGGTATAGGAACCTCATTCCCCAACTATCCCTGATTGCAATTTATTTGCGCAGAAAATGGTGTATCCAAATGGTTAGATTAGAATTTTGCCCAAAATCACAGAGTTGCTCAAAATCTATGCAGAAGATATGACTTTTTCAGTGGAGAATTCTTCTTTAACAAATACCAGCCACTTCCCTCCAATCTCTGTGCAGAAAATGATGTACTTAAACCTTAAATGCTTAGATTAGATTTTCCAAACATCACAGAATTTCTCAAATTCTATACGGAAGACTGTGACATTAGCCATACAGAATAT
This sequence comes from Torreya grandis, assembly GCA_037957365.1. Classification (NCBI taxonomy): domain Eukaryota; kingdom Viridiplantae; phylum Streptophyta; class Pinopsida; order Cupressales; family Taxaceae; genus Torreya; species Torreya grandis. The sequence goes on from JARHVA010001920.1 coordinate 947,837, forward strand.
ATATTTACGATTTAATTCGCCATACTCCTTTAACTTTTGCAGAAAATATTATACCCAGTTTCTCAAAATTAGATGGTAGATTTGTATTTGGTGATAAAAGACGGTGAAAATGGCACTGATAAAGAGCATAATGAAATTGAGCTCATGTTATATGCCTATTAGATGGATAAATAATATCAAATAAATAATAATATAAAAAATAAACAATACCAATGAAGGGAAACCTGCTAGTATGGATCCATATCAACACGATACCAGTGCAGATGAGCAAAGATTCATGGATGTCACTTCTTGAAACTACAAAGAAACTTGTGCACATAATTTAATGTCTGTTTTCTCAGACAACATTTTAATTTTGGCAGGTTGACCTGATATCAATAGATTTGAGCCGGAAGCTTCCATTCCGTTTGAAAAGTTCACTCATTAGAGCTGCAGTGCAGGTTGGTTCATTTGATGCCTAAATGTTTTGGCTAAGTCACGAAACACTTGTTTGTTATGTTGGGGGTACCTTTTAACTAAATGATCATACCATAAAGTGTTAATATAATAGAACTAGTTTGAAATTGTAAGAACCAAGAAGGGTATGAATGTGGAAAAAACAAAAGGATAGGAATGCTTTATCTCAGTGTAAATTTCGCTGTCTTTTTGCAGCGTGGAGTATTTTTTGAAGTCATGTATTCTTCTGCCATTTCAAATTTACATGCAAGGAGGGAGATATTCAAACAAGTTCAAGTAAGTATCTTATTCATAGAGTTTCCATTTGTTGATTTTAAGTTCAATCTATAGCTCCACTAAATGAAAGGCTAAGCAGTGAGTTACTTCTCGTCGCTTTCCTCATTGGAAATGCGATATTGATTGAAGATACATCATGTATAACTGGCATTTTGAAGAGATTTTTGTCTAACTATTTGCTGTGTCCATTTGCAAAGTTGGAGCAATTTTAAGCGATAGTATTGTTTTTTTCAAAATGGGTACAAAAGTTCTGCTAACACAGATGCCCAGGCTAGTAGTTAAATTTTTATTTAGAGGAAGTTATGTAGCACAAGTAGAGGCTTAACAACAAAACTCATTTCCTCAGAAATACTTTGAATAAAAGTTCATAACTTGAGATGATAAATAATAATTTACAGCTCAGGATATCGGTTCAGTTCCTGATAACCTCAAGGCTATTTTAAAGAAGTGGTCTTAATAGCTTTCAACTCCTAAATAACTAGAAATTGATGGAAATTAAACAAATATTATCCTTATTAAGGCTGCAGATAGCTGAGATGATGTGAATTCATTCCAACAGGTAATAGCAGAATTGTAATCAAATTACAAAGTGAATCTGTTTAAATCTAAAAAATTGTTTATACCTGACCCTTGTTGTCACGCAAATGCTAGCATTCAGTTGCATATTATACACACAAGACAATTGCCCCCAGTCCTCACTCTTTCAAACTTAAACTAGGACCATTGTCTTCGGTAGTATGATAGCAAAATATAATTTCTTATATTCAGCAGAATAACAAAAGTATGTAGAGATGAGGGTATATATAGCTAAACAAGAGTTATCCTTCATTTTCTTATTGGCCACACTAACGGTGGCATTTACAAAACATGTGACTAACCTACAAGTGCACATTTAATATTTGCACCATCACTTATTACATTTAATATTTTCACCAGCACTTATTTAGACTATGATCTAATTAATTATTTTAACATTCCCCCTCTAATTCATCATTGTCTTAAGAGCATAAGAGAGAATTTCTGATTGCCTCAAATTTCTCACGTGCAAGTGACTTGGTGATGACATTTGCATGCTGATCTTGAGTGGGAAAAAATTGGAGTTGAATGCTGTGTTGCTGAATATGCTTGCATATGAAATGGATTTTAACTTTGATGTGCTTCGTGCGCTAATGAAATTTTGGATTGTGAACAAGTTGCAAAACACTTTGATTGTCGCAATATAGAATTGTTGGCTGTACCTGTGGTAACTCTCAGTTCTGCAAGTATGCGACATAGCCATATTGCTTTGCAAACAACTACTCTTGTTGCATGATATTTTGTCTTAGTGGAAGATTGAGAAACAAAGTTTTGCTTCTTGCTCCCCCATGAGATAGGCCCAGATCCCATAAAGAAAACAAATCTAGATGTGTATTTCTTGTCACAAATAGATCTTGCATGATTTGCGTCTGTGTATTCTGTCAAGAAGAACTTATCATTCATCTTGTATTCTAGGTCATGCTCCAAAGTACCTCGAACATATCTCAATATTTGCTTTGTTGTTCTCCAGTGACTCACCTTTGGTTCTTGTATGAATCTTGAAAGATTACTGACAACATAACTAATATCTGCCCTACTGTAAGTTAAGTAAATGAGACTCCCAATCAACTGACAATAGAGAGTGGCATTTATTGGTGGTGTTGGGTCTAAACGAGACAACTGAAGTCTTGTCTCTATGGGTGTTTCAATAGGTTTACAATCCATCATCCAGAATTTCTCAAGCATTGTCTTGGCATATTTCTTTTGAGACATATATGTGTGTGTGATGTCCCTTTTGCCATACCTCCAAACCAAGACAATAGTGTAGTAGCTTGAGATTTGTCATGTCAAATGATCATTTAAGGTCATTCTTTGTTGCATCAATCATCTTCATTGAGCTGCCAGTAATGACTAGATCGTAGACATATACAATCAGATTCACAACCTCCACACTTTGCTCCTTGAGGTAAACGTTTGGATCATATGGACTCTGTTGGAATCTATGCTAAACAAGATGCTCATCAATCTTTATATAGTAGGATTGAGGAGCTGGATTGAGACCATATAGTGACTTGATGAGTCTACATACCTTTTGTTCTTGACCAAGTGTGACAAAATCCTTTGGTTGGGTCATGTAGACTTCTTGCAGATCTCCATTTTGGAAGACACTTTTTATGGTTTATCTGATGGTCTTTCCATCCGAATTGAGCAACCATAGCAATGACCATTCTGATAGTCTTTATCTTCGCAATGGGAGCAACAATCTCTTCATAGTCAATGCCTTCTTTTTGTGCATAACCCTTTGCTACAAGTTTTGCCTTGTATTTGTCAATGTTGCCATCTACTTTGTACTTGGTCTTAAAGACCCACTTGCAACTGATAGGCTTCTTTCTTGTTGGAAGATCAACAAGTTGCCATTTATAGTTCTTCATCAGTGAGTGATACTCTACATAATGGCCTTTTTCCAAGGTTTTGACTCTTGGGCTTCAACTCGTTGAGGGTTCAAATGATTAAGCAATTGTGCTCATAATAGTCAAATTCACCTCTTCATGAGGTATGCTACGAGTCTTCTGTCCCGAAGTGGAAGTGTCTGGGACTCCATCCAATTTTGCATCTCAAATTGTACTACCACTTTGGCATACGTTGAACATTATTAGTGGGTGGTGGAGCTGGAGGACATGGTTGACCATCATCATTGTCCTCATCCTCCCTACCACTATCAAAATCAGAAATATTTACGGGACTAATGCATGTATCGGGTGTCTGTGTGGAGGGTGAATTGGACTCACCCTTTTCATCAAATACATCTCTACTAAAATATAACTTCTTGGTCTTAGGATGCATAAGTTGGTAGGCCTTTGAATTTTCATTGCACCCAAGAAATATACATTCTAAAGATTTTTCATCAAACTTTTTCCTCTTCTTCTTTGGAATGTGCATATGTGCTTTGCAACCAAAAACACGAAGATGAGAGATAAAAGGCTTATTCTTTGACCATGCTTATGTTGGAGTGACACCATTGAGAGCTTTGGTGGGTGCACGATTCAATAAGTAAACCACTGTGTGAATTGCCTCTGCCCAACATGGATGTGGCATGTGGGCATCTTTCAACATGCATTGCATCATTTCGACAATGGTACAATTATGTCGCTCCACAACACCATTTTGCTGCGGCATATAAGGAGCAATTAGCTGACGGCCAATGCCATGTGCCTTAAAAAATACAAATAATTCATTGCTGGTGTATTCCCTCCCATGATCTGAGCATAAGATATGTATGTGATGATCAAATTATCGCTCAACTAGAGCTTTGAGCTGTTTGAATGCTTTGAAGGATATGATCCTTGGTCTTCAAGCAATATAACCACATTTTGCGTGAATAATCATGAACAAAGAGCTGAAAATTTAAAATCCATTGACACTAGGAGTGAAATGCCACAGATCGGACAATTGATTTAAAGACAGTAAATTTTTGGTTAGGGCTGGAACATATAGGACATCAGTAATTGTACATCCATGATTACCAAGTGGCAAGGAAATGTCACTAGTACCTTGGACACTATATGATGTGTCATCTCCAAGAGATACATTACCACGATATGATGACTGGTTAAAAGTGGTGAAACTGTGAACCAATCTTTTTGGCCAGTCATGTGTCTTGTGGCATCATAATCCACATAGCAGATTGAATTTGGAGGGATCTCCTCAATTGTCTATGTAGCGTAGACAAAATCTTCATACGAGGAATCATTATCTTCTGCAATGTTTCCATGTTGCTGTGAGGAAGGCTTCTGCTTCCATGTACGTGTGCACTGTGGCTTTTGTTACTTCTGTCCTTATGGAGGTTGCTGTCGTGTGGGCTTTTTGTTGCTGGATGAGCATTGTGTAAACACATTGTAACAACAATCCTTCAGTTCATGACTTGTCTTTTCACATATTAGATAGAGCTTCCGTGAACAAGGTTTGTTCCCTTGCTGGTGTTGTTGATTATTTAGCTTAATGGCAAGGGTCTTTTCCCCTTCTATCGTGATGCAAGTGCATTTTCTTCTTCATCAGCTTCTGCTATGTGCATGGATTCATGTTGCAACATTTTTGAAAAGTTGGGGTTTCGTCTCATAAATATTCAAACTAGTCACAAAGATCTTGTAGGTGGGGGGTAGTGCTCTCAGCGCAATAGGTACTAGGGAGTCGTTTGACATTTCTGCGCCCACAACTTGGAGCGAGACCCATAGTGCTGCAACATGACGAATAAAACTTTCAAATTTTTTACTTGTTTTCATCTTGAGACTGTGAAGTTGGCTTTGTAGATGAAGAATGGTATTCTGGTTCTTGTCCTCATAGATGGTGTGGAGTTTGTCCTAGACATCTTTGGTTGAAGTAGCATTTTGGATATGAGGTTGTACCTCATCCGATACCTTGAACATAATGATCAACTTTGCCTTCTAGTTTGCTTTGTTGAACTTACATTGGTGGTCAATGTATGTGGTGTGTTGGGTGTTTGAACTATTAACAACTAGCCAAATATCTTCAAATTCTAGGTGAGTTTTCATTTTGGTCTTCCATGCAACATAGTTATCACTATGAAGAAGCTGCCAATTTGGTAGAACAATTCTTTGAACCATTTTCAACGATTTGAACAAAATTTTATATGGGAGATGGATTGGTTCTTTATTACTCCAATAGATCTCTCTTTCTATATACCATCAGATCGATATACCAAACTTCTTGATATGCTTGACCTTCTTATACATGACAGTATGTGGAAGAATCTCGTTCTTTCTATATACCCAACGATACATGAAAGAGACGTTAAATCACGTGAGAACAAAGTGGCACATGGTACTTACATAGTACATAAAAATGATTCGTTCCATTGATGGCACTGGCTTAGAGAGATTCTTGTACGCGGACGTAACTTCTCAATATACTTGGAATTTCAATCTTTCAAGATTTACTTCTAACAATAGTGACGAATGGGTAATGGAGGGAAATGTGAAATAAAATTGTGATTCATTTCTTCCCTGCAATTTAAAGGGACGATGCCACAAACGTGATTCTTGTAGCTATGTTAGGCATTGGATACAGTAGTTAAATGCGATGACTTTATTTGTAGACATGAACCAAAAGCACCACATATACTGAACATTGCATGCATGCAAAATGCACAATTTTGTAGAGTATCAACGCCCATGGCACTTTATAATTTAGTGCGAGTACAATATATTCCAAAAAAATCAAATGAAAACAAAGAAGACACTGTATGCACCGGAATAGCTCCAAACAAGGAGATTGTTGACTTGTTGAAGAAGTCATCACAAATCATGATAGTTGCTCTAAAAACAAGGGAGCAATGTGGGCCAAAAACACAAATAACACAAAAAACATACTCAAACAATGCAAGACGATAGGCGTTGTCGAAAATGTGTTTGCAAGTGTACAGATAAATGAGCATGAGTGCAAAAAAATGTTTTTGTGAGGGGATCTGACCGCTTGTTAGATCGGACCTCACCTTGCGGTTTTCAACAAGTGCAAAGCACATGCAAAATGGGATGTCGGGCTCAGTCGATAATACATCCATGATAGAGTGCAATCAAAATGGTGAAAGCAATTAAGGAGAAAGTTTGTTTGCTTGTGAGGGGGTTTGGCCACCTACCAAACCGGGTCTCACAAATTTACCAAGCAATAAACAAATTTAATATCTTCTTTTGTCTCCGAAATACGAAATATTGTTTTTAAAAAAATAATAAAGATATTGGTGAATAGCACTGCTCAATAAAACTACGATAATTTTTTCAATTCTTAATGAAATTCAAAATTTCAAAGTATTATGGAAATCTGAAAACATGGCACACAAAACCTAGAAATTGTTTTGAGCGATCATTTATAGTTTTCTTACAATTGGAGAAAGAAAATACGTGTTTTTTCATAATAGTACTGCTCAGTAAAACTACTATATTTTTTTCAATTCTTAACGAAATTCAAAATGTTTTGAAAAGCTTAAAATAAGGCGCATACAACCCAAAAAATGTTTGAGCGATCATTTACAATTGTCTCACAATTGAAGAAAGAAAAGATGTGTTTTTTTCAAAAAATGGATTTGCAAAAAACTTGCAGATCTTGCCTCTGATATCCAACTGGGACAAAATTGGGGGTGATTCTGTTTTTCTCAAATAATATGGATGCATTGGTGAGCTTTGATTTACTCTTACATTTTACAAAATTTACCTGCAATAAAAAACACAAAAAGAGGAAGTCCCCCCCCAAAAAAAAAAGAAATTTTTGCACATCTTTTTGATTCTCAAGACCATCTAAAGAGGATGCAAGAGAAGAGCATACTTAGTAAGAAAAGAGAATATTAGACGCTGAGCAAGGAGAAATTAAGGGGCTGAGTAATGGCTGTTGGAGATTTTTTTGCACATCTTTTTGATTCTTAAGACCATCCAAAGAGGATGCAAGAGAAGAGCATACTTAGTAAGAAAAGAGAATATTAGATGTTGAGCAAGGAGAAATTAAGGCACTAAGTAATGGCTGTTGGAGACTGCTTTGATACTACGAAAGAGTTTAGAAAACTCACCTAGGGTCAAATTTACAAACCATTACCATAGTAAAATCCATTGATGCATCGCTCAAATAATATCTTAGTATATTATACACAAATAGATCATACAATGAAAAATTCTCTTTATCTCCAAAGCTTCATCAAATATAATAAATGAGCCTTGCATATATAGGTAAGGAAGATCAATCCTAACTAGGAGATCAAACTAAGTGATCAAGTTGAGATCAAACCTAGGGCTAAGAGATAACTATCCCTAAAGGATAGAAATAACTAGAATATCTTAAGAGATAAATATGTAATATCTCATAATATCTAAAATAAGACAAATGAAATATCCACACATAAGTGGGTGGGAATAACTGGATAACAAGGTGAACATGAGCTAAGGTAAATAACTTACTTTAACGATTCTCTTGCTTTATGCCACATATATGAAAATAAAATTATATAGAAAAATATATTTAAATTTTTATTTTCAACTACATAAAAAAATACCTGATTTTTTCACGTGGAATAAAATATATGATTTTTTTAACAAGGCACCCAAATAAAATCATCAAAAATCAAGTTCATTGGGTCAACTTCAGATCACGATATCTCCCTTAATGCTACTTGGAATCCTTATTGTGACCACTTTTCAGAAAGCTCTCAAAGTCCTCTTTCCAACTGCAAAAGAACTGTTTGAATCAGACACCTATGTGAAGAGAAGAACCTTTTACAAGGTATTCACGATTTCTGCTCTGATACCAAATGAAAGCAAAAATATAATTTCTAATATTCAACATAATAACAAAAGTACATAAATATGAAGGTATATATAGCTAAAACAAGAGCTATCCCTCATTTTCTTATTGGCCATGCTAACGGTGGCATTTACAAAAGGTGGTGATAGTGACTAACTAACAAGTGCACATTTAATATTTGCACCATCACTTATTACATTAAATATTTTCACCAACACTTATTTAGATTGTGATCTAATTAATTATTCTAACATAGTAGTATCTGAAGTGACAATGTTAGTAACAAATTCTATGCAATATCCACAATTTAAACATGCAAAATAGGGTTGGAATAAGCATTATTTTTGTTTTTAACTAGTGCAGGTTGACAAGTCTCACACAACAGGGTCACTAGCAATGAGAAACACAACAATCGCATAATGGACCGATCTTAAACCATTGGTTGTCAAGCTATGCAAGGTTGCAAACAAACACAAGTTACAAGGTGTTGCAAGGTTTCAAGTCATGGTCTAGAATTAAATCCGCCTGTGCACTTGTGTAAAGTCACATTCACCACAGGTTATAATACCATGTTATAAATTGCAAGTGAGTTTTAAAACATAAAGTCATTACCTACGGATGTCACTTAAGTGACATCCCCTTTAAAAGACAGATTCAACCCTTAATTAGAGTGTGTACACTTTGATTTCCAATTTAAACATATTTAAGTCAACAACAAAACTTAATCATCATACTTAAGGTCAAAATCACCTTCTCTCCAAAAGGTGTAGGACTCAATCTCCACCCTTGGATTCTTGTAATTTACACCCTCCATTCTTCCAAACCCTAAAGTACTCTAAAATTTCTATGGAGCTCTACAAAGACATTCCAAGCACATGGGCTTCATTTGCATTCTTGCACAAGTGAGGGAGAGTCAAGTGAAGAGAGGGAGGCTCCTTCATATCCTCCACTCTCACCCTTTAAGGCTGCTTGATGGCCTCCACAAGAGGCCTCAAGTAGGCTTTCCATGCTTGCATGGCAAGGCAAGGAGTAGAGAGAGTTAGATTAGTTTTGTTTAAGCCTCACGAGTAGTTTAAAGATAAGGAGTAAAACCAATTGGGATTATCCCCAACTCGTGGGGCCCAACTCATCTCTATGCTTGTTTCATATAAGTTGCATGTTTCTTAAATGGCCTTCAAGGTCTTCCCCAACTCACGAGCTTTCATTTTTACAAGAAGGTTTAAGACTAGAAAGAAGGCTTTAGTAAATTTTTTTAATGCCCAAGAAGTATTCTTTTAGGTTTGTTTTGAGAGGAGGGGTGGGGTTGCCTTGGGGAGTGGATCAATCCCAACCCCCAATCCCACTCATGGAAGGTACAAGCTATGGAGGGGGCTAAATCCATCCAAGTCATATTGGTTCCCATTTGTCAACAAAGCTAAGGCAGCCTTGACCCTACAGATAGTCCATCCTGGGCCTCATGGCCCAGGTTTAACTTCATCATTGCCTTTCGCAAAAACCTTGGCCTTCGAAGCTTGCAACAGATCCCTTCTGCCTTGGGTAGTCTACATAGGGAAAACACATGGCCTTATGTCCCTAGGCATGTTGGAACACACCACAAGGCGACCAAGCTGACATAGTCGAGTTTTTAGGGCTCCCAAGGGTCTTAAAGTTCCCACAACTCACATGCCCAGGCTCATAAGATGACAAGGTTTGTGCTCAACCTCTTGGCCTTGGTCTGAAATGATTCAAGTGGTGATTGGTCTGGGTTCCCAACTTGGGGCACAAGGTTTTTCTTAGGGCGGTGGGCTCAACACTATTGCTTCCCCCCATTGACTATGAACAATGTAGGGAAATGGAGGCACAACTCATACCTACTGACCTCGGGCACCCAACAACAAAGGCTTGCTCGATTTGTTAGGCCAGATTTTTCTTCCAACCATTTTGGGGTCATGGACCCTGTCCTTACCATCCTTCCTCACAAACAAGTAGGCATGACATGTTGACCAAGCCCTAACACTCATCTGGCATAGGCCGACTTGTCTCTTTACGCCAACCCGACCCTAGGACTATCCCTTAAATTTTATTTTAGTTTATTTATTTTTTTAAAATAATTTACAAACAAATTTATTCCCAAAACACCATAAATTTCTAAAATTGTTCTACAATGCAAATTAAATATTAAATTGGAAAGTTAATTTAATCTGATCACATTAGTGGCAAACACAATTTGATTGTACCATTCTAAAACTCCAGGCGAATAAGGCGCTGTAAAGTTAGGAAGTGGGAATAATAACGCTAGGCTTTTACGCGTAGAAAGCCTTTCCCGACCTTTCCTCTTCTTCAGGGACCAGGACCGGTTCTTCATGCCTTCCTGCCCCCCAACCTTATTGGCTGGGGATCCCCAAAACCTCACTGGTGGGGATCCCCATTTCCTTATTGGCATCGGGGCAGTTACCCTTTCCTCCATACTCTCGCCCTCGCTAGAATGAACATGAATAGGATCTGCCGCACTGCTTTCTATTCTATCCAAAATCTTTGCATCGGTCTCGGATGATGACTCTTCGCTTTTCGACCCATACATTGGAATCCAACTATTAAAGGGATAGGGATCCTTGTTAGGGGTTTAAAATACCCCTCCTTTTCCCTCTTCCTCTTCAACACTCGACACTCATTCGAAATCCTCTTTCGTATATCGAATAGTCTTCTCTTCCTTTGATGAAGGCACCCCCCCTCTTGATTGGCCATCATAACAGCTTATTCTCTCATTCAGTGTCGTCACGACCTGCCCTTCATCTAACCACTCCATTGGAGTATCGATTGAGTGTACTAACCTCTCCAATCACGAGGAAAACACATCCTTACTATCTACCAATATTATATTGGGTTAATTATCTCTCACGTAGATACAGTCATTTCCTGTCTCCACATGCAAAGGAATCCCCTCTAGCAGTTGAAACAACTTCGTAGTAGCACCCCAAAAGATAGGGCTCCCAAGGGTCCCAAACTTCCCACAACTCACATGCCCAGGCTCATAAGATAACAAGGTTTGTGCTCGACCTCTTGGCCTTGGCCTGGAATGATTCAAATGGTGATTGGTCTGGGTTCCCATATTGGGGCACAAGGTTTTTCTTAGGGGAGTGGGCTCAACACGATGCTCCCTCCCATTGACTATGAACAATGTAGGGAAATGGGGGCGTGACTCATACTAATTGACCTTGGGCACCCAACAACAAGGGCTTGCTTGAGTTGTTAGGCTGGGCCTTTCTTCCAACCATTTTAGGGTCACGGACCTTGGCTTTACCATCCTTCATCACAAACAAGTAGGTCATGACATGTTGACCAGGCCCCGTGGACTTGTCTCTTAACGCGAACCTGACCCTAGGATCATCCCTTAAATTTTTATCTGTTTATTTATTTTTTAAAAATGATTTACAAGACATAAATTTATTCCAAAAAACCATAAATTTCTAAAATTATCTACAATGCAAATAAAATATTAAATTGGAAAATTAATTTAATCTGATCACAAAATTAATTCCAGGATTTATTGGATTAACGTATACATTGGTGGCAAACATCATCCGAGTAAGTTAGTTCACTAAAACTAACCATTTAACCCACTCCACTATAAAATGTAAGAGTATTTTAATCCCACTAAATTTTTAATTGAATTCAAAACAGGGATACAACCTGCAATGGGGTGTTGCTACATTTAGTGACACCTCTATCATTTCACTAAATTAAAATGTTGAACAAATAATTATATGCCCAATCAACAACTAGTCATCAACATCAACCTGTTATAAATAAAATATTTCATTAATAATTCAAAACAAGAATGCCACCTCATCGTAAGTCCATTTCAACCAAAAGTATAACAAGTTTACAACTACAAGGACAAATTCAATAGGTCAAAAGGCCATGTCAACAACTCTATACAAATGTTATTGCACTAAATAGGCAAATGACACACTAATGTACAATTCAAGTCATCCACACTATTCAACAGTGTTGTAGGGAGATGTGTACCCATCCCTTGGGATGCGTCTTCGGTAGAGGAGACAGGTACGAAGATGTCTCTTGTAGCTAGAGACGTCGGCCAGAGACTTTTGATGTCTCCCGATCGTTTCTTCGTCCAACAAACGCATACCCTAATTAAACACATTTTTTAAAACCCTAAATGCAAAAAAAAATCTACAAAAAAGACAAAGTACAACACATTTTACCATACCCAGTTGAGATTCGAAGAGATCTTCGTCGGATTCACAGCCGCGTGGTTAGAGGGAGGGATTAAGGTATTTCTAAAAGTTTTATCTTTGAATTTTTTAAAACACAATTTTTTTTCTTTTTATAGTTTTTAAAAATGTAAGGCATTGATGTTCACGACAATGCCTTGCTAAGTCGTGAATGGCAATGTAGTTCCTTTTAGCCTTACATTAATACGTTTCAATTTAGGTTTTAATTTTTTATTTTTTTTTAAAGATTTTAATATAACTTAGAGACTATAGAGTTAGGTGCATAGTTTGGGTTTTTTATATTTATAAAATGTTTATTTATTATTTTAAGTTTTAAAGTTTTAACATTTATTATTTTAAATTCTTAATATTAAAATTTTTTAATTTTACTTTTAGGTTTAAAAAAAATATTTTTATTTTTTAATTTTAATTTTTCTTTATTATTTATAGATTAACATTTAATTTTAGTTTAGGTTTTAAATTCTAATGTTTTTTTTAAAATTTCAAAATTTTAAATTATAAAAATTAATTATTAATTTTTTTGGTCAGAATGTCGGGGGGAAGGAAACAAGCATTGTATCCGCTTTGGGAGTATTGTGATTGCATTCGTAAAGGGAATGGTGGAACAACAAATATCCCATGTAAACTTTGTGGGAAGGCCATTTAGGGCACTTGCATGAGAGTGAAAGCTCATTTTTTCCTATCACTGGAAAAAAGGGCTTGAACCTTGCTCAAATGAAGAAGCGCGGTATGAAGCGATGAGGGAGCAAGAAAGAGTTGAAGACAAAGTGATTCCTTTAAGCTTTCACGCTTCAACTATAGATTGAACTCAGAGTCATCTTGTCATAGCAACTGCGAAAACAAAATCAGAGCGAGATGTGTCTTTTGGTCATGCGGCAAAGGATGTGGGGTTTTCTCGTAAGAGACCACATATTGGCAGTTCGAATCCCATTGGAAGCATGTTTGATGTGCATTGTCAAGTTGCAATGAATGTAACGATTGCATGGTTCTATGCGAATGGAATACCATTCAAAGTTGCTCGATCACCTTAGTATGAGATGGTTCGTGCTATCAACAGTGGCTGGGATATAAACCCCCTGGGTGTGAGAAGCTTCGCGTGCCACTTACTGACAAAAAAAAACAAGGATAGAGCAACAAACTGAGCCAATCAAAAGAGTGGTTTATAGAATGATGCAATATTGTGATGGATCGCTGGATTGATACTAAAAACCGTCCTCTTCTAAACATTATGGTAACATTTTCCAAAGGCCTTCATTTTTTCAAGGCAATTGACTTTTTAGGACGAGAAAAATGTAGAGTTCCTTTAAAATAAGTTGTGTGATGCAATTGAGGAGGTGGGGGCATCACATGTTGTCAATGTTGTTACAGACGTTGCCCTGGTTTGTAAAGCAACTAGCTTGTTGGTGCAAAAAAATACAAACATGTATTTTGCACACCATGCTACGTGCATGCATTGAATAATGCACTCAAAGACTCAACAGGTTTTATCGGATTTTTGAGCTTATTGAAAAGGGCAGAAAACTACAAATGTTCATATGCAATCATCACCACACACAAGCTATTTATTGAAGGTTTGCCAAGGTGGAGCTTCTCAAATCTATATATACACGATTTGCTTGTTTCTTCATATTTCTTGACTATCTTTATGCTGTCAAAGGGGCCTTATGCTCCATTGTAGTTAGTGATGCATGGGTTGCTTAAAGACAATCTACATTAGAGACTGCAATTGAGGTGAGGTTGATGGTCTTTGATGAATATTTTTGGGCTGATGTGAAATTTGTTGTTGACTTCATTCAGCGTTTTTGTGGGGTAATTTGTTTCGCTAACTTAGACAAGCCATGTTTAGGGGAGGTTTACGAAGAAATTGATTCTTTGTGTGAAATATTAAGAAAAATCATAGACTTAAGGGATCCTTCTCTATATCTTTTGATTGAGGACAATGTACATGGAAGATAGAACAAGCTTAACAAGCCTCTACACTGCACTATTTACTCTTGGAATCCAAAGTGGTATGTCTTTGATAGACCATTACTCCCCACTCCGTCATTTGCAATGTCCTTTCAATGGTGTATGATTGTAAAATTTGAGCTATGGATTTAATATATTATATATAGTAACTTAACCCAAAATCTACAAAAACATCAATGAGAGAGAATATAAAAGCAATCATAATTTATAAGAAGGCTCTTACCATCACCTTGTTTCTCTTGTCTTCCCTCCGAAATCTTCAAACAAATTCTCCAAGGATTATTGGATTGCTTGACAATGGTGGCTTCAAGATTTAGAATGGATGCAAGGATATATGGATGCAATGATAGTATGAAGGCTATAAGAGAGCTTGTATGTGCTTTGATTCCAATTCCAATTAGTCCAACCAAGCTCCATGCTTGATTATTCATAGGGTGGTGAGGAGGATTAAAAATGAATTCTAAATTCATAAGAACACTTTAGTTTTAGAGAATTATAGAGAATTAGAGAAGGCTCTAGATTTTGGAGGCTTCTAGATTTGATTAGGGGTTAATAGGGATTAATTTAGGGGTTTTAGGGAGGTTTAAGGATCTAAGTATGTAGGAGAAGCCATGGATAGGTTGGTTAGGGGGGGTAGGTAGAATATTTTGAATTTTAAACTGGCAAGTGGGGCAAATGGTTAATAAATGAGGTGGGATTAGTGGTTTAATGGGATGTTAGTGGGATAATCAAGGGATTAATATAGCATGGGGTGTAGGAAGGTTAGCATGATGTAGGAAATATATAATGGGGAATGAGAGTTATTTATTTAATTAGGACCATGGTTATAGGATTAATTATGATAAATAGCGAAATTAATGGAATAGTTAGGGCGAGTAGATTTAGATGTATATAGTATGATACGAAAGTCACAAAGAAGAGGGCTCCTTATGAGGACAAAGAATAAATGAAGGAATTTTGAGTTGTGGTGCAAAAAGTTTATGGTCAAGGAGAGGAGGCTTCTTTAATCAAGACTCAGTGGAACATGTTTTCATGTGGCTGTGGACAATTTTCTACAATGGAGGCTCTCTATGATATGTGTGCAAAGAAGGTCCCAATAGAGTGGTGGTGGAACTGTGGTAGTGAAGTACCTAAATTGTAATCATTTGCAATATTATTACTCTCACAAGTAACTAGTTCATCATCTTGGAAGAGGAATTGGAGTACTTACGGTTTCATTGATTTATTGAAGAGGAACCGACTAGGGTCAAATAAGGTAGAGAATCTGGTGTACTTTCATAGCATGCTTTGTCTTGTTTCTCATGTAGACCCAGGGTACTAGGAAGGTCCTTCAGATAAATGAGACCAAATTCCCTCTGATGGAGCAATAGACATATCCTTGGAGGATGATGTGCTTGAGGCAAATGGCCTCAATGATTTTCCCTCTGCTATATTGCCTGCAAAGGAGCCACAACTTGAGAGTGATGCGTATCTAGAGAACATCTTTGCGGAGGACCCATAGAGGACATAATTGATGTGGCATATGACCATATTGTACCAGATGAGATATGGCTTAGATTTACATGTGTGATTTTTGTTTTTTGCATGCCTACTTGTTGGCATTTCAATATGTTACAATGTAATTTTGACCATTAATATGACAAGATATTCGTTCACTCGAGTTATTTGGTTGGCTTTTATGTTACTAGTATTGCATCGTATACATTTCATTCACATAGCATTGTAATAGTATACATTTCTCTAAATTTTTCTAACTAATACTATATATTTCATTTGCATAGCATTGTAAAAGTGTATATTTCTCTAAATTTTTCTAACTAACTATATATAGCCATCTCTCCGTACTTGTCTCCTATTTTTCAAAAAAATGGTGTACTGATACCCATACCCATCTCCCCATACCCATACCCGTCTATTGGAAACTATGCCATTCAACTTCGCCAAATATGGAGCTTCACAAAAAAAATGAAGATCATCACCAACGAATGCAAGGGTGCTTGCCACCCAACCATATGACATCATTAGACCCATAGTACTAGTCAACCCCTTAGCCAAGGGGTCCAACCAACCACAAACTACCACATCATTAGGTCACAAGGAACACAATAGGGACTATTTTAGAGAAAGACACACTAAACATAGTCATTGCTAGGTTTGGTATAACAAGCTATGTTTAGGTAGATGAAATCCTTGAGCCACAAAATACACAAAAACAATATACCAAAATCCACAAAATACTATGGTAACCCCTAGATTTAAACAATGCGGGATGCAAAACCCAAGATCAATAGTAAGTCACCAACATTTTGCGCCAGTACTCATATACCTCCATTACCCCACGATGGGTAAGGGAATGCTTCCAAAGCCGTCACAATATATTATATATTTTGCACAAGTACTCATATACCTCCATTACCCCACAACATGTAAGAGAATGCTTCCAAAGCCATCACATTATGTGTGTGTGCGCGTGCGCGTGTGTGTACCTCCATTAACCTTCAACTGGTAAGAGAATGCCTCCAAGCCCACTTTATATACTAGAAGCTTTGCATGCCACATTATTGGTGAAAAATGTGTACTATTATGCTGCCAAAACAAATACAATGTGGCATGCAAGACTTCATGGATTAAGAGCCTATCTTAGGTCCTCCACTTGTTCTAGCTTGTACCTCTAGTTCCTAAGCTTCCTTTTCCAAGATGGGCGAGAGTCCTCTATTAGGAAAATTTGGCCTTTTTATATAAAGGCCCACAAAACTCTCACCAATCAGAAGTGGACATGTGTTCCTTCATTTGTATTTCCTTTCATCTTCCTAAACCTTTAGGAACTTATATCCCCTTTCTATAGAGTTTGGAGCAATGGGTCTAATGATGCAAATGTTATTAGTCGTTATAATAATGTAAGGGCATGCTTCTCATTTATGAGACACTCTTTTTAGAGTTAGAAAGTTAATGGTAGTAATTAATATTTAAGCAAGTTAACAAGCTATTCGGGTGAGTGGGGTGGTTAAATGGTTAGCTGGGCCCATAGGGTAGTTGGGTCACGTACATGTGTGCAAGCCTTGTTATTTAAGCTTGTGAGTGTTAAAGTTAACTAGTAGTTTTTTGTACACATTGTACAAATGTTGAAAAGTTGATTTTTTTTGTACTGCCATGTAAGAGGCTTGAGAAGAATATAATGTCCATACAGCCATGAGTGGTGGGTTGGCATGAATTTTTGCATGGAGGTGAATTGACAATCTTTTGGGTTGGCATGTCTTTTTGCATGGAGGTGAATTGACTATCTTTTTACTTGCAACTGGATAAATGAAAAATAAGACCCTTTTATTCATTTTATAATTTGAGATCATGTAAAAAGTGGGTTATATAAGTTTTTGACTCCATGTTATAAAGGGCTGCGTAAAGGAGTTGGTAAGTGCATGTTCGATAAGTAATTCCATTTGGAATAAGTTACAGGTTAAAGTCTTGCTAACTACATTTTTGATTCGAGGTAATTGCTTGCATATAAGGGTTTAAATACAACTTTATGGCATTATGCTTCAATATGGAAGAGTTGGCAAAAGTATAATATGAAGTCATTTTAATTAAAGAGGTCTTAAGTTCGAATCTCATTCCCCTTTTATTTTGCATGTAGTGCAAATTTCAAAGAACTAGCATGCAAATGTCAAGATAAATGTAAGTTGTAGACCTTGTGTATCAAGTGGTTGCCTAGTGGAGTTGGTCAAAGATTCTTTCAATGGTATTTGGTGTGTTGGAGGTCAAGAGGTCCATTCTTTCCAAGTGCAAATCAAATTTTAAAATCCCATCATTTTTAGTGCTATAGACTATGGTTATGAAATTTTAAGTCATTTACTTTCTTACATGAAGATAGACATGTACCCACTCGTTTCAAAGGTGGTTGCACATTTTGAATCTATCACAAGAGTTAAATTTTTGTTTTGAAGTTGCCCTTCTAAAGTTTTTATAGAAGGATGCATTGGAAAGCATAGAAATAAGATGTTTTTAATGTATAACTGCTGCAATTTCGAGAGTACTTGACGTCGTGATCTTATGTTGAACTTGAAAATGGGCAGCTTCTATATGAATACCATGAATGTAACATTATTCTTTCTTGCTATCGATACCATAAAAAACAAACATGTTGCATCTTGAGGTCTACAGGTCCCTCGAGGTCAACTTGGTTGACATACCTAGATGACTCACCCATCTTGAGTTCGCTACTAGCTCTGAGATCATTGTTTGTTGTAGTGGCATTTTTGGATAGATGATAGGAATTTGGTGTTATTTCTATTTATATCCAAATTTTGGTTTTCTTTATTGATATCATTGATGAAGAGCGGACCATTTATCTGGTGGTAGTTATGTTGCACAGACTTCTCACCTCTTGACTGATATAAGGGGAAGAGATTGTTTTGGTTTTTATCAGTCTTAGGTTGATTGTACAGTGACATGGGTTGTACGCACCAAAGTGTTTGCAAAGTGGTCAAAGTTGTTGGGCATCAAGTAAGATGTGCCAGACATAAGGTATGAAACAATCATCGAGAGAAAGATCAATGTGATTGAATATATCCATGATGATGCTCATATTGCAATACAGGGATGAATGATCAAAGAGATGGTGAATGAGGCACATTCTCATTTTCATGTCAGGCAGTGTCATAGGGCACAGGGCATAAGAGGTTAGGTTGCGGTTGTAGTGGATGTGTCGACACAAGTTGATCAGTGCTGAATATATAGCTGGCCAATTGGCAGGTTGCGGCCGCTGTTGCTGGATAGTTTCAAAGTTATATTGCTCCTGATCATTTTCATTACCCCTTTTGGACCGAGGGGGTTTGTTGGGTCTTGTGATCCAAATGTTGTTAGCTGTTATAAATATGTAAAGGGCATGTTTCTTAATTTTTGAGACACCTCCTTTAGAGTTAGAAAGTTAAGGTTAGTAATTAATGTTTTAGTAAGCTAGTAAGTTAATAAGTTATTAGGGTGAGGTGAGTGGTTAAATGGTTTGGGCACTTAAGGTAGTTGGGTCACGTACATGTGTGCAAGCCTTGTTATTAAGCTTGCGGGTGTTAGAGTTAGAAGATGAAAGTATATGAATTTCATACTATGTAATCTTTTTGAACATTAATAACATATATGACATTGGGCCATTTACAAGGGCCTTAAGTAGGCATCCAAAAGATACTTACACATAACCTATTGGGTCCCACACCCTAATCACATGCCAAGAATAGATAACTTGCCCTCCACACTCTCCAAATTTGGCCTTATACTTAAAATCCGAGTTTACTAAATAAAGGAAGTATGAGTCCACAATTTTATCAACTTGCAATGGTCAAACACTTCTGTCCTCTAGTATAAGGGGTCACATGACAACATTTGCCTAAGCCTATAAGATGTTTTAGGAAAGTATGCATTCTAAATAGTTTAGGTGGGGTTGCCAAGGTACACAAGGGTCTAAACATATCCAAGGTATAAGGACATAATTGAGGATCAAGTAATTGAGGAGTGCATGTGGTGGAGGCTGAATTATTGTAACCCCATTCACTTGGCGATCCCTATATCGTGCACACTCATTACACCAATGGATATGTCCAAAACTCATGTACATACCAAGTAAACACACATGATAATATCATATTCAAGCATTCTATGTAATAGTCACAAGGTGGTCAACCGACCCACAGTGCCATGAACCGAGTACACCTCCGTTACCCCGGAACTGTTAAGAGACTGCGTTCAAGGCCACATTATATGCTAGAAGCTTTGCATGCCACATTATTGGTAAAAAATGTGTACTGTTATGCTGCCAAAACAAATACAATGTGGCATACAAAACTTCATGGATCAAGAGCCTATCTTAGGTCCCACTTGTTCTAGCTTGTACCTCTAGTTCCTAAGCTTCCTTTTCCAAAATGGGCAAGAGTCCTCTATTAGGAAAATTTGGCGTTTTTATATAAAGGCCCACAAACTCTCACCAATCAGAAGTGGACATGTGTTCCTTCATTTGTATTTCCTTTCATCTTCCTAAACCTCTAGGAACTTCTATCCCCTTGCTATAGAGTCGTGAGCAAGTTAGTGTTGGGTCTAGTGATGCAAATGTTGTTGGTTGTTATAATAATGTAGGGGGCATGCTTCTCATTTATGAGACACTCTCTTTAGAGTTAGAAAGTTAATGGTAGTAATTAATATTGTAGTAAGTTAAATAAGTTTTTCGGGTGAGTGGGGTGGTTAAATGGTTAGTTGGGCCCATAGGGTAGGTGTGCAAGCCTCTTATTATTTAAGCTTGCGAGTTAAATGCTAGAAGAGTACAATAAATGAATTTCATATGATGTAACCTTTTTGAACATTAATAAAATGTATGGCATTGGGCCATTTGTAAACAATGGTATTAGAGTTGAAGACCTACTTTGCCTGTGAAGAGGAAGTCATGTCTGAACCCTAAAGAGGTGAAGTGTGAAGTGGGTTCGTATGAACAGGTGATGACCACTTATGCAAGGGAATAAGATTTTTTTTTGTTGGTAAGTATGAAATTTATTTTGCCGTAGTTGAATGTGCTGGTAATTTTTATTGAATCCATTAAAAAATTCCTTTGCAAAGTTGTACTAAACAACTAACAAATTATTTGCAAATTTTTTTGGGTGGAAAGAGTAAGGGAAAGGATACCGTACAAGATATGAAAATTGTAAAAAAAATAAAATAAAATTGGAACATATAGGAATGTTATAATAATCCCTACAATTGTGAAGGCTTTGGACTTTTTTATATTGTGAAAGCATAAATAGAAAAATCAACTTTACTATTATTTTTTTGAAGTATACGGACATGGGGCTTGACGAACATTAAAACAAAAAAATTATTACTGAAGTATACAAATTTATTTATGCATTGTGGACAGAAGGAAAGATGTGGATTTGTAAGGAAATTTTGATAATGTCTTTTTTTTAAAAGTTTTTTGTACACATTGTATGGATGTTGAAAAGTTGAAAAAAAATTACTGCCATGTAAGAGGCTTGAGAAGAATATAATGTCTGTACGGCCATTAATAGTGGGTTGGCATGACTTTTTGCATGGAGGTGAATTGACAATCTTTTGGGTTGGCATGACTTTTTGTGTGGAGGTGAATTGACTATCTTTTTGCTTGCAGCCAGGATAAGACCCGTTTATTCCTTTTTTAATTTGGGATTATGTAAAAAGTGGGTTATATAAGTTTTTGAATCTATTTTATAAAGGGCTGTATAAAGGATTTAGTAAGTGCATGTTTGATAAGTAATTCAATTTGGAAGAAGTTACAGGTTATTTGAGGTGATTGCTTGCATATAAGGGTATATATACAACTTTATGGCATATTATGCTTCAACTAGGTGTATGAAAGAGTTGGCAAAATTATAATATGAAGTCAGTGTAATTAAAGAGGTCTTAGGATCGAATCTCATTCCCCTTTTATTTTTGCATGTAGTGAAAATTATAAATAACTAGCATGCAAATGTTGATATCTATAAGTTGTAGACCATGTTTATCAAGTGGTTGCCTAGTGGAGTTGGTCAAAGATTCTTTCAATGGTATTTAGTGTGTTGGAGGTCAAGAGGTTAAATCTTTCCAAGTGCAAATCAAATTTTAAAATGCTATCATTTTCTGCGCGATAGCCTATGATTATGAAATTTTGAGTTATTTTGCTTTCTTACACGAAGATAGGCATGTACCTACTTGTTTCAAAGGTTGTTGTACAATTTGAGTCTATCACAAGGGTTAATTTTGTGTTTGAAGTCTCCATTCTAATTTTTTTTTGGAAAAATGCATTGTAAAGCATAGAAATAAGACATTTTAATGTATAGATGGTCTAGTGTCGATAGTACTCAACACCCCGATCTTATGTTGAACTAGACAATGGGCAGTTTCTATGTGAATACCATGAATGTAACATTAAACTTTCCTGCTGTCAATACCATCAAAGACAAACATGTTGCATCTTGTGGTCTACACGGCCCTCGGGGTTGACCTAGTTGACAAAGCTAGATGACCCACCGATCTTGAGTTTGTTTCTAGCTCTAAGATCGGGTATTGTTGTAGTGGTGTTTTTGGATAGATGTTAGGAATTTGGTGTTATTTCTCTTTATATCCAAATTTTGGTTTTCTTTATTGATATCATTGATTAAGAGCAGACCAATTATCTAGTGGTAGTTATGCTGCATAAACTTCTCACCTCTCATCTGATAGGAGGGGAAGAGATTGCTTTGGTTTTTAGTTGTGTTGCAGGAACCCCTTCCCCCTCCCCCACCCCCCACATGACACCTGCCTGGGCACGCCTCCGGTATGGGGACGTCTTGGGCACGCCCGAGGACATCTGGAACAATGCCAGAAACGTCTGACACTGTTTCCGACATCTCTGGGACAATTCTGACAGGGCTGCGGCAACTTGAAGGCAAAAGAATAAAAAAATAACATAAAAAACTTAAAAAAAACCCTAAATCGTTGCAAACTCTTTATACACCAAAGTCCGAATAATATGTAAATAAAATAAACATTCAAGTATGAGTTATATTTTATTTATATACTTTCAAGATGTTTGAGAGTGGTTTTGGACCTCCAGGAGCTATAATGCAAATTCTAGGTTTTGGAGGATCCTATCATATTTCAGACTTAATTAGATTTCAGGGTTTCAAAGTTAGCCATATTTCAAGGTTTCAAGATTTCAAGGAGACATCATAGGAGGTATGAAGGCTGCATGAAGGGATGTAGGTATGATATAATAGTATGAGAACATCTCTCACAAAGTGCCCCAAGCCGATCCCACTCCATTCCCTATGCATCCCTTAAGGCATACACTCTAGGAGATTCAATGAACCAGTGAGCCCCTGCGAGAGAAAGCGTCAATAAAGGATAAAGTTGAAAAATAATGGGAGTGGCATTCATGATTTTGAGGGCAATCAAGATGATTTATTCTAGATTTGAATGTACATTTTGTCTTTGAAGTAATGAAGGAATAAATATTTATTATATATTTTTAAGTGTTTTATCTTTTATAGACAAATATTTTCATACTATGTAGTTCCAAGTGTTTTACTAAAAAAATGAGTAATATATATATATATATATATATAGACAAATATTTTCATACTATGTAGTTCCAAGTGTTTTACTAAAAAATTGAGTAATATATATATATATGTGTGTGTGTGTGTGTATATATATATGTATGTATATGTGTATATATATGTATATGTATATGTGTGTGTGTATATATATATATATATGTATATGTATATGTATATGTGTGTGTGTGTGTGTGTATACATACAAGTGTACCCACGACATATCCAAATCAAGGTTTTTGAAAAATGGCGTACCCACGTATCCGAGACGCCCCTATACTCGAACCCGTACACAAACAACATAGGTTTTTAGTGATTGTACACTGACATGATTTGTAAGTACAAAAGTGTTTGCAAAGTGATTAGAGTTGTTGGGCATCACGTAAGATGTGTCATACATGAGATACAAAACAATCATTGAGACAAAGATCAAGGTGATTGGGTACTCCCATGATGATGCTCATATTGCTATATAGGGACGAATGACCAAAGAGATGGTGAATGAGGTACATACGTCATTTTCGTGTCAGGTAGTGTCATAGGGCACACGACATAGGAGCCCAAGTTGTAGTCGTAGTAGATGTGTCAACACAAGTTGATCAATGCTGAATATATGGGTGGCCAATTGGTAGGTTGCGGCGGTTGTTGTTGGATAGCGTCAGAGTCATATTGCTCCCGATCATCTTCGTTACCCTTTTTGGATAAGGGGGGTTGATTCATCTTCATTACCCCTTTTGGATTTGGGGGGTTGTTGGGTCTTGTGATCCAAATGTTGTTAGTTGTTATAATAATGTAATGGGCATGCTTCTTATTCACGAGACACCTCCTTTAGAGTTAGAAAGTTAAGGGTAGTAATTAATGTTTTAGTAAGCTTGTAAGTTAATAAGTTATTTGGGGGAGTCAGGTGGTTAAATGGTTAGTTGGGCCCTTAGGGTAGTTGGGTCACGTACATGTATTCAAGCCTTGTTATTTAAGCTTGTGGGTAGAATAGTGCGAGTGTATGAATTTCATATGATGTAATCTTCTGAACATTAATAAATTGTATGACATTGGGCCATTTATGAAAAAATAAGGGTTTAACTAGTCATCTAAAACACACCTATACATAACCTGTTGGGTCCCACACACTAATCCCATGTCAAGAATAAATAATTTGCCCTTCATAGTCTCCAAATTTGACCTTATACTTAAAATCCAAGTTTACTAAATAAGGAATGTATTTGAGGCCCACAATTTCATCCACTCGCAATGGTCAAACACTTTTGTCCTCTAGTATAAGGGGTCACATGACAACATTTGGCTAAGCCTTTAAGATGTTTTAGAAAAGTGTAGATTCTAAATAGTTTATGTGGGGTTGCTAAGCTAAGGTACACAAGGGTATAAACATATCCAAGGTATAAAGTTAGAATTGAGGATTAAATAATTGAAGAGTGTGCATGCGGTGGAGGTGTGAATTATTTTAACGCCTCACATCCTTTGCATTCCCTTGGCGATCCCTATATTGTGCACACTCATTACACCCATCAATATGTCTAAAACTCATGGACATATAAAGTAAACATATAGGATAATATCGTATTCAAGCATTCTATGTAATAGTCACAAAGATATATTCATCTACCAAAATCATAATATCACAAGGTGGTCAACCAACCCACAATGCCATGACATGCGTATATTCCACATTGCTAAGCAAGAGTAATCATGTCATGTCAATTACACTGTACATAATTCTCAACATCATATACCAACATGATAATACCACCATTTGCAAGTCTTCAAATCATGTTAAAAACATCTATAGGTCATGTGATAAATCAGAAATCATAATGCATAATATAGCTTGCATTTAATAAAAATCATTATAATCAATAACAAGCCATTGTCTCCATAAATGAATTAACATAAACTAGCCTCGACCACACATGCAAAATAATTAATAAGGTTTACATGAAGTACAAGGATATATCCATATGGTAAATATTCATAGGATTAAAATTTGGGCATCATACTCTATCTGCTCAATTTTAGGACCTAAACTTGCGTCATCCTTTTCAACTAGTTGGCTCTCTTCATTGGCCCCAAAAATTAAGTCAACCAAAGCTACTAATTGACCTACAAAATTTGACTCTAGATTGGTAAGATTTGTACAAAATCAATAACCCCTTCCACTTCCTTTAGAGTTTTTGTGGTCAATATGCATAGATACTATTTGGACATTACCATAGTGTGTTGACTTAGGACCATAGTTAATCTCAATAGATTGGAGGCTCATGGATATTGTTATTTTCAGAATTACCAAAATTTTCCTTTATAGGTCCACTTGAATAATTTGTATTTAAGGTCCTTGGATGATTGATTTAAACACGACTCGAATCTTTATAGGCAAAACGAGCATCTGTTTTTTCCATATCAAACAAAGGACATACATGAGGTTTATAATAAAAAAATGTCTGAATTGATTAAAGACAATCAATGGCATACAATGAAACATGTACCTTAGTGTGCACATAGGGAATAACATATTAGGGTCTTTAAATTTGAAGAGAAATACATTGATAAACTTATGCAGGAGAAGCAATGTTAACAAAATCTAAAGCTATAGCAGAAAGGAGAATGACAAACATACACGATACGTGATATTTTCCGTGGGAAAACCCTTTTGAGAAAAACCCAACACAATAAACTTCTTTTTTATTGCATTGACTCAACCGTTTACAATACAATGATGTACTTTGAAGTTTTGGTTTACCTCAATATATGTGGGAGTGTTTGTAGGCATATCGATATTAAACTATCAATTGATATTGCAATACAATGAGTATATAACCATGGGCCATGAAACCACCCATACAATACTATGGGTAAAAAACTATGAGCTGATCGAAAACATGCTTCCATCATCCCAAGAAAATTTCTTGTGGGCTCCCACTCCCAAACTTCTGCATAGGGGGCCTTTGGTTCCCCATTCCTCCCAACTTGGGTGATGCCCTAGACCCCATTAATACATGTTAGGCGACACAATATATAAGGGGTGTAAATCAGGCAAAGCATACAACACATAACCAACAATCTCCCACTTGTTGACCACAAAAACTCTGGAGGAAGTGGAAGGGGTTATTGATTTTGTACTAAATATTACCATTCCATAGTCAAATTTTGTTGGTCAATCAATAGTTTCAATTGATTTAAATTCCAAGGCCAATGAAGAGAGCCAACTAGTTGAGAAGGATGACCCAAGTTTAGGTCCTAAAAATGAGCAGATGGAGTGTGAGGCCCAATACTTATTTTGCATGATTTACACCCCTTGTGTATTGTATAGATTGACATGTATTAATGGAGTCCACGGCATCACTCTCATTGGGAGGTATGGGAGGCCAACAGACTCCAAGGAAAAAAATTAGGATAATAGAAACGTGTTTTGGGTCGGCCCAGGTATTATTACCCATAGTATTGTATGGGTGGTTTCACGGCCCATGGTTTTGTGCTCATTAAATTGTAATACCACTTTCACAGTTTCCTATTGATGTGCCCAAAAATACTCACACGTGCACTAGGGTAGACCAAATCTTTAAAGTATGTTATTGTATTATAAACGGTTGAGTTAATGCAATAAGGTTTGTTGTGCTAGGTTTTTTTTTTTTTTTGAAAGGCTTTTCCTAGGGGAAAATATCGTGTATTGTGGGCGTGTACAATTTTTCCTTTTTGTTATAGTTTTAGATTTTTTTTAGCATTGTTTGCCTTGCATAAGTTTATTAGGGCATTTCTCTTCATCTAGTGTCAGAGTTAGGACATCTCAATCCAGTGCTAAATTGTTTCTTGAGTGGGAGTTTTGCATGTGAGAATTTCTTGTAAATAAAAATGACAAGGAGCACAAGGATAGATATCAAAAAAATTAAGGGCCAATACTTGAGTTATGGAAACTCGAAATGGAAGATCTTCTTGTGGACAAAGATCAGTGGGATGATGAGTCAAGAAATCAACAAACTTTATTGCATTAATTCAACTGTTTATAATACAATAACATACTTTAAAGATTTGGTCTACCCTAGTGCACGTGTGAGTATTTTTGGGCACATCAATAGGAAACTGTGAAAGTGGTATTACAATTTAATGAGCACAAAACCATGGGCTGTGAAACCACCCATACAATACTATGGGTAATAATCCCTGGGCCGACCCAAAACACATTTCTATTATCCTAAATTTTTTCCTTGGAGTTTGCTGGCCTCCCATACCTCCCAATGAGAGTGATGCCCTAGACTCCATTAATACATGCCAATCTATACAATACACAAGGGGTGTAAATCATGCAAAGTATTGGGCCTCACACTCCATCTGCTCATTTTTAGGACCTAAACTTGGGTCATCCTTCTCAACTAGTTGGCTCTCTTCATTGGCCTTGGAAGTTAAATCAATTGAAAGTATTGATTGACCAACAAAATTTGACTCTGGAATGGTAATATTTAGTACAAAATCAATAATCCCTTCCACTTCCTCCAGAGTTTTTGTGGTGAATATCCATAGACTTTATTTTGACATTACTAGAGTGTGCTGCCTTAGGACCACAATTTCCACTTCTTGGCCTTCTTTTGGGCATACAACATTTATCCATATTGAGGACCTCGATAGTGATACTTTCTTTATGGAGGAAATGGTTGACCGTTTCCTTTCTTCATCGGGTTTAGATGCTACATACTATCAAAAAACTTTTCACTGTGGAACCGCTTCCTGCCCTTCTAGTAGATAGTGTCAAAATAATAAATCTCATAGCAGCTGCAAATGTAGATATAACTTTACTACCTCTTCTTCCTATCCTAGACATCGCATCATCTACCCTTCCCATGGGAAGTGCGCACACCCTCCTAAAAAGGATCCTTCTAGAGGTTATAGGCATCACTCCCCTCCTAGGGATCACAAAATATCTTCTTCTCCAAAAATCCATAGGGACCCTTCTCCTAGAAATGGTAAAATCCCTTCATCTCATGAAGTTTGTAAAATTCTTTTCCTTTGAGAGAGCATAGAGAGCACTCTCTCAAATGTTGTGTTCGATTCCATAGGGATCTCTCTCCCTCTATGAGTCATAAAGATCTTGCTATTAGAGGGCATGAAGCTGTCTACTAAGCTATGAGTGAATCATTGGCTCTCCTACCCATGATACTAGTATGTGTACCTCTAGTAGTAATTGCATGCAAGCTTTAGGGTCCCGCAACCCTTGTAGCACGAGGACCACTTTTAGCTTCTCCTAGTTGCTTTCCTTCCTTTGTATCCCTGAAGGGAAGAATTGCCTCGAAAACATTGCTTAGTAGGTGGTAGATGAATTGTCATCTCTACACACTTAGCAAAAATCTGATTGTGACAAACAATAAACATATCGAGAGAGAAGCTCTTATGATTCCCTACAAACTTGTGGGGATCTGCCTAGTGATGGGTACAAACCTTGCTACCCCCTGAAGCAAGAATCCGATTTGCCTACTGATGGGTACAAGCCTTGCTATCCACGAAGTGAGAATCCTCCCTCATTGCCTCAAGGGCATGGCACTTACACACAGTCTACTTATGGCAAGCTTATGCCCCACCCGCTTTTATTGCAACATGATCCTTAGAATGCTTCTTATGGTGCTTCACCATACTACACATGTTGGTCATCTCATTGTAATTAATCCTTTGAGGTTGGGCCCTTACCTACACTCTGCTCAACCAAGAGGAACCCTTGATCACTCTTAGTCTTTTGGGTGGCAAGCCCCTCCCATTGATGGTGGTGTGAGGTGCTTGCCCCGAGGCTCCAGCACCTTTAGTCATTTGTGCAACAAGGCCCTCACACTATTATTGGTGTGAAGTGCTTGTCCCTATAGCTGCATCGCCCCCCTCAGTCTTTTGGGTGGCAAGGCCCACACATTGTTGGTGGTGTGAGGTGCTCTCCCAGGTTCCACCATGCTACTCTGCCCTTTGGGTGTCATAGCCCTCACATTTGTCTTGATGTGGGGCGTGTTGACCTTGGAGCATCACCATCATTTTTGTGGTCATCACAATCACCTTTCGTGTTAGATTCTTCATTTTTTTGCAATGTTCAACTTGATATATCATTTCCTTGGCCTTGTTTCTCCCCTTTGGGATTGTGCCTTTTGGCACATTTTTTCAAAGGGCTTCTCGGATCCCCTGACTTCACTCGTTGCTATGGATTCGGAGGCAGTCCAGGCCTTGTCGCCTTTTCTTTTGATTGCCTTGGCACCTGTGTTGATGCTGTTGCTGTTGGTGACTATGCAAAAACAGGTGGGGAGACCAAAATTCGAACTACCTCCATAAGAATTTGTTGGGATCAATTCTGCTAGAATCCACACAACACAAACCCTTAAACTTGATTTTGAATTCAAACAACTAAGAAACTAGCATGAATAAAATTAACATACTACAATTTGACAAAAAAATGATAAAATAACAAAACCTATCCCATTTCCTCCTAAGCTCCTCTAATGGAGTCTTTGAATTATGTACGTGTAGGTGAGGGGGAGAAGCTTGGTACTTACAGATATTCCAAGGCTTTCCCTGAAGTGTTTTTAATGGCCAATTGATATCATCCTTGTTTCTGATTCACCCTATTACATTCTCAAATCGTATTGTCCTACTTACATGTACCCTGCTTTTTTAAATTCCAAATAACTGAAAATAAGGAAATATGAAATATGAAATATTTCCTAGGGAATAACTATCACAAGTAAAAATTTAAATATTTAGATGTATCCTTCATTACACCAACACCCCCCTTTAAGTGCAACTTGGGGAGTGTGTACAAAAAAAGAGGTTGAAACCTTTGAAATGGGTCTTGACAACTTTGCTTGATCAGGTACCCATTTACAATATGCCAAATTTAGACCAAAGTGTCCTTATGGATGCCATCCCATCTTGTTGGAATACATAGGTAACTAGCTGCTATAACCACCAAGTCAAAAAGAAGATGGTGCTGAATATGAGGATCACTCTGAAAATGCAAGTGTTGGTGTTTATTATTGCTCCAAATGAAGCAATCAACCTGTCCACTAAAAGAAGACCTGCATATTGCATGAGTGGTCTGAATCCACTACTATAACAAAAAAGTTAATAGATGTTGGGGCTACTAAAAGTCGCTTAACACACAAGGAGACAATCACCCTTTGAATAGAGTAAAAAATGTTGAACAGGTGATACATTTGTGATGAGATAAGCTATCTTTATGGATGGGCTAATCCATCACTCAAACTTGTCAAAAATTGGCGAATCGCACAAAGGAAGCAATTCACAAACAATACCCAATACCAACCCCCCTTCTTCCCCATAATGTTGAATTGGGTTGATGTCTGAAAGAAATTGAGGACAATGTTGAAGGAATTTGACACAAGTGGCAGAATAGAACTCCAACGGAAGAGTGTGCTGGCTCCACACTAGAAAAATACTTTGTGCACAGGTGGGCTAATCCACCACTCAGATGAAAAGTCATTATGCAGAAAAGAGAAATCACCATGAAGCGTCCATTGAACTAATTAAAAACACACTCACAAACTATGCATGGATAGCCTAATTATGCAAAGGACAACAACTTCACACACACCATCACTCAACAAGGTGCAAAAAATGCATACAAGGTGGTATATATCCTCAATATGGGTCCCAACAAATAATGTGCATAATAAGGGACCCATGTTCAAAACTAGGAATCGATACTATTTGAGTGCCTAGCTGCCAAAAAGGACTAATAGGCCAAAACAAGGGCCTAGAGTACGAGAGATGTAGAAGGATTAAACACTACAAATAGTTGGTGTCAAGATGTAGAACCCATTCAAAACAAAGGAGAAATGGTGGCCAAAAGAGCCTTGGCTTTTCCCTCTTCTGAAGGAGAAGTTGAAGAAGGGAGACTGATGTGATGCTTCCTCATTTCTTTGCTCAGGACTGCCAAGTTTATGTAACAATGAGCCTCAACATGTCCATTCTTCTCACCGAAGGTACATTTTAGAGTTCCTCTTTTTGCTCTAGAATTGTGCTTGGGTATGGAAGAGGAAGATTGATGATTGAATTGTGCCTTAGAACCTTTGTGCATCTTGATTTGGTGGAGCTTTGAAGGTGGAGGATGATTTACTATAAGTGCATGTGACTTAAATGTCTTTGAAGCAACAAATATGTTAACCACTAAATAGTAAGTGTTCAGTCAAGGATCTGAATTGCATGTGGCTAATAAAGAATTCTAATGACCTTAAATTCATTAGTTTTGGAATTCACCTCGTGGAAAATTTTAGCTTCGTTTATTCAATTTTTGATATGCTTTGTTAACACCTCTTGGCTGTTTACAATAATGTCCCCAAGAAAGTCAATCATGGGTGGTTTTGATTTATGATATTGTAAATGTCAAGTATGGAAAAAGAGGGTTAAACTCAAGATGTGTCTTTATTACTATGTGGAGATCATGTTCCACTTTTAATTTTGCAAAAACATGTGTTATTCATCACAGAAGATTCCACTGCTAGACCAGTGTTGCAGCTTAAACATGGTTTGTTCCCCTGTGTGATAAAATAGATTACATATCAAAAGTACTCGGCACAGCAAGGTGTTGAATCCTTATAGAATCAATTCAGAGAGAAGCGCCGTATTAATGTTCAATGATGATCAAAATTAGTGAACAGAGATGGAAACTTTGTACCCTGTGATGCATCAAGGGAGCATTTGGCATATGCAATCTGAATCGGATTTTTTTGACACCACTATTGTTTTTGTGTTAAAAGACTCTTCTAACATTTGCCATAAAACCCCTAGACAGCTGTCATGATTGCGTATTTGGACAAATCTTTTATTATTACACTGAGAGGCGTTGAACAATAAGAGGGGGATGGAGAAGACCCTGATGTCATGACCGTGTTAGGGAAAATAGCCAACATCTGTTTTTAATTATTTTTAATATAAATTAAAAAATTAATAAGAGTTGACATAATATTTAAAAATCAACTGATACGGCCTTTGAAATAAATAAAAAACATTTAAATATAAATAAATACAAATTAAATCGATCAAAAAAATAAAAACACAGACAATCAGAACAAAGAAGGCAGCAAGGAAAAAATACAGAAGAGTCGACATAATATTTAAAAATAAACTGATATGACCTTTGAAATAAATTAAAAACATATAAATATAAATAAAATCAATCAAAAAAATAAAAATACACAGAAAAGTAGAACGAAGAAGGCAGCAAGCAAAAAATACAGAAGAAAGCGATAAAAAAATACAGAAGGTAGCGATAAAAAATAATATAGAAGATAGCGATTAAAAACAAATACAAAGAAATTAATAAAAAAGAAAACAATTAAATCTATGATAAATCTAGATAAATAGAATCTAACATATAATTTATCCTCTACAATATATATGATAAATACAATTTAGCATATAATTTATATATGCTAGATTAGACCTGTCATGTGCACTGTATTATACAGAAGATACCGATAAAAAAAATACACAGAAGATAGCGATTAAGAAAAAATACAAAGAAATTAATAAAAAATAAAACAATTAAATCTATGATAAATCTAGATAAATAGAATCTAACATATAATTTATCCTCGACAATATATATGATAAATACAATTAAGCATATAATTTATATATGCTAGATTAGACCTGTCATGTGCACTGTGTTCTTTTTTTGCCACTATAGTATTCAATTATGAAAATTGCCACAGTATATAATTTATCTGTTTATTTCACCCTGAGGACATCACTTCCGTGGATTAGTCTAGGGATTTTACTTTCCATGAAAACAATACTTCAACGGCCTATTTAGATAAGTTACCCTCATAATTATTTCATAATTATTTTCATAAAATAGTCTTTATATATATATATATATATATATATATATATATATATATATGTGCTCACATGACCCAGAAAAAAAGGGTCCGTCTTATATTTTGAAAATGTGATATCCAACATTATAGATATTCAGACAGTTAATTTATATTTAATATATGTGAAAAGATAATTGGTAAAAGACAAAATTATTGGTTCGATCTTATTGGCCAAAGAAATTCATGTAAAGTGGGAAAAATAATTATTAAATTTGTGTATTTTTTAATTTGATATGCATGTAAAGTTGGAAAAATAGTTAATTGAATTTTTGTGTACTTCTTATTTGATTACTTTATTTGGTTTGTTTGGTTTGGTGTTTTGGTGTGAACTTATATTTAAAAGCATAGTTTGCATACTCGTACTTGGAGAGTACTCGCCCAGCTCCCTAAAAGTTTACTTGGGGATTATTTGACAAAAAAAAAAAAAACTCAAATTTATTAAAAAACCTTAAATTTTATAGAAATTGCAGTTGTAAAATGTATCAAATGAGTCTGTAAAATAACATTAATACATGTTGTTGTCGCTTTGAATGGATTGGATTATTGTCACTAATCCATAGGTTAAGGTTGCCAAACACAAGCATCAATAGTTCTGTTTTAATCCAGTTAAAGAGAAAGGGAACAGAGGTCTCTTGTGGGTTCTTTCTGATGTATTGAAGGATGAGAAGGGAAGAAGAAGTCTTTAATTAGTAAGGAATTCTACTTGAATAATCTCCTGGTTATATAGTTAACTCAAACTTCCTTAAAATGTCTACTGTCCAATTTGAAAGAACCTTGTTTTGTTCTACAGAGTCAAGACTCAAAACTGACCCTAGAAGGCTTCTTGAGACAATTTTAGTTGTTCTAAACTTCTATGAAGGTTGGAAGTCATTGATCATTATTGGAAAGTCCATATCAGTTGAGGGAATCCTTTAGAAAGTTCATATATCCATTAGGAGAACGAGAATCTCATAAAACCCTGCTTATACAGTTCAAACTCAAAGCATACTTAGGTTTTGCAAACTTGAACTCTAGAGTCTTTTGACAATATATTAAAGCCCGAATAATCATTGGGGAAGGTGAAAGTTAGTGCAAACATAATAAATCTATTGAATTTCATTGATCTTACTTCTTTGTTCACAGTTCACAGTTCACACAAATCATTATAGCTGCAAGACAATGCCATGGCTTCCAAATAAAATTTCATTGATCTTACTTCTTTGTTCTGTACGCGTTTTGCCAAGCACTTGAGCACTGTGCCAGTACTTGCCGAGGCTCGAGTGCTCAGGGGGTGGCGAGTACGAGTGACGAATAATCGTTTTGGAGACTGCTCGACGAGTAATCGCCGAGTATGTATACTATGTTTAAAAGTAAATGGTCAAATGTAAAGTTTAAAAATCTATTTGGTCAATATTATTTTATTTTTGTGCTTTTTTTTTAATTTGATCACTTTATTTTATTTTGAACATTATTTCTTAAATTATTTTACATATGAAAACTATATTTTATTGTGAACCTTATTTTTTAATTTATTTTACATATGAAAAATTTATTTTATTGTGAATATTATTTCTGAATTTATTTTATTCATGCAAAATCTAACAATATTAAGATAAGTATACATATTAGTTTTTAGGTAAGATGTTCAATCATTGAAATAGTTGCATAAATATTAAAAAGAATATGTGTGAAATAAATAACAATCAATTATTATTATTTATAGGTATAATGCGCCGTGGCCATTGAATCTTGAGGGATCAAAAATATATTAAGACTTAGAGACGAGATAAAAAGTTTGAGCTTGCAAGAAATGATGATAGAGTAAATACACACAATTGCTACATACTACAGTTGTGGAGAACACATGTGGATTGGCAACCTATTCTTTTTAAACATGTAGTCAAGTACATTGCCAATTGTGCAACAAAAGCAAGAAGATCTCTGAAACTTATCATCAAATGTTGATGCGCCTTGAAAACATTGAAAACCCAGATGAATTAGCAACAAGAGCATATGGAAGACTTCTATCTAAAACAATTATTGAAAGAGACATTGGGGCACAAGAAACATGTCACATGTTGGAGCTTTTTTGTTAGCAGAGATCAATAGAGTATTTTTAAATTTGAATGTTTCATGTGATGTGTTCAAACCAATAGCTAAAATAGATGTAGGTGACCATGACAAACATATTTCATTGATGGATACAAGAACATGCCTTTTACCATGGAAAGCATTTCATTTATTGAGACAGTTAGAACTTTCACATATAATCCAAGGCGAAAAAGAGATAGCAAATGGGAGCAAAGGAGTATCACAGCTATTGTGAGAGTATTCCCAAGGTTTTCCTCCATTCTTGCACGTGAATCACATAAATGGGTTGATTTTTGTTGGTCGGACTTATCACTTTACAAGTCATTTCGTGATATACAAAAATAGATTGGACTTGATGATGATGCCATAAAATCAAATTGGGAGTCATTCAATTATAATCCTTGGCATGTCAAACTAATGAGTATTTCAGAAGATATTGAAAATCATAGTGATTTTGAACATGAGGATACTGCCCCAATTCAACAGAACATAATGGAACATGAGTGGGAAATCATTTTTAGGTTACAACGTGGCCAAATTAAATACAGAAAGCTGAGGAAGAGAGATTGAAATTATTAGACGATAAATAATGTCATGCACTTACCACAAATTTCTTTCTATGAATACAAATGATTCGTTATTTGACATTTTATGTGATGTGATATGACACATTTTGATGAAGTATTGAATGATTATTTAGTTTAAGCTTTAATAGATTATACATTAAAAAAATTCTGAAAAACTTCATATTATATATTAAATAAGTACACAATACGTACAAATGCTACTAGCATACCTATATTAGATAAATCTATGTAAAAGACGCTGAGAGATATCATTTTCGAGGCACCTATTGCACTTATGTCACAAATCCAATATAAATAGGTGCCTCGAAAATGATATCTCTCGGTGTCTTTTACATAGATTTATCTAATATAGGCATGCTAGTTTGATTACCAGCTGTTTTGCTTGACAAAAATGATTATTTTCTACAAGTGTTGACGTGCATGAGTGCGTGTTATACTTTTTCATTAGTACAAATCTCAATCTTGATTGGCAGGTATTGGTAGAATGGACACATGGGCGAAATATAATTGTTTCAAGTGCTTCTCCCAGTGTAAATGAACTCAGAGGGCCCATTGATGTTGTTAATATGTCTACACTGTTTGGTTTATCTACGGAGCATGCAAAGGCAGCTATTTCCAAGAATTGCAGGTATATATTTTCTGCAAGATTCAGTCAAAGTGCAGTGTGAGATGATATTAGATATGCATACAATTTGGAAGTGATTTCCTTTTTTTTCTACTTAAAATGCAAGTGAAGTGCAAATATGCAAAGGCAGGTGTTTTAAAGATTTGCAAGATTGGATGTGTCAAGAGATTATGTGGCAGTGCCGAGGGGAAAGATATTGTCATAAATAAAATTTGAAAGCAACATCATTTGAAATCATTCCTTTTTTGCATATAAGCAATTATTATTTTCTATTTTCCTTTATTTCCTATTGTAAATATTAATACAATACAGCTCACTGCAGGTCTCTAATTCTTCATGGATTAGCTCGAAAGAACTGTTACAAAATGGCAATTCAAGTCAAGAACCATCCACCAGATGGGATTGTTGGTTCAGACAAAGCCTGGTTTAATGCTTCAGAAGTTTGGGATCCTATTTCAAGCGGGGAAGGTGATGTAGTTTTGAAAACAAATCTGGTTACACGTGTGCAATTGAACAACAAAAAATGTCCCACATCTAATGCAAAGAAGAGGCATCGACGTTCTGGTAAATCAGTCTGCATATCTTCCAGTCACAACAGTACTGGCTTGTTACATCAAAACACAGGTTTGGCAGTTGATCCAGGTACATCCATTTGTGGCCTAAGACTTGAGGAAAGCAAACTTGATCTTGAGACAAAAATGATGGAAAACCCAAATACAAACAGAACGGTTTTAGATTTTGACACATTCATTATAGAGCAGAATCCTGGAGTAGAAAAGATCAGATTACCTCAAGCTATGATAGATGGTAATTATAAATTTAGTTTTCCTAGTGCCATGGAGTTTCTTCCACTCGATGTAAATGCTCATCAGGTAATGGCTAATGGTATCAGGGGCACATTGCTTCAAACAGATGAGATGCTTGTAGATGGCATTGCACAGGTGACTGAACATGAGTCAAGTACAAACAAGAACGTGCAGCCATTTATTGTGTTTAGAGATGGCAACGACAAATTTAGCTTTTCTAGTGCCACGGAGTT
This sequence comes from Torreya grandis, assembly GCA_037957365.1. Lineage (NCBI taxonomy): Eukaryota > Viridiplantae > Streptophyta > Pinopsida > Cupressales > Taxaceae > Torreya > Torreya grandis. Next base: position 985,371 of record JARHVA010001920.1, read on the forward strand.
TCTGCCAATTGATGATGATAGTAACCAGGTAATGGCTAATGGTATTGGAGGCACGCTGATTCAGACAGCTGGTGCACCTGTGGAAGGCATTACAGATGTGACAGAATCCAAGTCAGGTACAAACAAGATCATGCAGTCGTGTATTGCTGATATTGGCCCAGGAAACCATACTGACATTACACCTTCAAGCTCATTTTTCACTGTTGATGAGGGTCGTTCTGTAATTGGTGTTCATAAAGATGCTTTAGAGGTGTGCAAGGGATCTTCATTACTATCTGATGATAGTAGGGATTTAATATTTATTAGAAGAGATTCTATTTGTGATAATGTTTTACAAATGGAAGTATCAGAGTTGAAACCGCATGGTAGAACCATTGGGGTTGAAGTAGAGAAAACAGATACTGTGGTGTTAGGTTCTGACATTGAAATGAATGGACTAAAAACTAGAGAAAATGAGAAGCATATTACAGAGCCAAACATTGATAAGGGGATTCTTGTTTCCTATGGTTCTTTAACGGATACCCCAATGCCAACAATGGGTGTCGAGGAGGGGAGTGCAGCTTGTCTCAACGATGATGCACATACGGAACTCATTCCTAAAATTGGTAAATAAGACGACTACTTCATATTCATATATTTACAAATACTTAGATTAGTATTTATGCACCTTAGGGTGATAAATCTAATGCATCATATCATATTTAAATTTTATTTTCCTTGTGAATAAGTGCATTTGTACCCTGATAGTAGTGTGCTCCGTGGAAGTATTACTTTGGGTAACCAAGTGCTTCTCTCTTCCAATCATTGCATAGCTTAATTTCTACCTCTATTTGCACTGTATTTTTCTTTGAAGTTAATTTCGAGCCCATCATTGGCATCAGAGCTGAAACGCTTCCAGACCAGAATTCACATATAAATCCAGGCTAGTAAAGTGTTTATTACAAGGCCCCAAGGATTTTGGGGCAACTTGCCTTTAAAGGATCAGGGCAACTTGGGAGAGAACTCACTGATCGACTCAAGCAACTGCGACTCAATACAGGAGATGCTGAAAAGTATTCAAGAAATAGTGGTGGTGGTCCAAAGAAGATTGGCCCACAGCGATTTGAGGCGTGGCTATATAAATGACAATGTCAAGATGTTGGAAAAAACTATTGATGTGTTGCGTACTACTATGGAGAAAATATCTACAGCGGTCAAAAGAATGGAAAGCAAATTAGATGCAAAGGATGACATTGGTAAAATACCTATATCAGAGAAACTTGAAGTAAGGATGCATCAGGAAGATCAATGCAATGGCAAAAGTGATACTTATTATAGCACAAATCGGCCAAATCTGGACATTCAAATTAAGATACACACTTCAGAGTTGACGAAGAAGTGGCACCACACGAGCGGATCAACAAGCTAGATATAGCATTCCATCAAGCATGAATTTTCAATGATCAAGATAAAATCATGACAGCCTTACAATTTATGAAATGATCACGCAAATATGGGGTGCTAAATGGAACAAACGAAAAGTCATAACCATCAACATGTTTAGTCACTTTGTCAAGGATTTCTACCAAAGAGTAGACTGAAATTGGGGTGATCCCCATAAGCTACATACAACTCACTCATTGCTTCAAAAATAGCATGTCAATATAGGACTACACTAAAGAGTTCCAAATACTAGAATATAAACGTACGATTGATACTTACGATGCTTTTGAGCTTTACATCAATTTTTTTTGGCTAGAAATTAAAGCTAGGGTTAAAACATTTCATCTAGGGATGATAGAGCAAGTAATTAATTATGCCAACATTGCTAAAGAATAGGTGCAAAGCCTCGATAGGCATTTATTTCTGCCCCAAAGCCTTTTTTCTCAAAATGGACATCAAGAACAAAGGCCTCAATATGAACAAGAAAGGAAGTGCTTCAAGTGTGATGAGCCATATGGCCCCGAACATATTTGTAACCCAAAGTAATTATTCATGGTAGAAGATATTAGGAAAGAAGAGAATGACGACGAAAAAAAACTAAAGGTGGAAGAGTAAGGTGAGAATAAAGGAAAAAGTGCTGAAGAGTAATGCGATCGAGAAGGACAAGCATGTCACTTATTGTTCTTGGTTGCAATGATAGGACTTGGAAGATTAGATACATTCAAGACATTGATCTATTAGGAAAAATAAAGTCCTTGTATTAGTGGATTTAGGGAGTAATTTAAACATTATAGACAAAAGAGTGGCAAAAAGTATGGGGTTAGACATAGACGTGTCAAAACAATTTCCTATAAGCATTCTTGGAAATGATCACAATCAACATATGGGTGTGGTTAGGAATGTAGAACCACAAGCTGACAACTACAATACGAAGGGTGCTTTCTTCGTCATTGATGTGGGAGTAGTTGATGTAGTACTTGAGATATAATGGCTTATTTCTTTGGGCTTATATACCGTGAATCATGCAAGAGTCTACATCTCCCTTAAGAAAAATGGTGATGAGTATACAATCAAAGGAGTCGAACCTAAGGTAGTTTAGATAGTTACACCAAAAAGTATTATGAAGTCACTATGCAAAGGGCACTTTGGATTTCTAGCAAGACTCTATCATGTAGATACTATATGTAGGGAGAATATGATCAACAATATAAATATCCTCTAATATAGGAAAGGGAGAAGACCATACTAGATCCGACATACATATAAGATGTCGTGCAAAGTGGAGCAACATTGTAAGCAAGAGCTTTTTGTAATAAGGATATCAAGGATATAATTAGGAGGTCTTTGTGAGGAATTGACAAACAAAGACTCACCTAGATCTGAGATGTAAAAGGGGTAAACTAAAGGGATAGAAATGCCATTAGGTGGTAATAAAGAGGTATCAAAACTAATGATTGTAACCAAGAGGTATTTAAACTAGGGCTTTTAACCAAGAGGTGTAAGCAAAGGAACAAATAATATAAAGATAACATATACTAACAAGCATATTCTAATCTAAGCATGGAAGACAACAACATACCAATATAGCACACACACACATATCCGCCAAATTAAATAAAGGGTATAGGGATAGGGATGCTTACTTTGGGTTGACTTGTTGGCGGATTAATCTTCCCCCTGGCTCAAGTGGTACTTTGTGAAATATGTTGTAGGTGAAGATCAAAATGTAAGGAAGACCAAAGTATCTTTAGTTGGGGGACTCCAAAGTCTAGGTGTAGGTTTCTGGTTCAACTTCTCGTCTTGTGACCTTCAAAGACCATTAGACCTTTGAGTGTAAATTCCTAAACCCTAATTCCTCTTCTTCTTACTAAGGATGGATTTGCGTGCACGAGCAGAGCAGGTTGGATGTGCTTCTTCCTAGAAATGATATTTCAGAACCCTATATATACGGATCAAATCCCTAAAATTCACCTATCTCAAAAGGTGATGGGCTTGGCCCAATTGAGTTGATAGAAATGAAAATAGGTCGAAAATAGTACTACATCGGATGGGGCCGAGTTAGTTAGAAAATACAGGTAACACTTTAGATGGGAAAAAGACACAAACATGAAGAAGAGGAAAAGGAGGGGAAGGGGAACAAACAAAGGTTACATTCAGTGAATGATATGATAATGAATATAGGCAAATATGAAAGATGATCATGGGGGAATCACTCACAAAGTACCACGAGTTAGCCCACCTTGATCCCAGTGCACTACTTAGGATGTGCACTTAGGGAGATTGATGCATCGATGAGTCTTGCAAGAAAAAACGCCAATAAGCGAAAAATATGAGGTGTATACAAAAGCCACCTCGACATGCTGCCATATCCAACAAGAGTTGATTACTAAGAAAGAAGAGCCTATTCAAGCCAAAATTAAGAATTTTAAAAGAAAATATTTGGTGGTCTTTCAAGAATTACCTAGGGTTCTTCTGCTAGATAGAGGTATGGAGCACATTATTGAAGTGGGTCCTACAAAGGGTTTGACAATGGTAAAACCCTATAGGTATAACTTCAACTAGAAAGCACAAATAGGGAAGTTAGTCAAAAAATTACTACAATTGGAGATCATTGTGGAAAGTAAAAGTTCATATGCAACCTAGTCATATTAGTAAGGAATATAAATGTTTGTGCGGACTATGCATAGATTACTGGGTGTTGAATGAAATAACAATAAAAAATAGATTCCCAATGCCAAGGTTTGATGACCTAATGCACAAATTATGTGGAGAAACAATGTTTTCAAAAATTGACTTGAGATCAATAGTCACTAGGAGATAGGGACGGTTCTCAGAGATAGGGACACCAATTTCCAGACATTGGGCACGAGGCTACGTAGAGATGACAAAAGAAACAAAATAATATGTATATATTTAAATTTCTGAAAACTAAAATCCCTCAAATTCAATACATGATATGTCTCACTCTGCATTGCAATTGAAATTGTTCAGCATTGAGTTGAAAAATGGTGATGTAATGAGTTTGGGTTTAGAAATCTATGCAATCAAGCATGATGTTGAAGCTATTAGTGCAAGAATTGATGAATATATGTCTGGGTTTATAAAATCTCTTCTTCCTACATATTCAACCTATTTAGAGTCTTTGCAATCAATCAATCAATTGAAGACTCACTTTTGATCAACTGGTCGAAAAGATGGCTGAAAGAGAAAAGGCCTTTGGAATAAATAATTGAACCGCAAGGGAAAGTATTTGGCATGCATATCAAAAGGGTAATTCTTCTACAAGGCTTTCTCTTCCAAGAATGAAATAAATGATAAAGGCAAAGGGAAAAATAAGGGAAGATGAGGTAAAACTGACAAAAACAATGGTCAACCTCATGAAAAGCAAAATGACAAACAAAACTTGTTTTGTAAACAATGTGGTAGAAATGGGAGTCACGAGACTCATGAATGCAAAACATCATGGGACAAGATTGAGGCCTATCAAAAACAAAAAGAAGAAAAGAAAAATAAGAAAATTTCATAAACAGGGTCGGTTCAGTTCATGAGTGAATTTGTGCTTTCCATATCAAATGAAGTCAATAGTGCTTCAGTAAACTCATCTTGGGATGATACTTGGATCCCAACTTTCCATATCAAATGAAGTCAATAGTGCTTCAGTAAACTCATCTTGGGATGATACTTGGATCCCAGATAGTGGTGCCACACAACACGTGACTTTTTGAAGGGACTTTTTTGAGGAGTTTCATGAAGAAAGATGTGGTAGACAGAACAAGTCTGCAACCCGAAGGAAAAAGGACAATTTGATTCAAGTCATTAGGACTTCTAGATTTCACTATCCATAATGTCTTATACCTGCCTCAACTAAAATGAAGTTTCTTGTCTTTGGTGCTAATTCGATAACCAAACCACTCAATTTTGCTTGATGGAGAGGTAAAAATCAAAAGAAAATGTGATAATGTAGTTGTAGTGATTGGATTTGAGGAAGGAAAATCGTTGAAACTCAGAGGCGAGCCTTCAATTTCAAGAAATTTTGTTCATCTCGTTGAACGAGGAATGTTAACAAGTCTTTTGTAGCATGCAAGATTTGGGCATATCCACTATGACAACATTCAAACAATGTAAAAGAATGGTTTTGTAGGTTTTTCAACGTTGCCCAAAGCAATTGAAAAATATAAGCCTACATTTTGGCTAAACACAAAAGAGAATCATTTAAAAAAATCAACCTAGAAAGCTTAAAAGAAATTGCAGTTAATTCACTCTGAATTGTGTTCTCTACCAATTTTTTCTGCTAGTGGTCATAAGTACTCCATGTTGTTCATTGATCACTACAGTAGAATGACTTGGATCTATTTTCTAAAAAAAAATTAAAAGCCTTCGAAACTTTGTAAAACTTTTTAACAATGGTTGAAAATGAAGCACAAGCCCATACTAGGACACTGAGGACTACCAATGGTGGAATTTTTTTTTTGAAAGGTGTTTGAAGCCTATCTCAAGCAAAATGGGATCAAGCATCATCTCACAGTTCCTTACACCCCTCAACAAAATGGAGTAGTTGAGAGGATGAACAAAACTGCGATGAACATAGTTCCAGGGATGTATTTCAAAGGAGTAAATTTGCATTTCTGGGTAGAAGCAACTCAAACAACACTCTGTCTTCGCAATAGGTCACCATCAACAACTCTTCAAATGAAGACTTGATATGAAGTTTGGTGTAGTCATCTTCCTTTATTGTGACATTTTCGAGATTTTGGATCCACATGCTATGCATTGACTCCCAAGAAGAAAAGGAATAAGTTGGACCACAAGAATCTAAAATGCATCCTTTTGAGATAAACAGAATCCTCAAAGGCCTAAAGACTATTTGATGGAAAAAACAAAAAGTTTTTCATTGCAAGAGATGTTGACTTTTATGGAACCATAAAGGACTCAACCAACATTGATCGACAATTGAGTCAACTTGAGAAATTAGCAAAATTTGATGTTTTCAAGGAGAATGATTTGGAAATTCCAAATTGCGAGGGGGGAATATGTAATTGCGAATCATTTGAATCTGTATTGTCTCTTGTAATTGAAAATGAACCTCTCCTAGTGGAAGAAAATTAAACTTCATCAGTTAATGAACATATGTCAGAAAATGAAGGAGCTTCAAGTCAAGAAAATGAGGCACCAATTATTCCACAAGAAACTCAGAAAAAGATGCCACAATGGGCAACACAAACATTGAAAGATATCCGGAAAAATAGGTACTAGAAGTACACAACCATATGACAAACATACAAGTTCCTAGCAAAAATTCAAGATAAGACAGAAAAACTTACCTTGGAAGACCCTTCAAGGTGAAAAAGTCAACGTTGCTTTTGATTTAGAACCTACCTTCCAAACAAGCTGAAAAGCTTCATATATGGAGAAAAACAATGAAAAGTGAATATGATGCCTTGTTTAAGAATGGAACTTGGGAGTTAGTTGATCCTCTAATTAGTTGTAAATCCATTGGTTGCGAGTGGGTTTTTCAAAACAAATACAATGTAGATGGCTCACTTGACAAACACAGAATTTTTTTTTGCAAAGGGATTTGCTTAAAAAGAAGGGATAGACTACAATGAGACCTTTGCACCAACAACGAAATAGACTACCATTTGGACTTCGTTGGCTCTAGCAACACAAAACGGATGGAAAGTTCATTAAATGGACATGAAATCTACTTTTCTTAATGGTGATCTCAAAGAAACAATTTACATGAATCAACAACAAGGTTTTGTAGTTGACGGCCAAAAACACAATGTGCGAGTTGGTAAATCCGTTGTATGGATTGAAACAAGCCCTAAGAGCGTGGTATGAAAAGCTCATTGAGCACCTCTTGAGCATGAACTTCAAGCATTTTGAATTTGAAGATGCAACTCTTTTTGTTAAAACAATTGATAAAATAGTTGAATATCTAGTTGTGTAAGTGGATGAATTGCTCCTTACAAGAAATAATGAAAGGTACACTGCAAAGGTCAAAGTACAATTGATGAAAGATTTTGAAATGATAGATGTGGGCTACCTTCATTACTATTTGGGTATTGAAGTGATTCAAAAACTTAAGTACATTTTCATCTCACAATAGAAGTTCATTGGTGAAATTTTGAGCAAATCTAGAATGACAAACTGTAAACCATTCAGTATGCACATGGAACAAAATTTGAAGTTGACATCAGATGATACTACAAAATTTGTAGATGTAACCAAGTAGATTGTAAGTTTGATCTATGTAACCACAACTAGACCAGATATTTTTTTTTTGTTGATGTTTTTTCTAGATTCATGCTACGACCTAGAAAAAGTCATTGGGTAGCAACAAAGAGAGTTTTTCGATATCTAAAAGGAACACATAATTTGAACTAAAATACTCTAGGGCAGCAGACTTCAAACTAGTTGGATATTTAGATTCATACTATGCAGGGGACTTTGAAGATGAGAAATCTACTTCAAGTTCCCTGATGAATTTATGAACAACAGTCATCATTTGGAAGTCAAAGAAGCAGTCAGTGTCAGCAATTTCTTTATCAGAGCAAAATATATGGCAGCCTTAAGAGGCAACCGGAGAAATAATATGGCTCAGAAGGATTCATGCAAATTTGCTGGAAAACAGGTTTTATCAAACCCACTCATGGTTGATAACACTTCTGCAATTCAAATGGCAAGAAATATAGTATTTCATGACCAAATCAAGCACATCAACACCAAAACTCTATTTGATTTGGCATTATGTAAAAACCAATAGTGTAAAATTAATACTTTGTCTAATTGCAAAGCAACCAACAAATACCCTGATAAAATCACTTGGAAGAGAGAAATTTGAAAATTTCAAAGGCATGCTTGGTCTCATTATAACCCCTACGGATTAAGTGGGGGATGTAATATTGTTGTAAATAATCCTATGAGCAGTGTTTTGTCTTTTAGTAGAATATGAACAATCATCAAGATGAACTAAACAATCATATAACTTTCTATTTATATGTACTCTTGCTTCTCATTTATGAATGAATAAAATTTTGGTTTGCACCAAATTATTGTTTAATTTCTGCAGTCCATTCTTGGCCTCACATCTCTCTCTACCCCCCCTTGCCGTCTCCCCCTCCCTCCTCTTTCACCCTCCCTCTCTTGCCCGCTCCTCTTCCTCTCCCACCATCTCTCTACCTCGCTCCCTCTCTCCTCCACCTTCCCTCAACCCTTCCCCTCACCCCTGCCCCTTCAAACCCACCGCCGCCACTCGCTCTCTCATAGAAAGGTTCTATATGAGTTTATGCTTAAGGTTATTTGACTCAAGCCTAGTTTACATAATTAGCCAATGCAGGTGAATCCTTTCCACGTTTGTTTTATAAGACAAACATGTTGGCGCAAGCACTGATAATTGAGACATCATAAAATTATGGACCAGTTAGCATTGTCCTCTGTTACATTATTTAAAAATTCCTACCTTATTGTAAAATTTTATTATTCTTCCATCAGCATTACAACATGAATTTAAATTTTAATCGAGACATTCTGCTTGTTTTATTTGTGCAGAAAATTATGGTCTCATCTGATTGTCTTTTCTGGAGAAATGCATCATACTTTTCATGAGATATATTTACATCAATGTAACAGCAGGGTTACAAGAAAATTCTCTCCTTAAATATGCCCCACTAAAACTAACAACTGAGCCTGTACCCAAAGAAGCATCTTTGTGAAAATGTTTGTATTGAACTTTAACACGTGAAACCAATTCCTGCTTGAAACTTCTCCTCTCTCTTGAGCTATATGTATGTGTTCTTCATGAAAAGTAGGCTTGCAAAGGCTATTTGTGTCGTCAAGGATTTCGTTTCTTCATTTTAAGTGACTGGTCAGCTAACAAGAATAGTACTGAAAAACCTGTCACCAGAGGCCCATATATTTTCTTAAGCTTTTAGTGTTATGTATCATCAACAAATAGACGGAAATGCAACTTACGTGGCAGATTTTCAAAAGAAATGTTTTGCTTTTTGCCTTAATAAAGTCAATGCTGACGCTTCAAGGTGATGGTGCTGTTGCAGGTAGAGAAGGAAAATTACGAAGGCAAAATCTTGACTCTATTCCTAGTTTGTCCCTCCGAGGCATACTGAAATCAGGTTCATTCAAAAAGAAAGTACAATCTAGAAAAGGAACCCTTTCAAAAAGGACCACAAGAAAGAAGAGATGATTGTAATATCAGATCACTTCTGACCGAGGTGCATTCCTATGATTAACAATGCTTGTAAATTATATCTTGTGTTTGGCCCTAGTTTCTCAAATTAGCTGTTTTCTAATTGGGAGAAAATATGAAAACTACGACACGAAAGGCTTGATAGATGAGCATCTGCAGACCATATGTTACGTCACTAACTAAACCGGTCAGAAAGGAGACTATTCTGCAGTGGGCATCAAATCCCTTGGTACAGTAAAGAAAACATTTCTGTTTTGAACATTAGTGCAAACCATGTAAAGTACACCATATTAACATTGCTTCAGGGAATTCTGGAGTTCAATCCGTGTGCTTATGGAGGACAAGTTATGTCCATAAAAGAAGTTTACTAAAATGTCTTTTGTTCAGGTTAAGAAGGGCATGAAATATCCAATTGACATCTGAATAATATCTCTGGTATACTTTCATATTCATGTTGCAATTGTTTGCAGACTACTTCTTGCTATCAGATAGACATTGCCTGCAAACTTCACATTGGCTTATCTGTCAGCAGTCAGTCTGATTCACTGCCATAAAGGATGTAACATTCGTCATTACATGTATACAAAAAACAATTCCAAATTCCCATTTGACTGTTGATTTTTTGATGCGATTTCTCGAGTTTGTTCCCATGGAGGATTTTGTTGAAATTTGACTTATGACAGCAGATTGAGATTGTAGTTGGATGATGTATGAAGGAAATAGAAGGAACAATGTATATCACTCATTTAATTGTTACCATTTAAAGCTTTCAAGGCTGTCTTTATTAATTTCTTTAATTGAAAAACGCCATTTTATCCACCACCAAAGTATTATTCTAATCTCCGCATTATCACAGGGAGCAAGCCCGCTGGATTTGAACCTGGGCCTCTGTGGCCGTAACAGCCTGACGGATACATTACACAAACGGCATATGCTATATAATCAACAAATAGTAACTTTATCTCGTTGCTATAGTAGTATAATATTATTAACTCATCAAAATCAAAAGAAAATGTTAATATTAAATTAATAAGATATCCATTTGAACATAACAATTCTGGAGCGTGTAGTTGATATTACCAATCCTAAAAAAATCGATCTTAGGTGTGTATTATAGTACTACTATTTGGAATAAAACATTATTATTACGTAAAAACAAAAGAGATTTGTAGTTATTTTACTACTGAGAAAGGTTTGGATTTGCAATGATGACTAACTTGATCACACGAGAATTCTTCACAACTTAGGAATTCTTAAGGTGGATTAAATGGGTATGTTTGAAGATTTCTGAGATTATTTGAGATGGTGTGGAAGTTTACAGGTGACTTGATCAATGCTATCTTGCTCATATTTTGGGCAGCTGCTTGCGTATTTTTGCCATACCTATTTTCACTTGTGTATATTTTTTAGCTTTCCTAGTTATATAAATGTATGGGAGATAATACAAGCTGGATTTGGCTGCAGGTTCTCTGTATGTTGAGAAAGATAATAGAACCGGTGAAGATAGGCTTGAGATGGATGTTTTGTTTCACCAAATCAAAAGACGCTTATCAATATGGCTGATTCAGTACTCTCTATTATAAGATTATCATGCAACTTGAGAGCCCTGAGATGGATGTTCTGCTAGAGTACTGGTTTATAGCTTGTTGAAAGAATTCAGAGGAGTACTATGACCAAATGGTTCCTACAGTTGGTCTCAACCATCTAAAGCACCTTCAAAGTTTCGTAGCACATGACATATCGGCTTTGCCATCTATTCTGGTGGTTTAATAATGTGATAGATTTGAAGGTGATCGAAAAATCATGATATCTTAGGGGGAGAGTAGAGTTTGGACCCTGTTGTTTTTTCTTAGAAATATTTTTTGGACCTTGACACAGTGGTGCAACTAGATTGAGGCCGTATTTCATCAGTCAATGAAAAATTTATGGAGAATGTTATTGAATTGTTGATTAATGTGATATGTAACAAACCAAAGATAAGCAACTCAAAATTGATAGCTCTCGATGTTTTTCCGATAAATATTTTAAAGATATTTTTACAAATTTAATTCCAATTGTAAAGTAATCCATGTTATGTTCAATATATATAAAAAAGGTTTTTAGGAGACAAATGATACTAAAAGTATTAGGTAACAAAATATGATGCAACCTACAAATTCCAACAATGTTAATTAACACTTATATTCTATTGTTTTTTTTTTTATAAATTATGTTTAATTTGTAAAAGTATGATACTACAATTTTTATAATCTCCATGTTCTTGATAATCATTGATAATCTACATTTAATTATAATGGTAATTGTATCTTTGTACTTAATTTGTATAATTTTTAATTTGATTGATGTCTTTCATCTTTTTATCAAATTTTAAAACAACCACAGATTTATCATGAGCAAACGGTTGTTTTAACTTTTTCTAAATGAAGTTGTTATTCTTGAAGGCAAAATTTATTGTATAAGTTTTAAACTATGATTCAATGCTTTAATCGATCAAGAGGATAAGACAAAATACTAATATTAATGTTCACAAAAGATCAAAATCGACCTATAAAATAAAAAAATATAATATAAAATAATAAATAGACAGGACAACAACTTAAACAACCAAAAATTAAAAGAACATGTAACTAATAAAATATATAAAAACAAATCATATCTTCAAACGCCTTATTAATCTCCCCATATCTACAACTCTATTAATTGATTAAGAACATTGTTCTCCCATAGCTACAACTCTATTAATTGATTAAGAACATTGTTCTCACACATATTTGAGTGACTCACCATTCTGGGTCTTTTCAAAATAATAAATGTTTCTCATGTGCACATACATTTTTAAAATTATAGTTTTATTACAATCAAGTTAGCCCTAATTGTTATCTCCAAAAGATCGAGATTAATGCCAAATAGAACTTAAAAGCACATAGCCCTTACATGTGATTAGATTGAAAGCATATGGATACCATTCAACGCGTAAGAACTTTTAGATGCTAAATAATAGGCTACATAATGCAACCTAAAATCCTTGAAGCAATTAATACACTGAAAATCAACACCATCATCTATGATTAAGATGTTACAATTTGATTTATGTTAAGATGTTTATCAAATTTAAATAAGTTTACTAATTTAATGTAAATTTTGAGAAATTATATCTTGATTTAGATTAAGATTATTAATTTAATGTGAAATTTTATTAATTATATTTTTTAAATTAATATTATAATAATTATTTATTAAATTATATGGTTTATTTTTTTAATTGATTTTATAACTTTCGATTTAATATTAAAGTTTGAAGGGTATTTATTTTGTCAAATTCATTTATGAATAAAACCTACACTCATTTATTTAGGAATAAAACCTACACTCATTCCTTTTAAGTATTTTTTGGGAGTTATACCTCAGTGAATGGATGATATGACATTGCACTTTATCATCATCCATATCAATTGGATTACAACCCTTTCAATGGTTTACAATTTTTGAATTCAACAGATAGTTATATTTTAATACATATACATTATAAGTGATTGAGAAAATAAGTTAAATATGTTAAGAATTGATCTAAGTAAATAAAATAATATTAATAAAAGAACATTCCAAAATGACCCAAAAGAATTGGAGGGTGAAAGGTCACACTTGACCTTTGGTTTCTCTCATGGTTTTTGTTGGAGTTTTCCTTGCGCTTACTTAACATATTGGTACCACTTGTGCAAGCCCAACAACTAATACCTGCTTTCCACGCTGATCTATCACTCAAAATTCTCTTGAGTGCTCACCTGAAGCGCACACACAGATTACCGAGTCTTGTTGGGTTGGGTGATGAAGACATTACATACTTGGAAGCCATTAATGGACAATCAAACAATTATAATCTAACATTGAACTAAAAAATATGCTAAACAATATGAATCGATACATTCATGTGTTACTATTCAATAATACATGATTTCTCACAAATCCTCATATTTATTTATAATCAGTGCCCAAGTTACATCAACGTACAATCTATTACAATGCTCAACCAAGCTCCAACAGTTAGTAGCCCTTACAACTTATATAAGCACAACAATAACTATATTCTAACAATAGCACTAGTTGGACCGAACCCCTTTACAAATGGCAAGGCAAGAGCCTTATATAGACAAGTTTTGCCTTGCTTTTAATGACATCTCACTCCTTAAAAAGCTCAATGATTTTACTCTATAATCCACACTTTGTGTAAACCTACTCCTTGCTTTGCACCCTCATGAATTGTGCTAACTGCCTTTCTGCCTGTAATGTCCCCCTTTTCAAACTAGTCTTAGGAGAAGACCCTTAGCCTTTTTGTTCCCAAGGGCTAAGAAAATTAGAGGCAAAAAGGGAAATATTTTAGAGCTTCAAGAGCATTTAATAGAAAAGCACTTTATGATTTACTTTCCAGTTGGGGCCTTTTTGAGGGTCATGGGCACTTAAGGCCTAAAGTGAATTTTATAAGGAGGCTTTTGTATTTAACAAAAAAAGAGATTCTCCCTCCTAATTTTGGGCGCTACACTTCAAGGTTGGGTATAAAAATAAAAGAGATGTTCATTTGAAGGGGTTATGCATTTTTTTCATATTGAATTGATGATCAAGTATGCCAAGCTTGTTCATAGTGACTTGAGGATGAAAACCTTCAAGTGAACCAAGGGTTTGGGGATGAAAACCTCCTTTCCTTCATTGAGGGAAGCTCTATTCAAGGGCTGTAATTGTGCTTTAAATTTGCATGTTGCATGTAATTGTTCTTACAAAGGTGTTTTGGAACACCACCTTGTTTGGAAGATTGGCAAACACCTTGGAAGTTTGGTGATTGCATTTTTGTAGGTCAAGGAGGTGAGCAATTTGCTTATGGAGGTTGTTTGCTAGTTTTGGGAGCCATCCCTAGATGTTGAATTGGTTGGAGGGTTGAAGTCCCCTCTTTAGAGGGTTGTTTTGCTTTGAAACCCTCTTCTAGGGTTTAAAGGTGTTTTTATCAATTTATTCCAGCTTTGGATTTTTTTTGTTGGATAATTTGTAGGGTTTGAGGGCCATTCCATGCCCTAAAATATTTTTAAATTTATTATTTTATTTTTCCAATATTGGCGACTTGCATTGGAGGATTTTGAAGGCCTCTGGAGGGGCTAAATTGGGGATGTTTCATTCTGAATTATTTCTACAAAATTTCATAATTATTTATGAGTATTTGCAAGGGTTACAAGGTAGAATCGAAGAAGGAAATGCAATTGTACTGGCAAGCAAAAATCAGAATTATTGCAAGGGTAATATTTAATCATATCACCATTTCTACCTTGCCAAAAGAGGTATATAATTCCAGTTCATATTCAACAATTTTGGAGTTGCATTGGAGTGTGTTTGATTGGAACTTGGATTATTCTTTCTAGATAGGGTTTGCTGATCTTAAATCTTAGAATCTAGAAATAAATTACAAAATTGTTAGGATTTGTGGAAAACTATTATTTTGCTCATTTGTCCTAATTTGGAGACATTACAGTGCTATCAGAGCCATATCTTGGCCATTTGTGGGATTCAAAGACTTATGTCAAATAGTGACATGGGCAAGGTTAGGGTTGAGAGTCTTATTCAGGTCCAAGATTGTTTGATGGGGACCATGGCTACATTCCCTCAAACAGTGAAGGGAAAAGACATGAATCAACCCCTTGAAGTGGAGGACCAATCTTCAATTCATTGGGATCTAATGGAATATTATGATGAGTATTTGACACACATGCCAGTTCAAAAGGGGAAGGATCTTCAGAGAATGGCTAGCGTTGAGACAAGGAAAATGACACCATAGGCACGTAGACATGCATGATGATTTGGGGAAAATAGTTTTCCCAACTTTTGATGGGGATCTAAGTATTTCAGTGAGAGCTTGGGTGGACAAGGTAAGTGAATACCTTGACTTGAGGCATATGGGTATAAAGGAGGCTCTAACTTCCGTCATCCAACATTTGGATGGGGCTGGCCATGAATGGTGGCATTGTGGATGGAAAACACAAGGGCATGACATCATTGGGACATATGAGGAGCTTTATGAGAGGATCATTATTGAGTTTGGTAAGAAGTTAGAGCCACTAAAATTTAAAATATTAATGGCACCAAATTGGGAATTCCAATTGTATAAAGGGCAGCCATTGAAGCAACCAACTGAGCCTAGTTTTTAATTATACAATGGGAAACCACTTCACAAGTACGTTGGTCATAAAAAATAAGTGGCTATCGACAACCAAATTTTTTTTTTTATATTGGAATATATAGTTCATTGCATGGGGATTTTGAGCATCAAAATTCAGTAAATTTTGGGCCTCTTATGACAAGCAACCAACTAGATTCAAAATCAACAAACTTAGAAAATTCAAAAAGTTTTGAGGCATGCAAAACTGAAATTGAGGGGCAACCACAAAGGGGAGGAAAATAAAAAAATTTTGAGCCAAAAAAGGAAAATATGGAGGTAAGCAAACTTGAATTCGAAGAGCATTTGCACACAAAAAAAGCTGACAACCAACAAGTGCCAAATAAAGAGATAATTGCCACACTATCTAGTGCTTCAAGATGCCATGCATTCTGTGTGAAAAAGACTCTTAGAGGCAAAAGGGTGACCGTGCTAATGGATAATGGAGCCACTCATAACTTCATAGATGCTAAACTGGTTGCAAGATATAGGCTATCCACCAAGGAAAATGGTGGATTTAAGGTAACTTTGGGGGATGGCTCTCCCATTCCATGTATTTCCAGCACCTTGGTATTAAATCTCACCATGGGTGAATATGGTTTTGAAGGTAAATTCCATGTGATATACCTTGGGGAGTTCGATGTTGTGATTGGATCCTAATGGTTTCAATCCATTGGTGAGTACACTCATTATTCACATGACTTAAAACTAAAATTCATGGCAGTCAACAAGAAAATTACTCTTCACAGCTTAAGCAATGAGACACCTATGATGGTGACCTCCAAAAGGATTGAGAGAGCTTTCAATTATGGGCATATTGCATGGGTTTTTGAGTTATTTATACATGATACAAGGTATGATTTGGATCAACAATTGCATCACAAGGATGTCCAAGCCATCCTAGATAAACACAAGGGAATGTTTGGTGACATACCGCATGGGCTGCTCCCTGATAGAGGGTTTGAGCATATAATTGAGTTAGAGGAAGGAACAAGAGAAATGATTAGTACCCCCTACCACCACCCACACATATACAAGGAGAAGATTAAGAAGGCCATCCAAGAGCTACTTGAGATGGGGCACATAAGACCTAGTTCTAGCCCCTTTGATTCTTTGATGATGCTTGTGAAGAAGAAGGATGGGACCATGAGGATGTGTATTGATAACAAATTGTTAAACAAAAAGACCATAAGAAAATGGGTACCCCATACCTATGATTGATGAACTCAATAATGAGCTTCATGGGATGGTTTACTTCTCCAAAATAGATTTTAAGACTTGTTACCACCAAATTCGTGTGAGGGAGGAAGATGTTCAAAAAATAACTTTCCATTGTCACTAGGGCATTATAAGTTTTTGGTCATGGCCTTTGGTCTCACCAATGCTCCTACTACATTCCAGTCTTGCATGAATCACATTTTCAAACAACATTTAAGAAAGTTTGTGCTAGTGTTCTTTGATGACATATTAGTGTATAACAAAACTTGGGAGGAGCATTTGCGTCACTTTGATAATGTGTTGGGAATGTTAGAACAATAAACCCTCTTTGTAAAAAAAATACATGTGAGTTTTCTACTTATAAAATATTATATTTGGGACATGTACTTAATGCTCAAGGGGACCAAGTGGACCAATAAAAGATTCAAGCCATACTTGATTGGCCACCTCCCACTACTATGACTCAATTGAGAGGTTTTCTTGGGTTATGTATCTATTATTAGAGGCATGTGAAGGGTTTTTCTCAACTTGCTTCCCCCATTACAAAATTGATAAATAAGGGTGCCTTTGTGTGGTCCCAAATCACTTTGGAGGCTTTTGAGAGACTCAAAGAGGTGATGAGTTCTTGCCTTGTGATTTTTATTCCAAATTTTACAAATCATTTCACATTGGAATGTGATTCTTCAGGAGAAGGGATAGGGCCTATCCTAATGCAAAAAAGACATCCTATTGCTTTTGAGATTAGAAAACTCAAGGAAGGGGAAAGGAAAATTTTAGTGTGACAAGGAAATGTTATCTATCATGCATGCTTTATCCAAATTTCTCAAATACTTAATTTGTGGAAGATTCATGGTCAAAATAGATCATAATAGCCTCAAATACTTCCTCACACAATTTGATTTGAATGATAGGCAAGAAAAATGGGCGAGTAAATTACAATCATATGATTTTGATATTGAATATGTGAAAGGTAAAAATAATAAGGTGGCTGATGCCTTGTCAAGAAGGCCTTATTTGTGCTCCTTGAGTGAGTTAACAATATATTTGAGGGATGTAATTATAGCCAAGTATGCAAGGGACAAGTGGGCTAGAGAGATTTTGGAAGGTAAGGTGGTGGATGAAAAATATAAGGTGTATGAGGATCTAATTTTTTATAAGGCCAAAATTCTTTTAATCCAATTCTCCAAGTTAAAATGCCAAATTATAAGGGATTCTTATGATGATACTAAAACTGGTCATCAAGGGTACTATAAGACATACAAGTAGGTGAGAGAAAGATTTTCATGGAAGGGATTAAAGGGATATATTATATCACATGTTCAAAAGTGTGTGGTGTGTTAAAAGAATAAGGGAATGAATACATTTCTATATGGTCTCTTATAACCTCTCCCTATTCCCCACCAAAAATGGGGGAGCCTAACCATGGATTTCATCACTGGTTGCCCATGTCACAAGGTAAATGTGGAATTTTTGTAGTGGTGGATAGGTTGACAAAATATGCTCATTTTTTTGCACTTCCAACCAAGTACAATGCACCTTATATAGCAGAAATATTTTTCAAAGAAGTATTCAAGTTGCATGGATTTCCCAAAACTATCATAAGTGATAGGGACAACTGATTTATGAGCCATTTTTGGCAAGAGCTTTTCAAAATGATAGGTACGAAATTGCTTCCAAGCACTAGTTACCACCCCCAAATGGATGGACAAACTAAGATTGTCAATAAGTGGGCATAAGGGTACATAATGAACTATGTTTTGGGATAACGAATAGGGTGGAATATATGGCCGTATATGGTAGAATTTTGCTACAATACTTTCTACCACATGTCTAGTGGTATGTCATCCTTCAAAGCTTTATATGGATATGAAGCTATTGTATTTTTTGATCTCATTTTGGAGGATAGTAGGGTACCCAAGGCTATTGATTTGGTACAATAGAGTTCTATAAATTTTCACCAACTTAAGAAGAATTTGCAACAAGTACAAAATCAGAAATGACTTTATGTGGATCAACATAGGGTGGAGAGGTAATTCGAAGTAGGAGACATTGTCTATTTGAGGTTGTAGCCTTATAAACAATCCTCCCTCAAACAAAGTGCAGTGGAAAAGTTGAGGCCACATTTCTATGGGCCATAAAAAATTTAGAAAAGGGTGCGTAAGGTGGCATAAGAGCTGGAATTACCATAAGGAAGTTAGATCCATAATGTTTTCCATGTTTATTACCTAAAAATGGCTTTTGAAAAACACATAACACCTTCCATTAACTTGACACCTCTTGATGATGAAGGTAAGTTGGTTTTGATTCTAGAAATTATCCTTGAGGTTCATGGGAGGAGGCTCCAAAATCAAATCATAACATAATACTTGGTTCAATGGAAAGCTCTACCTTCAGAAGATGCAACTTGGGAAGGGTCAACCATCCTTCAACACCCAAGTTTACAATTACTTGTGGGCAAGTAATTTTGGGAAGGGAGGACTATAATGTCTCCCTTTTCAAACTAGTCTTTGGAGAAGACCCTTAGACTTTTCATTCCCAAGGGCTAATGAAATTATAGGCAAAAATGGGAGCATTTGAGAGCTTCAAGAGCATTTAATAGAAAAACACTTTATGATCTAATTTTCAATTGGGACCTTTTTTAGGGTCATGGGTACTTAAGGCCTAAAGTGAATTTTATAAGGAGGCTTTTGTATTTAAAAAAAAGAGAGTATCTCCCTTATAATTTTGGGCACTACACTCAAAGGTTGGGTATAAAAATAAAAGAGATGTTCATTTGAAGGGGTTATACATTTTTGTAGTATTAAAATGATGATCAAGTATGTTAATCTTGTTCACAGTGACTTGAGGACAAAAACCTTCAAGTGCACCAAGGGTTTGGGGATAAAAACCTCCATTCATTCATTCATTGAGGGAAGCTCTATTCAAGGGCTGTAATTGTACTTTAGTTTTACATGGTTACATGCAATTAGTCTTACAAAGGTGTTTTGGAACACCACCTTGTTCCAAATATTGGTGAGCACCTTTGAAGCTTGGTGATTTCATTTTTTTAAGTCAAGGAGGTGAAAAATTTGCTTGTGGAGGTTGTTTGCTAGTTTTGGGAGCCATCCCTAGGATGGTGAAATGGTTGGAGGGTTGAAGACCCCTCTTTAGAGGGTTGTTTTGCTTTGAAACCCTCTTTTAGGGTTTAGAGGTATTTTTATCAATTTATTCCAGCTTTGATGATTTTTTTGTGAGATAATTTGTTGGGTTCGAGGGTCATTCCATGCCCTAAAATATTTAAAAATTTATTGTATTATTTTCCTAATATTGGTGACTTGCATTGGAGGCTTTTGAAGGCCTTTGGAGGGGCTAAATTGGGGGTATTTCATTCTGAATTATTTTTACAATTTTTTATAATTATTTGTGAGTATTTGCAAGGGTTATAAGGTAGAATTGAATAAGGAAACACAACTGTAATGGCAAGAAAAAATCAAATTTATTGCAAGGGTAATATTTAGTCATATCACCATTTATACCTTACCAAAAGAGGTATTTTGTTTTAACTTCATATTCAACAATTTTGGGGTTGCATTGGAGTGTGTTTGATTGGAATTTGGGTTATTATTCCTAGATAGGGTTTTCTGATTTTGAATCTCAGAATCTAGAAATAAATTATAAAATTACTAGGATTTGTGGAAAACCCTTGTTTTGGTCATTTTTTCTAATTCGAGGACATTATAGTGGTATCAAAGCCATATCTTGGACATTTATGGGATTCAAATACTTATGTCAAACAATGACATAGACAAGGATAGGGTTGAGAGTCTTATTCAGGCCTAGGATCGTTTGATGGGGACCATGGCTACATTCCCTCAAACTAGAAGGGAAAAGACAAGAATCAACCCTTTGAAGTGGAGGACCAACCTTCAATTCATTGGGATATAATGGAATATTATGATGAGTATTTAACACATACACCCTGGTTCATAAGGGGAAGGATCTTCTGAGAATGGCTAGCATTGAAACAAGGAAAAGGGCACCATGGGCATGTAGGCATGCATGGCGATTTGGGAAAAATAATTTTACCAAATTTTGATGGGGATATAGGTATTTCAGTGAGAGCTTGGGTGGATGAGGTAAATGAATACCTTGACTTGAGGCCTATAGGTAAAAAGGAGGCTCTAAATTTCATCATCTAACATTTGGATGGGGCTGCCCATGAATGGTGGCATCATGAATGGAAAGCACAAGGGCATGATATCATTGAGACATATGGGGAGCTTTGTGAAAGGATCATTAAGGAGTTTGGTAATAAGTTAGAGCAACTAAAATAAAAAATATTGATGGCACCAAATTGGGACTTCAAATTATATAAAGGATAGCCATTGAAGCAACCAACTGATCCTAGTTTTTAATTATATAAAGGGAAACTACTTCATGAGTGCACTAGTCATAAAAAATTAGTGGTTACGAATAACCAATTTTTTTTTTTAGATTGGTATGGATAGGTCATTGCACGGGGAGTTTTATAATCAAAATGGCCTCGTATGACAAGCAACCAGATGGATTCAAAATCAACAAACTCAAAAAACTTTGACAATTTTGAGGCATGTAAAACTGAAATTGAGGGGCAGCTACAAAGGGGAAGGCAATTAGAAATTTTTGAGCCAAAAAAGGAAAAAGTGGAGGTAGGCAAACCCAAATTCGAAGAGAATTTGCACAAAAAGAAAGAGGACAACTAGCAAGTGCCAAAGAAAGAGATAATTTACACACTGTCCGGTGCTTCAAGATGTCATGCATTCCATGTGAAAGGGACTCTTAGAGGCAAAAGGGTGACTATGCTAATTGATAATGGAACCAATCATAACTTCATAGATTCTAAATCAATTTCAAGATATAATCTATCCATTGAGTAAAATCATGGATTTAAGGTAACTTTGGGGGATGGCTCTTTTATTCCTGTATTTTCAGCACATTGGGATTAAAGCTCACCATTGATGAATATGATTTTGAAGGTAAATTACATGTGATAGACCTTGGGGAGTTTGATGTTGTGCTTATATCCCAATGGTTTCAATCCATTGGTGAGTACACTCATAATTTATAGGACTTAAAACTAAAATTTATGGCAACCAACAAGGAAATTACTCTTCACAACCTAAGCAATGGGACATCCATGATGGTGACCTCTAAATGGATGGAGAGAGATTTAAAAAGGGGAATATTGCATGGGTATATGAGTTATTTATGCATGGTACAAGGTCTGATTTGAATCAATAATTTCATCATAAGGATGTCTAAGCCATCCTTGATAAACATAATGGAGTGTTTGGTGACATACTGCATGGGATACCCCCTGATAAAGGGTTTGAGCATATAATTGAGTTATAGGAAGGAAAAATATTAGTTATTAATATCCCCTACCACCACCCATGGATCTATAAGGAGGAGATTAAGAAGGCCATCCAAGAGTTACTTGAGATGGGGCACATAAGACCTAGTTCTAACCCCTTTGATTCTTTGGTGGTGCTTGTGAAGATGAAAGATGGGACCGTGAGGATGTGTATTGATTACATATTGTTGAACAAAAATACCATAAAAAATAGGTACCCCATACCTAAGATTGATGAACTCATTAATGAGATTCATGGGGTGGTTTACTTATCTAAAATAGATTTGAAGACTGGTTACCATAAAATTTATGGGAGGGAGGAAGATGTGCAAAAAATAGATTTCCATTATCACTATGGGCATTATGACTTTTGTTCATGCCCTTTGGTCTCACCAATGCTCTTACTACATTCCAATCTTGCATGAATCACATTTTCAAACAACATTTGAGGAAGTTTGTGCTAGTGTTATTTGATGACATATTGGTGTATAAGGAGGAGATTTTGCATCACTTGGAAATTGTGTTGGGAATATTAGAATAATAAAATCTCTTTGTAAAAAAATCTACATGTGAGTTTATTAATTCTAAAATATTATCTTTGGGACATGTAATTAATTCTCAAGGGGTCCAAGTAGACCAACAAAAGATTTAATCCATACTTGATTAGCCATCTCCCACTACTATGAATAAATTTAGAGGTTTTCTTGGGTTACGTAGCTATTATTGGAAGTTTATGAAGGTTTTTTCTCAATTTGCTTCCCCGCTTAAAAACCTAACAAAGAAGGGTGCCTTTGTGTGGTCCCAAATCGCTTTGAAGGCTTTTGAGAGACTCAAGGAGGTGATGAGTTCTTTCCCCATGCTTTCTATTCCAGATTTTACAAATCCTTTCACATTGGAATGTGATGCTTTAGGAGAAGGGATAGGGTCTCTCCTAATGCAAAAAGGACATCCCATTGCTTTTGAGATTAGAAAACTCAAGGAAGGGGAAAGGAAAATTTTAGTGTATACAAAGAAATGTTAGCTATCATGCATGATTTAGATAAATTTATCCAATACTTAATTTGTGTAAGATTCATGGTCAAAACATAGTATAATAGCCTCAAATACTTCCTCACATAATCTGATTTGAATGATAGGCAATAAAAATGGGTGAGTAAATTACAATCATATGATTTTGATATTGAATATGTGAAAGGTAAAAATAATGTGGTGGCTAAAGGCTTATCAGTAAGGCCTTATTTGTGCTCCTTGAGTGAGTTAACAATATATTAGAGGGATGTAATTATAGTTGAGTATGTAAGGGACAAGTGGGCTCGAGATAATTTGGAAGGTAAGGTGGTGGATGAAAAATATAAGGTGCACAAGGATCTAATTTTTTATAAGGTCAAAATTATTTTAATCCCTTTCTCCAAGTTAAAATTCCAAATTATAAGGGATGCTTATGATGATACTACAACTGGTCATCAAGGGTAATTCAAGACATACAAGTAGGTGAGAGAAAAATTTGCATGGAAGGGATTAAAGGGATATAATCTATAACATATTAGGGAGTGTGTGGTGTGTCAAAAGAATAAGGGAATGAATACATTTAAAGTTGGTCTCTTGTAACCTCTCCCTATTCCCCACCAAAAATGGGGGGGCATAACCATGGATTTCATCACTAGGTTTCCCATGTCACAAGGTAAATGTGGAATTTTTATAGGGGTGGATAGGTTGACAAGATATGCTCATTTTTTTACACTTCCATCCAAGTAAAATGCCCATTATATTGCATAAATATTTTTCAAAGAGGTATTCAAGTTGTGCATGCATTGCCCAAAACTATCATAAGTGATAGGGACAATCAATTTATGAGCCATTTTTGGTAAGAGCTTTTCAAATTGATAGGTATGAAATTGTTTCCAAGAACTAGTTACCACCCCCAAATGGATGGACAAACTAAGATTTTCAATAAGTAGGTGGAAGGGTACCTAAATAACTATGTTTTGGGACAACAAACAAGGTAGAATAGATGGATGTACATGGTGGAATTTTACTATAATACTTCCTAGCACATGTCTAGTGGTATGTCACCCTTCAAAGCTTTATATGGATATGTTGCTATTTCATTTTTTGATCTCATTTTGGAGATTAATAGGGTGCCCATCACTATTGATTTGGTACAGTAGACTTCTAAAATTTTGGACCACCTTAAGAAGAATTTTCAACAAATGCAAAGTAAAAAATAGTTTTATGTAGATCAACATAGGGTGGAGAGGCAATTCGAGGTAGGAGACATGATCTATTTGAGGTTTCAACCTTATAAACAATCCTCCCTTTAACAAAGTGGAGCAAAAAATTTGAGGCCACATTTCTATGGGCCATATAAGATTAAGAGAAGGGTGGGTAAGGTGGTATATGAGATGGAATTACAGGTAGGAAGCAAGATCCATAATGTTTTCCATGTTTATTACCTAAAAAGGGCTCTTGGAAAACACATAACACCTTTCATTGACTTTCCACCTCTTGATGATGAAGGTAAGTTGGTTTTGATTCCATAAATTATCCTTGAGGTTCATTTGAGGAGGCTTCAAAATCAAACCATAAAAGAATACTTGGTTCAATAGAAATATCTGCCTTTAGAAGATACAACTTGGGAAGGGGCAACCATCCTTCAACACCCAAGTTTACAATTGCTTGTGGGAAAATAATTTTGGGAAAGGACTATAATGTTCCCCTTTTTGAACTAGTCTTTGGATAAGAGCCATAGCCTTTTCATTCCCAAGGGATAAGGAGATTAGAGGCAAAAAGGGGAACATTTCAGAGCTTCAAGAACATTTAAATAGAAAAGTAATTTATGATCTAATTTCTAGTTAGGGCCTTTTTTAGGGTCATTGGTATTTAAGGCCTAAATTGAATTTTATAAGGGGGCTTTTGAATTTAAAAAAAAAGAAGATTTACCCTCCTAATTTTGGGCATGACACTTGGAGGTTGGGTATAAAAGGAAAATTGATGCTCATTTGAAGGGGTTATGCATTTTTGTGATATTTAATTGATGATCAAGTATTTCAATCTTGTTCATAGTGACTTGAGGATGACAACCTTCAAGATCACTAAGGGTTTAGGGATGAAAACCTCCTTTCCTTCATTGAGGGAAAATTTATTCAAGTTATGTAATTGTGCTTTAGATTTGCATGGTTGCATGCAATTGGTATTACAAAGGTGTTTTGGAACACCACCTTATTCATAAGATTGGCGAGCACCTTGGAAGCTTGGTGATTGTATTTTTGTAGGTTAAAGAGGTGAGTGATTTGATTGTGGAGGTTGTTTTCTGGTTTTAGGAGCCATCCCTAGGATGGTGAATTGGTTGAAGGGTTGAAGACCCCTCTTTAGAGGGTTGTTTTTCTTTGATACCCTCTTCTAGGGTTTAGAGGTATTTTTATCAACTTATTCCAGCTTTGGAAAATTTTTTATGGGATAATTTACAAGGTTTGAGGGCCATTCCGTGCCTAAAATATTCAAAAATTTATTATATTATTTTCACAATATTGGTGACTTACATTGGAAGATTTTGAAGGCCTTTGGAGGGGCTAAATTGGGGGTATTTCATTTTGAATTATTTCTACAAATTTTCATAATTATTTGTGAGTATTTAGAAGGGTTACAAGGCATAATTAAAGAAGGAAATGTAGCTGTAGTGACAAGAAAAAATCATGATTATTTTAAGGGTAATATTCAGTCATATCACCATTTTTACTTTGCCAAAAGAGGTATTTTTTTTAGCTTCATATTCGACAATTTTGGAGTTACATTGGAGTGTGTTTGATTATAGTTTAGATAATTATTCCCATCTAGGGTTTTCTAATTTTAAATCTCAAAATCTAAAAATAAATTGCAAAATTGTTAGGAAAACCCTTGTTTTGGTCATTTGTCCCAATTTGGGGACATTACAATGCCTTTTTACTTTGTGTTAGCTAGCTCTTTAGGTTTTATTAAGCTATAATTAATTAGATATATTTTGTCTTATGTGCTCCCTGTATGTGTAGAATATCATCTCTTGTTCCCCTTGCATGTGGTTATTTAATATGGTGCACACCCCTACAACGTAAAAACCTTTAAAATCCTTCATAGTCTTTCTCATGCATGTATATAATTACTCACAATTTTCCATTGCATGCAACTTAGTTTGCCAAATATATTGGCACGTAACCTTATAAAAAGGTGACTTCTTCCACTGATTATGTTCTTCCTAAGTGATACTTTTTGAAAGAAACTTCCTATACTAGTCTCCAACATTTTACTCTAATGTCAGCATAAATGCTTTCATCATTACATATCCATGTTCAATATCATGATTATCAATAAATTTAGTAAAATATTTTAGGTGTTCTTCACATGATACAAGGAAAGGATTAGGGAATCTAGGAATTTTATGAAAAATAAATTTGTCTATACTTCATTAATTGCATAACCAGATAAGATTTTAATTTTGGCCATGTCGAGGGTTATTGCCTAGGTATAACAATGGTGGATTCAAAGTTTTAGAATTTTAATTTATGTTGGGCCTATTGTTAGTAGGTATATGAATAAATATATGTTAGTTTTGCATTCTTTCTATGCAACCGTATTTGGAAGCTTCTAATGGCTATACTATGCTTTTGGTTTCATATTTAAAAGATCCTTATCTTGAAAACCCTAGAGACAGTGTACCGTCAAAATATTCTTCCTCTTAAACATATTTATATCCAACTAATGGCATAGATTGGGCTCTTATTTATTTTTCAAATAATGGGGATGAGAAGAGACTTTGTTATCTATTAGTGCATATGTCAAATACAAGGAACTTTCTAACCGAAGGTTTATTCCCTCTATTAATGTAATCAAATCTATATAAATCTTCTGATGGAAAATTCTCTTCACTAATTTATTCTATCCATATATTTCTAGGGCTTATTTTAGGGCTTAAAATTTTATTTAAAGTAGAACTTTTAATAAGATAACTTTGAAGATTACTTGGAGATTTGATGGGCCTTCATAATAGATGACTTACATAGGGTAAGTGCACGAAGTTGGGGGATAATTATGTGGACATTTTAGGTAATGCAATCATGTTATTTAATTCATGGCTTGATAATTACTGAGCCATAACATGATCACATTATTAAATAATGTGATCAATTTTTTTAAAACAATAACACAATTGTGTTATTATTGTTTTCAATAACATGATCTTGTTAATAATTTTATTGCATTACATGTGTAACAAAAAACAAAACTCAAATCTAAAATTCTTCATTTTACATTTGAGCTTCCTTTGCTAACCTCATGTTCTATGATTGTGTTTTGGGTGAGAGAGATAAAACCTTGCCAAAATTTATCCTAGGAAGCCACTAATCGATGATGCCACCACGTAGTAGAGGTAAGTGCTAAAAATCTACATTTGTTAACCCTAAATTTTAGTAATTTTTAGTTATTTTCATTGTTTAACCCTAATTTTTAGTCATTTTAGTAATTTTTAGTTGTAATTTCTTTGTCTTAAACCACCCATCCTACTAACCCCCTGTTCTTCTACCTAACCCTCTTAACCCTCCACAAAACCCTCTTATTCCTCTTCCTAACTCTCCAAAGAACCCTCTTGTTTCTCCTCCTATCCCTTATCCTAACCCTCCTATAGTTCCAAAAAATCCCCGAGGTAGTCAGGAGAGTCTAGTTGATAATATTTTGGGAAATAAAATTGAAATTAAAAAATTAATTGGGATAATGAGGGATCCCACTTCTACCAACACCCATCGCACCCATGTAGCCAATTCCCTAGAGAGATTATTAGGTTAATTTGAATTTATAATGAGTCAAATTGATAGATGGGCTTCATATCAGGATAGTTTTAGGGCTTATTATGATGACAAATTGTCAACACTTGAGGTTAAGAATAAAGAAATATCAAAATCCTCCATTTTCACCTTATTCATTGACCCAAACACCAATACACCATTTCTAATAACTACTAAACATTTTCTAATCCATCACTGCCAACATAATTTAATCATAACCAATTTTTGGGATTAATAGTGGATGGTGTTTGATTATCCACCATGTAACAACCACAAGGTCCCATTATAATTTTTGAGGAAACTCTACTATGTGTTTGTCCTAAATGATATTCTAAACTATTTTGATTATAGTGAGTTTCAAGGCTGAGGGAAAGGCTCTATGCAAGATCAACTAGGTACACATCATGCACCTAATTAGCTTGTAAGGATACATATCCAAAATCCACCTGAGCCTGAGATCTCATCTGTAGTTTAGTAGGTCATAGAGATTGACGCTCTACATGCTCTTAGTTCACTCACTGATACATTCATTCAATATATGAGTAGGATCTCATAGACTGATGCTAGATATATGCCACCTAGTGTACAAACCCAACCCCACCCTTACAATTCTTGTGGAGCTATGTGCACTAGACCTAATAAATATGGCACTAGTGATTCAGAGGGCTTGGATAATATTCTTATGAGTGATGAGTTTTTGGCATGCACATTTGGTGTGCAAACATCAACCACTACACATATGTATGTAAAATTTATATAAATATCATGTTAAATTTAAGTTATATTTGTAGATTTAATTTAGCTAACAATTAATTTACATAGAAATTATATATATATATATATATATATATTTAATTTCTATGTAAATTAATTGTTAGCTAAATTAAATCTACAAATATATATATATATATATATATATATATATATATATATATATATATGTCATTTTTTGTCATAGGAGGTGACAATGCCTTCATCATCACAGTTGACATTTGCAAAATTTGATTTGATGCAACCATTATTTACATTTTTGGATCTAGCTATTAGCCCATCCACTACTACATTTGTCTTTGTTAGGATGACACCTTTTAATTATACAAAGGTAAAATTTCAAGTTAATATTATGCTATATGTACATTTAGTCTATGTATATTTTCCTTTTAAGTTTAAGTTAAATTTATCTATAAAGTATCTTGATGCATAGGTTCTAACAAGCTTCCTTGATATAGATGGAAACACACATTACCTTTTCCAAATACCTAACTCTGGTATTTTCTTGTCCTTCTTTGTCTTCTATCTTCAACCTCTTTATCTCTTTGATCACTTTGCATTTATTAGGTCTTTTTTGTTTACTCTTACCTACTCAATGGCTCTTAAGCCTCTTTGTATTCACTTAATCCTCCTTCTCTACTTGAAGTCATTTTAATAATCAACTACTTTTACAATATTTCATTTTAACATCAACCTCCTTAGTTCATACTCTGTTTTCATGTTCTCTCTCTTTATCCTTGATCTATTATTTACAATCTTTTTATGTGTTTTCATAGGTTTGCATGCTACTTTAATTTTATCTTTGCAAAATACTCATAAAACCATCTATTTAATCAATTACATCTCATTTCATGCATTGAATCATTCCACATAATACCCAAGCTTTAACTCTTCACTTAACTCTTCTTTCCTCTTTGCCACCTTCCTTCTACTAACCCTTTTTTGAAGAAAACCTCCCTGTTTTGAGTAACTAAAAATATCCAAACCAAAAAAACCCACATTAAAATAACCATTTACATCACATAGCTCATGTAGGGACTTTCATAATTTAACTCTCCTTGGAGAACACCTAACTCAACACCTCTCAGGACTAATTAGGTCTCCTAAGCCTAATTCAAGGTTACTAATTATGAAACTATACCATATTGACTCAAATAAACTTTAAACCTTTAAAATCCTCTTCCTCCTATATAAATACACATGTCTAAAATTTTTGATGACTTTTCATTAGTTAAATCACTTAGTTTCAAACCCTAATTTATGTTGTCTCAGTCTTGCACCTACCTGAGAGGATAATAAATGAGATAGAATGACCTTTTAACCCTTATAAAAGATTATAAGGCTTTAAATGGCTCTTCCCTTACCCCACACATCTTCTCAAACTATTAATTTTCCTTTCTCAATACTAAATCACTTCCAACATGTAGTTTTATAGAATTTTTATACCCCTCCAACATGTCTATGTCAACAAATAGGATAGAATAAACCCTTAAGACCCTTTACATTCATTTGAGAAAAAATCAAAGAATCACACACATTGAAAAAATATATCTCACAACATTCACAATACCTTAAATCCTCAACTCTATTTCCAAGAACCCTATACGGTCTTTCTTTATGACTATGTAAACTTTAAATTATTACTAATTACACTGTATATGGTGTTCCCATGTATTTTGCATTTTATTATAGTATTAAGACTTTAAATGTGTTTAAATTCATTTCATATAGCTCCTATATCCCTTACTCATATTTTAATCATTTATAATGATACTTTAAACTGACTATGTTCTTCTCTTTTTGACTGTGCCTAAAGATAGAGTATTAAAACTTGGGTTTCACCACTTTGAACGTATAGACTACTGAATTAAATATTCTCTGACTAGAGATATGATCACCATAAGATTGATCATAAACCTCTAGACACTTATTTACATTTTAATCTATCCAAAGAAGCTTTAAAAGTAAGGACAAATTTCTTGATGTCTCTTATTCCTTTTCTCTCTCTAACTCTACCTTCTCAAAGTGATACTATTCTTTCCACCTCCTACTCTTCCACTCACACTTCCTACATGTATTACAATTTTTATATTACCTCCGACATGCAAAATAATTTCTATTTTTAACCATTTCACGTTGCATGGTAGCTACACTTCCATGATTCTTGGTTTACATTATCTTTTCATGATATGCATATTGAAATACTTTGCCATATATATCTTGGTTTACATTGAGAAAAACTTGCCATATATATATTTGATACTTTATAGAAAAGTAAGTGATACCTTATTTACGTGAACAATTAATGTTTCAAGTAGACACTCCATCTCTGCATGTTGAGACAAACATAGGCATTACTGCTACAATGTCATCTACATATGCACTAACAGAGGTATATATTAACTTGTAATTTTGAATTGTAAAAATACACTTATTTTAATAATTTTACTACATACTTGGGGTAAATATAACTTGTGTGAATGTATTATGTGTGCAGGGTTGTCTTATGACATTTGATTGTCCCAATCAAATGATTAGTAGGGAAACTTCTCATGTTTCTCCCATATTTCAGATGCCTATTCAAATACCTAAGCTTGCCATTGAATTTTTTGAGCATCAACAATAGATTGTGTAGGATTAAGAGCTTGCATTAAGTGCATGTTTAAATGATTTTTAATGTAATTTGAAATTAATTTCTTAAAAATTGGTTGAATGTATTTTATGTTAATTTTGTAATAATAATTATATTTGAATAGGTTAAACTATAATAAATCTATGATCGTATGACCCTTAGTTAGACCTTGGATTATTTTAAGGCATTAGAGGGGTCTCCATCTACTAGCAGGGCATCCCAGGGAGAGTCTTCTTTGAGGAAGGCAAAGAGAGGGATGCTATTTGATAAAAAGGATTTATTACATGATATGTGATTTTTTTAATTCCTATATGGAAATTTACTCATTGTTGGCATCATATATGCATATATGAAATTCACCTAACATTAGATACTATGTTGGTAGATGTAATTTTTTGTTTGCCTATCACATCAATCTATGTATTATTGATATTATACAAATGTGCCTATATTATATGCCTATCATGGAAATATATCTAATTTATATTCGGTCTTAATTTAAAATGTTATTATGCATTATTGTTTTGATATTTTAAACTATTAGCTATCAGAAAAAGTATTTAATGTTGTGCACAAATGAGGATGAAAAAAATATTTTTTTAAATGCTATAAATCTCACATCTCCCATATTTTTTTAAATTAAAGTTTTTATTTCATTATGTGTAGTGAAAATGAATAATGGTACTCTTATCTATTTTACATTTGTAATAATCCATTTACAACTTTTTAAATGATCATTAACACAATTTGATTACACTTAAAACCCATACCCAATCATGTTCAAATTTTTATAATGCAAAGACATAAAATCATTCATAAATCCCTACAAATTTCTCACCCAAATAACTATACCTATAAGTTACCTAATCTTTCACCTTCACCTGGCTCTAATATCTGATATTTTCCCTCACCTCTCACATAATCTCTATCAATGCCTCTTCTGCACTCAACTCCTTTTGGTGACCATGTACATGGTCTACTTTTTCATCTTTGTAAATTTATCTTTGATAAAATTATACCTGATATTGACTCTAATGTATTTATTTTGATAAAATGAAACCTTATTGACTTGAAAAGAAGGGAAATGATGAATTTAAGAACTTACTTACACCTGTTCATAGAACTATCCAACCATCGGTGTGCTAACCGGTTTCACACAATCATCCTAAAACAAAGTCAACAAATGACCTACCATGTCTCTAGAACACACTTATGCCAAAGAATCTTGCTGCTCCAGTTCTGGAGCAGAATTTAATTTCTGTTAGAAGTTTGGGTGATGAGGGTTGCACAGTAACTCTCACAGCGGACTCTTGGAAGGTTACCAAGGGTACACTTATTGTAGCTAGAGGTAAGAAAGTAGGTATGCTTTATCTATCTACTTGTACTACTAATTCTCTTTCTGGGTTTTCTACTTCAGCTGTAGATTCAGAGATGTGGCTTGATAGGCTTGGTCACATAGATAAGAAGGAAATGCTTGTTCTTGAGTCAAAGGATATGCTTTCGGATTTGGAAGGTATGGATCATGGTTTCTGTATGCAGAAGAAGAAGGTAACATTTCTTGAGGAATCCGATGTTAGTGACAAGAACAGGAAAGCCTTGGTTTTCAAGGAGAAGGTGACAGACAGAGTTCAGCACAAGATGTAAAAGAATTCTGAGCAGAGCAAGATCCAACAAGAGGAACCAGAACAGAGGTGTGTTTGTTCTTGGACTTCCCTGACAAGTGGTATCAGAGCCAGGTTGGGATACTAACAGATTGGATTAGATCTGGTTAGTGTGTTTTGATTACAGGTACTCACAGGGTTTCTATTTGAGTGGGAGTTGAGCAATGACAGAAGACAGTAAGCTACAAATGGAAAAGTTTAATGGCAAGAACTACCAATTGTGGAGGATGCAGATTGAGGATTATCTGTAACAAAAAGATTTGTACTTACCGTTGGGAGGGGTTACTTGCAAACCCTTGGATATGAAAGATGAAGAATGGGAGGTTCTTGATCGAAAGGCTCTGGGATCTATTAGATTGAGTCTTGCATCATCTATGATTTCCAGCTTATCACAGTGTAAGACAACGGTGGAGTTGATGGAATCTTTGGCAAATTTATATGAAAAACCCTCAGCTTCTAATAAGGTATTTCTTATGAAGCGTTTATTTAATTTGCAAATGTTGGAAGGTGGATCTGTTCATAGCCATCTTAGTGATTTCCATGGTTTGGTAAACCAATTAAGTTCAGTCAATATTGTATTTGATGATGAAATCAGAGCTCTCTTAATCTTGTGTTCATTACCTGAAAGTTGGGAAGGTTTGGTAATGGCAATTTCTAATACTGTGTCTCCTTCAGAAGTCTTAAAAGTGGATGATGTTGTGAGTGTGATCTTGAATGAAGAGATACACAGGAATAGCACAGGTGAATCATCAGGAAATGCTTTGAGTGTTGAAGGCAGAGGAAGGCAAAGAGAAAAGATAGAGCATGGGAGATCAAGGTCCAAGATAGGCAAGAGATCTAAGTCCAGGTATGGCAGAATAACCTGCTGGAAGTGTGGAAAGCAAGGGCACTTAAAGAGAGATTGCAGATCAGGTGAAGATCAGCATGAAGGACATGAAGAAGAAGCAGATGTTGCAGATTATGTTGCATGGGATGCTCTGGTATGTTCTTTGGATAAAGTAGAATCTTGGGTTTTAGATTCTGGTGCCTCTTGTCATGCATCCCCACATAGGGAATTTTTTCATGAGTATGTCCAGGGAGATTTTGGAGAAATTTATGTAGGGGATGGTAAGCCTTGTCAGATTGTTGGCAAAGGGAAAGTGAAGCTAAAACTGCAGACAGGTAACACATGGGTGTTAAAAGAAGTCATGCATGTCCCAGTTCTGGAGTGAAATTTAATTTCTGTTAGAAGTTTGGGTGATGAGGGTTACACAGTAACTCTCACAGTGGACTCTTGGAAGGTTACCAAGGGTACACTTGTAGCTAGAGGTAAGAAAGTAGGTACACTTTATCTATCTACTTGTACTACTGATTCTCTTTCTGGGTTTTCTACTTCAGCTGTAGATTCAGAGATGTGGCTTGATAGGCTTGGTCACATAGATAAGAAGGAGATGCTTGTTCTTGAGTCAAAGGATATGCTTTCGGATTTGGAAGGTATGGATCGTGGTTTCTGTATGTAGAAGAAGAAGGTAACGTTTCTTGAGGAATCTGATGTTAGTGACAAGAACAGGAAAGCCTTGGTTTTCAAGGAGAAGGTGACAGACAAAGTTCAGCACAAGATGCAGAAGAATTTTGAGTAGACCAAGATCCAACAAGAGGAATCAGAACAGAGGTGTGTTTGTTCTTGGACTTCCCTGACATTATCTATTTTACATTTGTAATCATCCATTTACAACTTTTTAAATGATCATTAACACAATTTGATTACACTTAAAACCCATACCCAATCATGTTCAAATTTTTATAATGCAAAGACATAAAATAATTCATAAATCCCTACAAATTTCTCACCCAAATAACTATACCTATAAGTTACCTAATCTTTCACCTTCACCTGGCTCTAATATTTGATATTTTCCCTCACCTCTCACATAATCTCTATCAATGCCTCTTCTGCACTCAACTCCTTTTGGTGACCATGTACATGGTCTACTTTTTCATCTTTGTAAATTTATCTTTGATAAAATTACAAGATGAAATTATACCTGATATTGACTCTAATGTATAATATTCACTCATGAGACAATGATCCATCTTTGGCCAAAACCCTTTATCATCCCCTAATACTACCTAATGCACAGTTTGTTATTTTATGTTTAATAAGGCTATGAAATTCCTATTCATATGTTCTAAGATCATTAATAAATAAAAAATAACTTCTCCACTCTTGTTCTCAACTCGATTCAAAATCCACTATCAAATAATCTTCTTTCAAACTAGTCAATTACTCATTAGGTCTACTTTTAACTAGTCACCAATCTCTCAAATTTACTCTCCTTATTTTGAACAATATTATTTAAGAAACTTTTTATAGGTCTTAATAAAACTCAAGGATTTATTTATGTTTCAAAAATTACAATAAATCAACCAACTATAGGTCTATAAGGCATGAGCTCTCATTCTCAAATTCTATCTTTTAAAGTTTTCTAGGTCTCTAGACCTAGTTGTTGCTCCAATAGGTCAATTTATCAAAATAGATATTTTAGATCTTAAAAAATATATTTATAGTAATATTTTATCAATTTTAACATGTTTTAACCCTTACCCAAGTTTATAAATCTCAAATCAACCAAAAACTCATCTTACCTTATGCACAACTTTCTCAAAAATGGTCTTCTATAGGTATACATAAAAATAGTCCTATATACCTATAATTGAAAACATATTATCAACCCAATGATACTTGGAATTAGTTATAGGATCCATTCCAAAAATTATCACAAATTTTGAGACCTTATTTTTCAATTGTTTGAATTTTAGAGGTGTTTTACCATGAAACCCTTACTTCAGATTTACTCAAAATTTTTGTAGGCTGAGAGCTTAGTAGAACTATTGTTACGATGATTATTGATAAAAAATTGACACTACCAACACATATAGTGGGAGAATGATGTCTAGTATTTGGTTATTGGCATCTTATCAGGATTGATCGATAAACCCACCATCCATTTTAGCCTCAAGAATGACCTACCCAATACAAACAAAATGTAGTTTTTAAGCCTAAGTTCAAACACATGTAAAAAAAAAAATTTAAGTCATTTATGAAAACTATTAGATCCATCCCTTGTATATTTAATCCATATAATTAAACCCCAAATCACTCAGGTGAAAAATTTGATAGCAATCCATTGGACAAGTTGTAGTAATGGGTCCAAAAATATAACTTTTTGGTATTGTACAAGCAACTTCTTGAGCTCCAATTGCCATTTATACCTTCAGGACCTCCACCTAATAATATATAGCTTATATCAATTAATATAAGAAAATTACATGTTATCACACTACCACAACATTCAAATCCACCTAGAAGTGCATTTTCACTACCATTTTGGAGTGCAAAAACACTGATAACAAATGTTGTCAAAGTTTAAGTTGTAGTTATAAAACTATGGTTTAGATGATTAATAACTAAGAAATGATATTTATAACACATACATGGGGGTGGATAACATCTAATACTAGGTTCTTGGCTCCCATTAGGCCTGGTTGATAAACCCACCACCCATTTTGACCTCAAAAATACCCTTCCTAATACAAGGAAAATGCAATTTTTTGGCCTAAGTTATAACACGTATAAAATTAAAAATATAAGTCATTTTCATGACCCATAAGATCCATCCCATGCCTATTTAATCCCTATAATCACACCCTAGATCACTCAAGTGGAACCTTTGAAAGCAATCTATTGGATAAGTTACAGTGACAGGTCTAAAAATGTAATTTTTTGGCATTGAATAAGCAAATTCTTAAGCTCCAATTTCTATTTATACATATAGGAATTACACCTAAGAATATATAACTTTGATCACACATATATATGAAAATTACATGTTATCACATTTATACAATGTTCAAATAAGTGCATCTTCACTACCGTTCTAGAGCACAAAAACATTGGCAATAAATGTTGTTAAAGTTTAAGTTGTGGTTATAAAACTATGGTTCTGATGATTCTTGAATAAAAATTGACACTAAAATAATGTCTGGATGGGTGGATAACATTTATGACTAGGTTTTTGGCCTCCCATCAGGCTCAATTGACAAACCGACCACCCATTCTAGCCTCAAGAATGCCCTTCCCTAAATAAGAAAAATGCAATTTTTTAGCCTAAGTTTAATCACACATAAACCAAAAGTTGTAAATAATTTATATGAACTATCAGATCCATAAATTTCCCCTTTAATTCCTCTAATCTCAACCTAGATCACTTAGGTGGAATCTTTGAGAACAATCCATTAGATACGTTGTAGTGACATGTCTAAAATGCAACTTTTTGGCATTGAACAAGCAACTTCTTGAGATCCAACTACCATTTATGCCTATGGGACCTCCACCTAAGAATACATTAATTTAATAACATACACATAGGCAAATTACATGTTATCACACTTCCACAATGTTCAAATCCACCCAAAAGTGCATTTTCACTACTATTCTAGAGCATGGAAAGACTGACAATAAATGTTGTCAAAGTTTATGTTATGGTTGCAAAAATATTATTATGATGCTTCCTGACCAAAAAATGACATTTAAAACATGTTCAAGTGGGTGGATAACATCTAATACTAGGTTCTTCACCTCCCATCAGGCCCAATAGATAAACCCACCACCCATTTTGACCTTAAGAATGCCCTTCCCAATATAAGAAAAATGTAATTTTTTATCCTAAGTTAAAACATACATAAAAAAACCTATAAGTCATTTTTGTGAACCATAAGATCCATCCCCTACCTCTTAATTCTTATAATTATACCCTGAATCACTTTGGTGGAACCTTCGAGAGCAATCTGTTGGACAAGTTATAATGAGGGGTCCAAAATGCAACTTTTTGGCATTGAACAAGTAACTTCTTGAGCTCCAAATACCATTTATACCTTTGGGACCTCCACTTGAGAATATGTCACTTAAATCACACATATATATATATAGGCAAATTAGATGATATCACACTTCCACAATGTATAAATCCACTCAAAAGTGCATTTTCACTACCGTTTCAAAGCGCAGAAACACTGACAATAAATATTGTCAAAGTTTAAGTTGTGGTTGTAGAAATATTTTTTCAATGATTCCTAACCAAAAATTAACACTAAAAAAACATCTAGGGGGTAGATAAAATCTAATATTGGGTTCTTGGCCTCTTATTAGGCCTGATCAATAAATCCACCACCCATTCTAGCCTCAAGAAGGCCCTTCCCAATACAAGAAAAATGCAAATTTTTATCCTAAATTAAAACAAATGTAAAATTAAACATGTAAGTCATTTTTATAAACCATTAGATCTTTAACCTACCTATTTAATCCCTCTAATCATACCTTGGAGCACTCAGGTGGAACCTTCGAGAGAAATCTGTTAGAAAAATTACAGTGAGGGGTCAAAAAATGCAACTTTTTGGCATTGAACAAAAAACTTCTTGAGCTCTAATTTCCATTTCTGCCTCTAGGACCTCCACCTCAAAATATATCAATTTGATCATGTCCAACCTGAGCTTCTCTTAGATTCAAGAATATATGTCTTTACTGACAATGCTAACCATGTGAAGGTGGAAGCTTATCTGACACTACTAACCTACAAAAAATTGTAAGTAATTAAAAATGAAATTCATGTGTACTACCTAGAAAATAAAAAACATTTATTAAAATTTATTACATCTAAAATTTAAAATTTAACATACCTATATATTTAAATCCAGTGAACCATTAGGATCTACTCTAACCTTTATAGTATCAAGAATAACTTCATGGTTTGACTCCTGAACTTTCCATAGTTTCTTATTTAATGGCCTTCCATGATATTTTTGTAATTGAATATTCATTTCAAGAATCAAATTTGAATAGTGCAATATATTCCTATGCATTTAAAACTCTTCAAACAACCATTGATTTGAATATTTTATAGGATATCATCAAAACCAAGTTCTAGTGAATACCACTGACCCAGTGGGATAGCTAATATTTTTTCTATCTATAACTAGGGAAGTCAATTTTTTATTTCTCTCTACATACAAACACAAGTAGTAATCAATTCCCTCTTCATTATCCTCATCTACAATAATTTAAAAACATGTTGTTTATCACAAAAACTATTTTTAGTAATAATATGAAGATATATAATGAGAATAAATTATACATAATGAAAAATATTCTACCTAGTTGCAAGAGATCAGATACATGGTCAAAGTCATTTGATGATGTCATATTTCTAAGTTAAAAAGCCATTGGAACTTGATATGTGTTGATTGGAATTAGAGGTTTGGAACTCCAATTTTACACATGTTCTTGTGACTCACACTCATTCCAAATAAATTACATGCATGTAGAATAAAAATATGCCAAGTGTGTCATATGAACAGTCCAAAAACTTGTATTTGTGATATGAAATGAGTGGTCACTTGATCCCATTAGATTCATATAATCCTCATACTTTTCCAAGTGTTCTTCTTCCATTAACTAGAAATGTCTACAAATAGTAGAATTTGGTTGAGCACCAGGACACATGTTCTCATTACATCATTCGACCATGATTTTTGAATTTATAAAATGAACACCTTCTTCAAATTTCAAATCCTCCCTTGAAATATCTCTTTTTACATATACTCTAGCATCATCATGCTCCCATTTTCCATGGCCAGCTTCGGTGAAACTCCAAATGTGTTGTACACCAGTGGTAACATGCATCCTGCTCAACCAATAAAGCATCCATGCCTTTTTAAATTGAGATGTTCAATTATCTAACCAAATGTAATGTTGATTGAAATTAATTTTCCTCTGACTCAAATGTTCATATAACTTTTGTAAACAACCTTGCACACACTATGAATAATGTGACTGATCATTGCTGATATAGAAATGGTACTCCCTTAATATTTTTCATTGTTTCTCTATACTATTAGGTGTATGCATCAATTCTATATGCACAAATATGGAAACTTTTGATGAGTTGTAATACTATGATCAAACTTCCATTTGGGGTTCGAATGTGTAATTTTTAGCAAAGTCGACTAATGAAACAGTCAAACCAAGTGGGAATGTATCCCTGTTTATGTTGAAATGTTCAACCAACCATCTAACCCTATGCGTGACTTTCATACTCATAATCAATTTTCTCCTTAAATTTTATAAAAATTTAGAAACATATATCCTTTTTGTAACAAGCTCACACCTTTTACATTTTTTGCCATCTTTTACTTGATAAGTCACTGATTTATATTTGCTTAAACTAACTAATTCCTATATAATTTCACTTGTAATATCCTCATGGATATATTTTTGGAAATCCACCATAAATTATATAATTTTATTTTAAATATGATTTGATATAAAATAATTATCCATCCGATCTTTTGTAAAAGATAGTTGGAAA
This sequence comes from Torreya grandis, assembly GCA_037957365.1. Lineage (NCBI taxonomy): Eukaryota > Viridiplantae > Streptophyta > Pinopsida > Cupressales > Taxaceae > Torreya > Torreya grandis. Next base: position 1,026,058 of record JARHVA010001920.1, read on the forward strand.
TAATTTCCTAGCTAATTTTGGTGGCAATTCAATGACACACTCCTACAAAATATTGTTAGTATGTAAATTACAATGAATATGGTGAAAAACATCATAGTGCATTGAAAATTCAACATGTTTCCTACAACAAAAAGTGGTGCATGTGTGATTTATTTTTACATAAAAAGGTTTGCCCATATCAAAATATTTTTGACAAATAGAAATTTGTGGATGTTTTTACAAAAAATTAAAGTACAATTATGTTTGAGTTATATACAATAAATGTTTTAGATGCATTTCATGGTTACAAGAACCAACTCTTATTTTCACTACATCTCTTGCACTGGGCAAAATTCTTGTATTATCTTTCCAAAATTGAACAAGTAACTCTTTGAGAGTATCAGCTATAACCTTGTCCTTTCATGGAAGTATACAAGAGAATGTTTAGAGCTCATTGATATTAGGTTCATTAAGTCTTTCACATATTTCAATTGCTTTCATTAATTTTTTTCTATTTATATTAAGTGTTTAGCTTGTTTTTGAAACCATTCATTTTTTCCTATTTGGTCACTTACTGCACAAGTTGTAAGTATATGTCAGGGAACATTATAATCTTGGGTGCATGATTTTGAGCCTACAGTATGATATGTATCATTTAGATTTTTAATAATTTCATTATTTTCATCATCCATGTTCGATTTTATTATTCATAATGTGTACATTATAGGTCTCATCTTAATCAATTTTATCAATTAAACAAATAATTAACATCTTTGACTATCATAATCTAAATTATGAAAGAATGTACCCTAAATTTGTTGACCCAGTATTCTTGAATGGTGATCTGACATTTTGTTATGCATTAGTTCTAAAATATTTTCATTGACTTCAATTAGGTGCTTATCTTTTCTACACACAATTCTTGGAAATGTTGTTAATGGTGGAAGTTGTGAAGAGGGTGTTTCAAAATCATTATTACTTTCATTGTTTAGAGGTGGGATGACATTTTATTCATTATTTATTTCTTCATTATATGTTTCCATGAAATTTTATTGATAGTTAATTTCATCATTATTTGTTTCCATCAAGTTTTCTTCGTTCATGGGGGGTAAAGCATCATACATAGACTCATCATCAACAAAATAAAAAAATTAGAACTTTGAATGTAAACTTCCAATATTATCTAATTCATTATTATCAATTTAATTATTATTCATTTTATTATGGTTAATTTCATCATTATTCTATTATTTATGATCAATTTAATTATTTTTTATTTCATTATTGTCAATTAGCTCATTATCTATGGCATTTGGTTCATCAAGATTAGCGTTTGTACCTTGTTTACCATGAAGTTTTTGCATTCATATCTTGTTTTTATCTCTCAAATATTCTTATTACTTTGGTGTTTTATTCTTCAATATCTTCCTCTTCTTTGAATGTGATCCATCACCCATCAAGGATAATTGATAGCTTTTCAAAGGTGGAGTCAAAAGTACACAAGTATCGTAGGTCCCACAAAAGTACATAAAGAATGTTTATGGGAATATAATTATTGATTTGGGTTAAAAATAGAAATTAAAAAGTGAGCTTAGTCTATAATAATAATAATGTGATCATTTTATATAATGCAATCCTGTTATTCAATAATGCAATCATGTTATTACATAATGCGATCATGTTATTCTTTATACTAGGTTTTACTTTAACATACATATTGAGAAGTGAGTTTTGTGTATATTAAGAATAATGTGATTGTGTTATGTAATAATATGATAGTGCTATTATTAATAATCAATTGGGGTTAAACATTGAAATTGACATTGAGAATTGAGTTTGGTCTATATTAAGAATAATGCAATCACATTATTAAATAATGTGATCACATTATATTTAATATAGATTATAGATTATGGATTAGGGATTAAGGCATCAGTGCATGCGGTTTAGGGATTAGGGATTATGATTTATGTTTTAGGGATTAGGGATTAGGGAATGGATGGTTTAGGTTTAAGGGTCTATATAAGATCTAATCACTCTATGCCATGTGTGAACCTAATTTTTACTATAAAGGATGTTAATTGGGACTAAATAAATTGGTAAATAGGGAAAGTTTATGGTTTACAATTTAGGGCATATTGTTTATGGTTTAGGGTACATAGGATAAATCTCAAAGATAATTCTTAGACTAAATGATATTAATTTGGGCTAAAATGATTGGTTCAGGGTTTAAAGAGTTTATATTTATGGTTTAGAGTTTAGGGATTAGGAACTTTAAGGATTAGGGCTTGGGGTATAGGTTTTAGGGTATATAAGTTACAATTATGAAGGTGATTGGGGTAAATTAGAGCTGATAAAATCCCAAATCACACTTTATAGTCATGTAATTAGGTTGAAGGGGCTCAAAATAGCCCCAATTTACTTCAAATGCACAACTAGATTGGTACTCTAAAGGCTAAGTTCTTTCCATAGGTTTAAAAAATGCATTTTATGACATCTCATGATAAAATCAATTATATCATAAGTCATGTATGTTTAAAGCATGTAGTGGGAATTAGGGCATAGGGATTATAATTTATGTTTTAGGGATTAGGGATTAGGACATAGGGTTTAGGTTTAAGGACATATGTATAATGTCTAATCACTTTATGCCATGTGAACCTAATTATTACTACAAAAGATGTTAATTGGGACTAAATAGATTGGTAAATAGGGAAATTTTATGGTTTATAATTTAGGGTATAGTGTCTAGGGTTTATGGTTTAGGGCTTAGGTTTTAATATATATATGGTTTAGGGTACATAAGGTCAATCATAAGGATAATTAAGGATAATTTGAATCATTTGGACCCATTTGTTACTATACAATGTGTTTTTGGGTTGTCATTATACCCATGTCATCATGCAAATTGAGTAAATTAGTCAAATGGGGTAATTAGTCATGTGAATTAAGCCAAACTGAGCCATGTGAACTTGATTCTTAGTCTAAATGATGTTAATTTTGGTTAAAATGATTGGTTCACAATTTAAAGAGTTTATATTTATAGTTTAGAGTTTAGGGATTATAAAATTTAAGGATTAGGGCTTAGGGTATAGGTTTTAGGGTATATAAGGCACAATCATGAAGGTGATTGGGGAAAATTTGAGCTCCTTGAACCTATATCTATGAGTAAAGAATGTGATTTTGAGCTTAATTAGCCTCCACATCATCATAGATTGAGCCAATTGAGTCAATTATGGTTTATTGAGTGATGGAATTTTGACCAAGTTCATCCTTGTGAACCTAATTCTTACTATATATAAAGATGTTAATTGGGGCTAAATTTATTGGTTTAGGGTTTAGGGTTTATAATTTATAGGGTTTGGGGTTTAAGGCTTATGGCTTAGGGTTTAAAGTAAATGGTATACGATTATATTTAAATGGTATAGGATTTATGGTTTAATATATCAGATATAGGGTCCAATCACTAAGGTAATTGGAGAACATTTGAGTTGCTCACTTACCTATTTATGATAATTACCTTCATGTTTGCATTTATGATAAAATTAGGGTCAGTTAAGCCATGTACATGTTGCATACATGTTATACAAATAATTGAGCCATAAATTTGGTTTAGGTGCTTAATTTTTCCTAGATCATGCCCTTAATTGCACAAATTGACTAATTGGATCAATTCATGATAGAATCAATCTTTTAATTTTGTCCCAAATCATATCTTGCTCTTGAAGGAGTTTAAATTGGCCTTAAATACTTCATCGATTAAATGAATAAACTCTTTGGTTAATTATATGTGAAATGACATTAGGGTTAATTTCACTCTAAATCACATCATATACAATTTAAAATAGGTTCTTGTATCTCATTTTGACCCTAATTACCTCCAAAAATTAACTAATTAACATTTGCATTCATTTGCTGATGACTTCAAGTTTATTGAGCTCAAAACCACATTCTATACATGTAGAACTTGCATATAAGTAAATAATGTTTCTTTGATTCAATTGAGATAATGAAATTAGAGCTAATCAACCCACAAATCAAATTTTATAGTCATGTAATTAGGTTTAAGGGGCTCAAAATAGCCCCAATTTACTTCAGATGCACATCTAGATTGGTACTCTAAAGGCTAGGTTTTCACCATAGGTTTTGTTGATGCCTAAATGTGTAGCATTAGGTAAACATATAGTTTTTAAGAAACACTTCCCATTTTTGAACTCAGAGAGTCCATTGCATGAGTTGCTAGTTATGATAATCCTATTATCCTTGGTGGAATAGAGGTAGAACAGGTTGATTATTTCACAAATTTATATTAGTTGGTGGTTGGAAGCCACAATGGATAATATTTGATTTTGGAGATGATCTCTACTATTTGAAGTGAATTATGATCAAAACCTACGTCTAAATATAAAATAAGATGAGTATCCATAATAAATCTAATATAAGGTGAATTGATAAAAAAGGAGCAAAAGGAAGGGTAGGGCAGAAAAAATGAGTGTTGTTGATCTTTGCTTTAAATATTATGATAAAGTTCTAATACTATATGAACATGCATTTAACTAATGCAAAATATGAAGTATCATAAGCTTAAATCCTACCATATATTAGGAAATCATCTAAGAAAAGTATGAAATGATGCAAATAAGAACAAGATTAACTTTAAGAATTTTACCCCTGCACGTAAATAAAATTAGCCTAGATGTAATAAGAGTAAAGAAAACAAATTAAACCTAAGAAATTTAAAATAAACCAACATTATCCCAAATTATTAACTCTGCATTAAAATATGTACACTCAAAATTCATAATAACCATTCAAATTTGAAGATCATATTGAACTAATGAGAGAGAAACCATGATAGAAATTCACACAAGCAAATGTGGACAAACTTTGTAGAATTCCTTGCTTATATTAATTTGATCAAAAGTTGCAAATATTTTTTGGCTCCAAAAACTCTCTCCCCTTTTACAATTGGCAATACCTATTTATATAAGAAATTTATGAGGTATGTAGGTCAATAATGACAAATTACATTTGTACATGTGTATAGGACAACTATCCTTTATGTTATATTTTAGAACAAATGAACTTTTCTAATATACTAACCTATAGGCAATGTACTTTACAAGATGTACACACCTTTACAAAAAGAATTTTATTTTCCAAAATATACAATGCTAGTTGCAAGAGAATATTCCTAATACAACTACCTTTGGGACCTTTTTAATGATGCAGTATTTTGCCTTCCTTATAAGATCTTCATTCTATAATGCTGCCCATTGATAAACTAGATGTTAATAATGATTCTCATGAACAACTCCTATTTTTGATTTCCCAAGTTATTGAGATATTTCTCATCTCTCTCCATAGATTATGTGATGTTCCCAACATATCCATTCTTCTCTTCAGATGACAATAGTAGGCCCATAATCTTCTTGTTATCAACTCTTGTCTTCCCTTGACCTTGGTTTCTCACCTCTTGCATGAATTGAGTAGTTCTGTATTTGAAGTCCTCATCAGTTATTAGACCCAAGGGACTAAGTATTGTAAGATATTTGATCAAGATTCCCAACATGTGCAACATTCTATCTTCTTGCTATTTGAGATCCTTAAAAATGTCCTCCATTTGCTTAGACCAACTACTCAGGGCTTTAATTTTGTCCACTAATATAGCCATAGCCATATTGAAATTTTGCTTAATTATTGCCTCCTATTTAGTTCTAACTAATTTTAAAGAATTAAATAATTCAATCATGGTGTCTTCATATAACTTGAATCTATCTGATTGACAAGATCATAGTCTCTTCTAATTTTTTTTCTATTATAAGATGTTCTTTTCTTGTGATGGGTTGCTGGTTTTCAATGGTCCAAAACACACTTGACCAATTATTGTCCTTTATACTTAGAGATGTGGCATCAAATTATGTATCTTTGAAAACCCTCCTTTCTATATCTAAAGTCAGATGGAGCTCCACATCTTCCCTTGAAACACTTTTTGGTTTGCTATGGCTATGGGCTTCTCTAGATTGCCCTATAGTGATCTGTAGTTCAATTTTGAATCAAATTATCCTTGCACAAGTGATAATTCAACTTCATTGGTTTGATTATATGATCACAAGGTTAAATTAGGGTTTCTATACTTACCAAGGCTTTCTTGAAGGTTTTTATAGTACTCTAATGGTGACAACTATTTGAAATTATGTTGGCTTCACGACTTAGATCCCAATTGGATTACTTACTTACACCTTTACATTTTTTGGGTCTAAAAAATCTTTCACTTGACATATTATACTTATGTGGCTTTGATGTGTCATCACCATGGCATCCCTATGACATTTTCATGGCATTTTACTCGTTAATATTTAAAAAATGACCATTACCCTTTGAAAATTATACCTTAATCTCATATCATTAGATCATCCTTGCACATATTAACGTATACCATCAATCTCAATTTGAAAATTTGAATGCTATTGGTTGTTTTCTATGTTGCCTATAGTTATGACACTTGTCACTTCTGTATTCACTCTGAGCTTTTTTGAAATGTCAACATTGATATTGATTACATAGATCAATCACACTCTGTCAATCTTGATCTATCTAATTGTACCTCTTATTTTATGGATCATTGATTTGAATATGTACACTTATCTACGTACCATCAATATTTCAAAGATACTCAAGATTTAATTTTTGGCTTATGGCTATGCCAGATGTCATCTCTGTATTTGTTTGTAGGATCCTTAACTTTTCAATGTTTGCTATGCACCATCCGGTCATCTTCACCCGAGCAAATGTGCTCTATTGGATCTTGATCTTCTAGGTCAAATGCTATTGGTTACTCAATTTTATTTAGATGAGATTGTTACACTTGTCAATTTCTCACTTATCTTAGGGCTTCATTAAAGTTTTGACTCGATACATGCCTTATGATCAATAGTGCCTGAGTAAACATGCACCATTGATCTTTGGAATATATTCAAATTTTAGCTTAGGGTGGGGGATTTGAATTTGTAACTTTAATCTTTCACCGTTGATCTCATTCATTTGAACAAACATGGATCATTGATACTATGAATGAAAACTATGCTTAAGTCAGTGCTCAGGAAAATAAAGGACTTAGCATAATGGTTTTGGACTATGGTTTTATTTCATGTTAATAAACATGGGCAAGACGTTAGGAAAAACATTTTAAGATAAGTTTTAAGTCATAATAAGTGGGACCTCATGTCTAATAAAAGACATAACATATAGTTTTACCATAAGGTTTGTTGTATTAATAAATACAATAAATTTTAGCATAAGGATTTTAGGTTAAGTCTATAGTAAAAAATACCCTTTGTTTAGTTAGACCATGTGGAAATAAACGAGACCAAGGGGGATTAGAAAAATAAAGAGACCAAACATAAAATTTTTAGACTAAGGTTTGGTCATGTTAATAAACATGACTAAACCTTAGGATAAAAATTGAGCTAAGTCCATGATAAAACATTCCCACTGTAGACACCGAAATCGTGACTACTCCCTTGGTCGACTCCCCCTTGGTCCCTTTCCACTTCAACATGCCCCCTATGTCTTATTAATTTAAAATAATTATCTATTTTGAATTAATAATTCCCTTTCTCTCTCTCCTTGCCACCTCACCCCACCTTGGATACCTCCCCTTGGATGCCTCCCATCACCCTATGACCAATTTATGACCTATTTCAACCCTCTCTCGCCTATTTAACCTGCCTTCGACCATTTTCCCACGACCAGCTGACCTCGACAGATGGAAGAATGAACAAAAGGCTATTTTTAGCCCTTTTTCCTATTCTTTGGCTGCCAACGTTGGTCAGTAGTCGGCCGACATCGACGGTATTGCCAGCATCAGTTGCCTTCAAAACTGCATTTTTGTGTCTGGAATGCGGATCCATGAATCTGCCAATCCTTCAATCTTTCAATCCACCAATCCTTCAATCTTTCAATCTGTAATCTTTTTCCAATCTTTCGATTAGCCAACCTTCCAATCTTTTGACCTCTCTCACTCCCTCTCTCCCAAATGCACAATGAGCATCACAGGGTACAGGTACTCTGCATTAGTCACTCCACCTTGTTAGAAGTCTTCTACACTAGCAGCATCAACAATAGGTCTTCTACACTAGCAGTATCAGCAACCAGTCTGCTACACTCCTTCAGCAAGCCACAACTAAGTATTTCTTCTATGTCTTCATTATGTTTTCTAGTTACTGCTTCTAAGTAATATCACCACCTAGACCCAGCTATCAACCAGACCAGACCTGAATCCTTATTCTCCCTTTTTACCCCAATCCTTTGCCTGGTCCCTCTTTTAGACCATACTTTCTGCCCTGTAAACCCTACATAGACCTCCAAACAAACTTTCAGACACCTCAAGCCATCTTGCTGACCACAAATAGAGCATAAACTCGTCCAGACCCTATCCAAGACCATTTCCCTAATCGACGCCGACCACCAGGCCCATTGCCCCTACTGATGTCGGTAGACCAATTGACATCAGTGACCTTGACCAACCGACGCCAGTAGACTAATCGACGTCGATGACTGTGGAAGATCGATAGCAGAATACTGGTAAGCTTTATCTTTATTTCTTTTATTTAGTCTTTCACCATTTCTTTCTTTATTTTTGACACTTTTACTTATTAACAGTGGACTGTCATCCCACAAGGAAGTCTTTGCACTTCCAGGACCGAGCTTTTGCTTGGCAGTCCACCTTATCTCTATCTAACACCTTCTTTGTTTAAGTCTCTTTCTTCTACAGGTGTCATCCTCCACAGCTAAAGAGGAGTCCCTACAACATCTAGATAACGGTGCACAGACCTCATCTGGGTACGTACAAACCCCTGACCATTTATCTTAGTTTCTTATTCCTTTTGAATGTGGAAAAATGAAAACAGTTAGAAACACCCACATAAATTGTTCTTACCAAATTTGAATTTGATTCAAAGGGACATGAGCTAGGGTAATTTGAATGAGGGTTTCAAGATGATTAAACATTAATTTAGTTTTATTTGAAATAGACCAAAGGTTAGTATAAGATTAATTTAACATTGAAGCATAGAACCCTAACTATACTCATTCCCAAATGAGATTCCATTGAACCTACAATACAAAAACATAGTCACAATCATTAGCAATATTAGAAGGGGTAAGATCATAATCACTTGAAAACATGTCAATTAATGTAGATGAGAACCAGGTGTGAATGACATTCAAATAAAGATAGTGTGAAAACATGCTATTGTTACTGTGATCAAGTGATTTTTCAATTCTAGGTTACAAATTTATATAATTTGAAATAAGGGTCCCCATTTTTAAAAAATGGGGGTATGTTAACCTCAATGAGTTTAAAAAATGAATTTTATCATATATCATGATAAAATCAGTTATATCATAAGGCATGTATGTTTACATAATGTAGTGGGCATTAGGGCATAGGGATTATAATTTATGTTTTAGGGATTAGGGATTAGGGAATAAGGTTTAGGTTTAAGGCCCTGTAAATAATGTCTAATCGCTCTATGCCATGTGAACCTAATTTTTAATACAAAGGATGTTAGTTGGGATTAAATCAATTGGTAAATAGGTAAAGTTTATGGTTTATAATTTAGGGTTTATGGTTTAGGGCTTAGGTTTTAATGTATATATGGTTTAGGGTACACAGGGTTAATTACAAAGATATTTGAGGATAATTTGAATCACTTAGACCCATTTGTGACTATAGAATGTGTTTTTAGGTTATCATTATACCCTATGTCATCATGAATATTGAGTGAATTAGTTAAATGGGGTAATTAGTCATGTGATTTAGGCCAAACTGAGCCTTGTGAACCTAATTCTTAGTTTAAATGATGTTAATTTAGGCTAAAATGATTGGTTTAAGGTTTAAAGAGTTTATATTTATGGTTTAGAATTTAGGGATTAGGGCTTAGGGCATATAAGGTATAATAATGATGGTGATTGGAGCAAATTTGAGCTCCTTGAACTTAGATCTGTGAGTAAAGAATATGATTTTGGGCTCAATTAGCCACCACGTCATCATAGATTGAGCCAATTAGGTCAATTATGGTAATGAGGGATGCAATTTTGACCAAGTTCATCCTTGTCAACCTAATTATTACTATATATAAAGTATGTTAATTAGGTCTAAATTTATTAGTTTAGGGTCTATCATTTAAAGGGTTTGGGGTTTAGGGCTTATGGATTAGGGTTTAAGGTAAATGGTACATGGTTTCGGGTTTAAGTTAAATGGTATAGTGTTTAATATATCAGATATAAGGTCTAATAAATAAGGCAATTAAAGAAAATTTGAGCTAATTATAAAGAGAAAATTTGGTTTTTTGGGTTTTATGAATATATAATGCGATTGTGTTATTAACATGATCGTATTATTAAGTAACGTGATTGCATTGATAACATGGTTAATACTATGATCACATTAATACCATGACCATGTTATTAACATGATCATGCTATTTTAATTTGAATTGAAATCTCATACATTTTGGCTTGGGAATGGTTTAGATTCTTGATCCAAAGGCTTGGACCTATCAATCTATAATTGGGTCTAAGAGTTATGATAAAAAAGAAAAAAATTCAAATTTGATTACCAAATAATCTAAGAATTTCAACATGAAAATTCAAAAACTTAATACCATCATGATGAACATGCTCTCCTCTTTAAAAAAATATGATTTTTATAAATTTTTGACTAATTTAATGTTTCAAACTATGTTGATTTCTAACTATACCTTTTTTAGGCCACTACATGCTATAAACATACATGCCTATACATATTCATGTTATTTGTCTTTCATTGATACAATTGAAAACAAAGTTATATGGTCACAAATTAGGCCTAATTATATACAAATTCAAAAAAAAAACTAATTTTCATTTTTTTGAGGTAGTTAGGTGCATCACACGAATGACTATCCATTTTTTTGTTAGTTTTCAGGATCTATTTACTTAAAAAATTCATAAAAAAATATAGGTAACAAACTAGAAGATATTATATAAATTTCACCCAAAGGGTTTCAAATAATATTAAATTCTTATTAAAAAATGGTGCACCACATGGCTGTCTATCTACTCTATTTTCTTAAAATAAAGGAGTTTCTCTTTAAATTTTAGACATTTGATTTGTTATACTTGAGCATTTTTAATTTTTTTAGTGTTTTAGAAACTATACTTAAAATTATATATTTTATGTTCTTAAATCATCTTCAAATTTGGAGTGTAGATATCTTAAATTATCTATAGAAGTTCGGATTTTTGAAATTTTAGGAAAATCATGTCCATGGGTAGGTCACTTTTTATCCCCCAACTTTGTGCACTTACCCCATCCTAAGTGTAGATTATTTATTAGGAAATTATTTCTAAAACTTATTTTTAGGGTTATATTGAAATATTATCAAATGCCCCATAGTTTGATAGATTGGTGCATGATCAAGAATAGTTGATGTAATTCAGCACACATCTTTGTGATGATTTTAACTTCTTGTTTGAAAGGGACTAAGTAGTTTTGAATGTACTCTGAATTCATACCATTGAAATTGATATCACCTTTAAAGGTGTATATTATATATATTTAAAGGAATATATGAGATACAAATAGAAAAACTCATTCACCAAGGGGGTTTCAACCTTCATAGGTCACTTGTAGTCCCTAAAAATGGTGTCATTTAATTGTTGGTTCCCAAAATTTCACCCTTGTTCCATCTCACTAATTGACAAGGTATCTTATAAAGTCTTCACCTTCAACCAATATTATGAACAAGTTGAAATGATAGGGAGGATACTTGCTAAGATAGGGTTTAGTCTTCTCACTTCAATATCTATTAAGCTTAGGGGGATTCCATTACAATCCAATAAACCTATATAAAAATAGACACATTATACCCCTAAAGATATAGAAAATGAATGTAACCCATGATGCACACTAGTCCTATTAAGTTTTCACTAACATAATAAGCACACATTCATTGAAATACATTAGATTTGGTTTATATTTTGTTGGAGTGAGAGTTAAAACTCACATCGGAGTTAAGCTTAAATTAGGAGTTTATTTTATTTATTAGATTATTATGTGTACATACAATATTTGGTCCAAGTTATGCAATCCACACTATTTTGAGGGGATCACAACAACCAAGCAATTATGAAACCATCTTATTATACCTATTTAATAGGCACTCCTATTATTTAGCCTATTCATGTGGAGAGAGAGATTTATGAATGTTTGTATTATTCTTATGAGGAAATAATGTAGAGACTAGTTTGTGCATAATGTCTATGTTATTAATGTTGTGGTAATGGTTTTTTAAGAGATCCTGCTAGTTATGAGTTCAATATTTAGACCCCCTCATAGATAAAATAACTTGTTCTTTCTCTTCCTTACCTTGATTTTTTTGGAGGTCATTGTTATTGCACTTGTGTCCTCTTAGCCTAAATTGTCCTTGTCATCACATTTTGAACTCATGGATGCATTATCAATAGAGTTCGACATCCTATTTTTTATTGTGCATTGTTTTTTTGTGTGGTCTATTTTTTTGTACTCATGAACACATTTTTGGTAGAGCTAGATGTCTTACATTATTGAATACAGTTTTGTGTTACACACTACTCACTTGTTTTAAGAGTAACTCTCTTGTTGTTTGATGGCATATTTTATAATTGATAGCATTCTGGGTTTTATGCATCATCTAGTGTTTTTTATTATATGGGATCTTTATTTGTGGTCACACTGAGAGTCATGGAGTCTTTTTATTCGTGTTTGTATGCTCTATGTTGAGCACTTAATATTCAATTATTGACTATCCCATCACCACTAGGGCCATTTATTTGAGAGATATTTGTTCTACATCTTCAACATTATTTTGAAAGTTGATAGTCTCCTTCAGATTTGTTGTGAAACTTGATCTCATTATAAAGTGTATCTATTTTGGTGAATATAACGTTAGCATGTCAGTGTTTGAGTAGTGGATTCAGTCCACTCATACAAACATTTTTTTACATCACTCTACCCACTCAGAAATATGGAGGGTATGGTATAGGTCCTACTTCTTTGGTTATCATGTTCCTTGCTAACCCTTGGTGTACCACATCTTATGGCAGTAGATCAAATTTAGTTGGTGAACCATTTTTCTCTATCGACACCTTTGATATTTTTTTTTGTAAGATCTATTTTGGTGTATTCTAATGTTAGTTATTTTTTATGATTAAGTAGTGGATCTAGACCACTCATGCAAATTTTAGTTCCATTGAGACTTTTGAGTCCACTAAGTGCATTTGTATTTGATGGCCTTCATTCCATCTAGTACACCTCTTTAGCATTATGTTTGAGTATTGAGCTATTTGCTTTCTTGGGGCACCTTACAACATATGTTTTTTTTGCTTTCTCAACTTTAGCTATTGTTACTAGTTTTTGGGCACCTTATGATGATACATTTCATCCTTGATGACTCTTTTTCCCAATGTTTTGAGATCAATATTTTTATAGAGTTAGCCTCGTATAGAGTACTAGTTCCTATTTGACTTGGTGGTTACAACGATTCATTATCCATGTAGTTTGGTAAGATGGATTGGTTACCATAAGGACACTTTGTTTTTCACTATGATTTGTACATAGTACCTGATCAGGCCTAGTTGTCAAGACCCATTCAGTCTCTTTGCTTTCTTTTTTCTTACTCCCTATTTTTCACTTAAGGGAGGGTGTTGGAGTGAGAATTAAAACTCACTTAGGAGTTAAGCTTAAATTAGGAGTTTGTTTTATTTTTTGGATTTTTATGTTCATGTACAATATTTGCTGTATACCAAATTGTGCAATCCACACTATTTCTAGGGGATCACAACAACCAAGCAGTTATTTTGAAACCAAATTATTATACTTATTTAATAGGCACTCCTATTGCTTAGCCTATTCATGTGGAGAGAAAGAGAGAGATTTATAAATGTTTATATTATTCTTTTGAAGAAATAATGCAAAGACTAGTTTGTGCATAATGTCTATGTTATTAATGTTGTGGTAATGGTTTACATGAGAGATCCTACTGGTTATGAGTTCAATATGAACATCTTCATATTTTTATATAATAAATATAACACATAACTTTATAACACATAAATATATGTATTCATTTAACGCTGATATGAAAATATGAAAGATATTTACACATGATTTCATCAAATTATAATAAATAATAAATAAATAATTGAATAAAAGTTTATCGATATTTCTAAGACTAATCCCTCATGATTCCATTGGGAATTAAAACATTTCAAAATAATAATTGCATACATATTTATAGACATTAACCTAAAATAATTATACAAAAACTACAAAGGATAATTAACATGATACACATGAAGATATTGATCCTTACACAATTTATATTAATTATTTAAAAGTTTTGTTCCAAGTATCATGGGGCAAAATGAGACAATAGTAAAATTAAATTATAAAATTTTTCAACATATAAATCTAAAATCAAATTATAATATATAGTACATGGATTTTTTACAAAAATTTTGAAAAGTCATTACACATAATTTTTTAATGTTATGACATTTTCATAGTCCTATAAGACCTATAATTTCCATGAGGTCTGAGTTATTCCAACAATCTTCTTTATGAACTAAAAAAAATATGAGACTAATTAGCTACTAGACATTTTAAAGTAATATGAATAGAAAGAGAAAATAACTCTTAAAATAAAATCATACTAGAATGGAAAAAATAACAAGTTGATAGGTAAGCTCCTTCCTTATATAGGTTTGGGATAGGTGTAGAAGCTTCATCAGATGCATTTGAAAATTTTCTCCTTTAGTATATTCATTTAAACTTCACATGACTCATACCATACTAAGTATATCTTCCTAATAAATAACACATGTATGTGGTATTATAAAATATTCCCAATGTGCATACTTTGTGCATAAACATCACTAGTATATTATAATCACATTGGTATGGACAAAAAGTATGAAATCATTTATATTTAATGTCATTGTTTAGCATAAAATATTTGAACATTACAATGAAAAGTATATACAAATGACAAAAGAAACATAACATAAAAGACAAAGAACACCATGTGGTCACAATATTTCAACAAAATTTCATGCTTGTTCTACACCAATATTGTCCCTAGGAAAATATGCAAACATATTGATCCAATCCCAATACTTAGGGGGAGTAATATTGTTGGATTTTTTGACTTATCTAATATTAACATTCTAATTTTTTCAATCAATCCCAACCATATCTTTCACCAAGAGATCTGATTTCAACTTTAGTTCAATAACACCCCTGAAGCCATCAATAAAGCCTTAATAGTGAAGCAAAATTACTATTATTAATATCATTAAAAAATAATTTAGTTAACATTTTTACATATTTCAAACCAAATTCTTTATTTCATAGTGATATTTCCTTTGTGAATGGGTTTAGAAACCCCTAGTGAATGGCAACATTCAAAAAGTCTATTATTTTCCACCATGTTTCACACTTATTATAACTTAGTATCCATTTTATTTGAAGTGATATAATAGTTATAAAAATTAGAGTGTTTAAAATCTTTACTTGAAGGAAAAACCTTTTCTTTAGGATCTTCCTCATACATATCCGTGTTAGCCTATCATAGAACTTTTCCACTAGGTTTATTTTGTGAAACCACATTCTCTTGATAATATCTAACTTTACAATAGTTTCATGACATTTAGATTTTATATTCTTGGAATTTTTGATGGTTCCCCATAATTATACAAGTTTAAAAAATTTTTATACTCTGGGCTTGACAAAATCTATGATCAAATTTTTCAAATAAGATATTAGATTTTAATTTTCTGCCCTCAATGCATCATTCTCTTCCTGTAGGTTGTTCATACTATCAATGATTTTCTTCAATTTCATTCCCAAATTGTTGATTTAATTCTTAAATTGAATTTATTTGAAGTGAATTGATGTTTTTTTTGGATAATTTTGAGATGGTTCAAGGGTTGTTTCAGTAGCTATAGGGACTATATCTCCAGACTAAGATGTTGGTAATGCCAAGGGTGTGATTCTTAGTTTTTCCATGCCACTTAGATTGTAAAGACATCAAATTAATATTTATGTAATTATATTACAATATGAAATATTTTTAGAAATAACACACATTCATGTTATATTTCAACACTTTATATAACATGCACACACTTTTATATCAAACTAGTGAGAAATACAATGCTGATTTTCCACAACTATGTCCTGAATCCACTTAGAGTTCACATGCATGGAATAAGAAAAAAAAATGATATATATGATTTATACTAATGAAATTTACATAAATATTATTTAATAAATCATAATTTTTAGTGATACATCTAACTATGAAATATGAAACACACACTTAGCAAACTACTTCACCCTTCTTCACAAACATGCACTACAACAGACCAAAACAGATGCTGAAATTTGAATAAATATTTGACATGTAAATACAAAATTTGTATGATATTTAAATTAATAAACCAAAGGGGTTTAATCCTATCATATCCAATAACTCAAGGGGATTTATCTTTTAATCTCATAGTTAAAGCACAAGTGAATCAAACATGTAAAAATTATTGATTTAGCGAAAGATAGATCAGAAGGAAATCTTGGCATATAAATACACAAGAGGCCTAAAGGTTCATGAAAAAATACCAATCTCATTTATTTTAGAAGATGACATGAGTTATAAAAGGCAACTAGTTCTATCTTTATCCTCTTTCCCATTAAACATTTAGATCCTACCTTTTTTCTCATTTGCTTCCATTTCCTAAACTTTCCTAAATTTGACCTAGTTATCTTGAGGATAAGAAAACAAGAATAAATTATCAAGTTTCCCTAGAAGGCCATAATTATATCCTCATATAAAGTCACATCCCAATTGCTAAGTTTCCTTGTATACTTTTAACTTACCAATTCTCATTAAATAAATAATTAAATATTTTTCCAATTTCCTTTCCCTAATTCTTTTATAATTGGAAATTAGATTAATTAATTATTAAATGGAAATTAATTATAAAGGGGACATATAAATTCTTCCCATCTCAAAATTTATTTCCCTTAATCAATGCAAGTTTAGGTGTTCCAAAATATTTGGTCCATCCCAAGTGGCATCTTCTATAGGTAGATTCTTCCAATGAATCAAATATTTTATAATGCTCCTATTTCTTAGTCTTTTCTTCTTGGTGTGAATAAAGACATTTGGTTCCAATATTAGATTTAATTCATAATAAAAGGGTTAAAATTCAATTGAGGGTGTGACACTTTGTCCAAGTGCCATTTTTAGGTGAGAAACATTGAAAACATTTTGGATCCTGCTATTCTTTGGCAATTCTAGTTCATAGGCTACTTCACCAATCCTTCTGATGATTTTGTAGGGCCCATAGAATCATGGTTTAATCTTCTCAACACCTCTTATTTTGATGTATGTTTGAATATAATTATATATTCTTAAGAATACCATATCTAAAAGTTCAAATGACCTCTTTATGTGTTTATGATATACATAAAACTTCTGCTGGTTTTATGCTTACTGTATATGATCTTTGAGGGGTCTTAGTATGTCTTGATTCTACTGTACCAAATATCTAGTTACTAACACTCTATTATATATAAATACCAAGTCAAAAAATGTAAATGCATAATATCCATACAAATACATAAAAGGAGACACATGGAGGGTGGTATTGTAGTAGTATTCTCCCAAGTGCAACCACTTAACCCATGCTAATTGTTGATTAGAAACATAATTTATCAAATATAATTCAACCCAATTATTAATAATTTATGTTTTCCCATATATTTGTGAGTGATATCTTGTGTTATGGGTGAGTTTTATTCCATTTAAACAAAATAATTCCTATAAAAAAGAGCTAAGAAATATGTTATCTCTATCAATGACACTATTTCTAGGCAACCCATGTAGTCTGAACACTTATTTGAAGAATAAATCTACTATTTGATGTGATTTAAATTATAAGTGAAAAAAAATAAATGTACATACTTAGTCTATCAAAACAACATAAATACAATATTTTCCAGTTACCTTGGGAAGACTTGTAATGAAAGCCAAGGATATACTTTTCCACTTTTTATTCGAAATAGACAATGGTTGTAGAAATCCTATTGGAAAGACATGATCTGACTTTATATATTGATAGGTGATATATTCTCTAATGTGTTAGAGTATGTAATTCTTAATTCCCTTCCATGAATTTTTTTATTAGATGTGTTTATAGGTCTTTTATAATCTTGGATGTCCCACTAGTGGTGCATCATGAAAGGCTCTCAAAATCTTCCCCTTCTTTTTTGGATTCAGAAACTAGGAAGATTATATTTTTATAAAGCATGAGGCCATTCATCACTACAAATATATTATCTCTCACATTCCCATCAATAAGGTTAGTATCAAATGTATGTTTAACATATTTTTCCATGATTGAAACCTTCAAATCTACTAAAATAACAAAAGTATAATGTAGAGTAGGCATTATAGAAAGAGCATTAGTTACTATATTATTTTCCCCTTTCATTTCCTCTATATTAAAATCATAGGCTTGGAGTTTACTTACCCATTTTTGTTACCTATCATTCAAGTCATGTTGGCTAGGGAAAAACTTCAAGCTATTATAATTAGTCTTTACCATAAATTTTCCATAAACCAAATACTATCAGAACTTGGCCAAAACATACATGAAGGCCAACATTTATTTGTCATATATTAAGAATCCCTTATTTGATTATTTCAACTTCCTAATTTCAAATTCTATGGTATGACCCTTTTGAATTAATATTTCTCTAATGCCTTCTCCTAAAGCATCACACACTATAAAAAATGGAGGTGAAAAATTTGGGATAACAAGTACATGGCATGAACTCATTACATCTTTAAGATTGTCAAAAGCTTCTTGCACTAATTGTGTCCATGAAAAAGCTCATTTATTTGTTATATCAGTCAAGGGTGATGATAGACCTAAAAATCCCTTAATAAATCTTCTATAATAACTACAAGGCCAAAGAATCCTCTCAATTATGTTAGTGTGGTGGGAGGAGGCCAATCAAGGATAGTTTGGATATTATGTTGATCTACTTGAACACCTTGAACACTAATTACATGACCCAAGTATAACACCCCAAACTCAAATTTGGATTATTTTTCAAAGAGAGGATTTTAATCTATAATTTCAAGTACCACATCCAAATGCTTCAAATGATCCTCCCATGTCTTACTATAAATCAAAATGTCATCAAAGAAAACCAAAACAAATATTTTCAATTAATTTATAAATACCTGATTCATATATGATTGGAAGGTAGTTAGTGATTTTTTCAAACCAAAAGGCATGACCAAGAACTCAAAAAGTCTACAGTGACATCTAAATGTTGTCTTATGTATGTCCTCATCCCTTACATGGATATGATGTTAACCTATACTTAAATAAATATTTGAAAAATATGCTACCTCATGAAACTCATCAATGAGCTCATTGATCCTAGGAATGGGGTATATAATATTTAGGGTATTTTTATTCAAGTCCCTATAGTCAATACACATCTTTATTGTGGCATCTTTTTTCTTCACAAGAACCATCGATGAAGAAAATGGGCTAGAGATAGGCCTAATGTGATCCATCTCCAAAAGTTCCTTTATGACCTTTTCTATCTCCTCTTTATACATTCTTGGGTGGTAGTAAGGAGTGGTCATGATAGGCTTGGCACCTAAATCCAATTATATGATGTGTTAGAATCCTCTATTAGATGGTAATCCAAGAGGCAAATCACTGAATATGTAGCAACCCCATTGGGTCTTACTAGAATAGGATAATTATTTTTAAATTAATTACACAAACTCAACTTAACATATTTCATCATGATGAAATCTAAATGGTGTGATCTTTAAATAAATACATTATTCTTAGAAAACTAATAAAAGGTCTATAGCTAATATATTTAGCTAATGATCACAATACCAATAATATATCAAGAACATGTACAATGCTGAATTTTAGAAATAAAAACTGCATTAATTCATAAAATTATTGTTACAAATTTAGCCATGACTAATACAATATTGTAACCAATTTTTGTATGGTACATATGACCAAAAAGTACACTTTCAATAATATAAATGTCTTAATAATAATATACAATGATATAAAGATCCACAGAGCATGTGAGTCTTAATGAACTCATAGTATCTATAAGTAATCTCAAGTGTAGTATTGTTGTGAGGAGGGAGAGCATCATCCAAGTGCTTTTCCAGACCAACCATGAACCATCTATTCCCCACACTATCTCCCAACTAGGGAGTGACCCTCCCTTCACAGATGGGTAGATAATGATGGTGTGGGAATTTAGATTGACAAAATAGAACCCATGTGCTATAAGATAACTAATACATGATTTATACTATAAATAAACCCAATCTAACATGATATTATACAAACATGTAAACTAAATCAAATACATGAATGACAATGTTTAGCTATAAATATTACTTTAACCAAAGTTTTCATAGTTATTGATCATGAGGATTAGTCAATTTCATACACACCACTCAATCGGATTACACCTTATCTACACATTAGTGTCACTAATTAAGCAAGTGGAATTTATCACACTACTTATTTAGGGTCATTAATGCAATATTTAGTTATATATATAATAATATAAAAACTAACAATTTCATACAAAATATTCCATACTAGCAAATTTAAAATGTGTTAAACATAGAAATATCAAATACATACATTTCGTTAGTCAAATGTAATGCAATGAATCTTAAAACATATAATTTATTACTACATAATAAATCAAATAAAACACACAAATTTCAAAATTAGTCCTCAATAAAATCATACCATATGGGTAAGAAGTTTAACTAAACTTCAAGTTACTAAATATTAACATAGAAATAAAAATGTTGGTTCATCCATCTAAATAACATTAATCATCATATTATGTCTCTCATACCATCCAGGTATATTTTTTTTAATAATAAATCACTCAACCATACATTTAAATATTTATATCGCTAGAAAATCTAGAATAATAGTTCATTCAACAATCATTATATTTCATTTCTATTTGCATTATATAAATTGCTCATAAAATTAGCTAATGCAAAAATAGACAAAGCTAAATAAAATGCTTCAACTAGAAGTCCCATAATTCCCAAATTTAACTTTTATGTTTAACATATTAAGGAAAATAAACAAACATCTATATCTTCTTGATAATACATATGATGTGTATATCTTTTATTCAAAACATGCCCATTTATATATACATATTTAATATACTCTCAATTAGAAAATATTATTTTATTAAATAATGAGTATCCAAAACATATATATTTAAATTCCTATAAATACATTGCTGTATTTAATTCCTTGCCATAACCAATATCATATTTACGTATTCAATTGAATATGCATATTGTCTATGGTATACCTGAGTTGATATTTTCAAGTATCACATATATAATATGCATAGTCACTCACTTAGCCATAGTTCTAAGTTTCTAATATCCAGTAAAGATTGATTTCAAACTCAAAAAATTGTGTCTAAATTACAAATAATTTAATCCACATTAAGTTTCCCTATAATGAATACAATTGAAACTACACTCAGTCATATTATAATAATATAGTCAAATTTCGTTACGTTGAGATATATTTCTAAAAGCTCTTAGTCATGGCTTACTACAACCATGCCACTTTTATAAATATATCTTAATAATATTGAGACTACACTCATGTTCTAACAACATATAAAAGAAACATCCCATATTACAACAATATTCATCTATGGCAGAATAACTATCATGTATTGACTATTATTTCATTTCTTCATCATATATGAATGAAATTTAGTATATAACCACACAAAATAATCATTCAAAATACAAATCCTTTATATGGTTCAAGAAAAATACAACACATTAATATATTTATTTGTAAAATCATGTCTTGTGTATAATATACACTGACATATTCATATCATGTATTGTCAATAAAGACCTAAATATATATGAATACACCCGTGTATATCTTTACTAATCTAGTCTTTCTATGTACAAGTTTTTAAACTAAATACAAAACTTATTTAAATAATGCCTAAAAAAAAAAACCTTTTATCTTAAACCATAACCTATGTGGGTCATCAATTTTTACCAACACATCATCTCAAGAATAGAATGATGACATAAAGGATATAACAATTGGGTTATAACCTTTTTATAAAGGTTGAGTTTTAAGCTAAATAACCAGTCATTATTTTATATAAATGGAGAAAGACATGGCTCAACCAAGTTTCTAAAATTGAGTTAACACCTACCAACCGAGCCTTCACCTAGGTCGAATGAATACCCATAACTAAATAAGAATTACCCATTTTATTTACCTAGGGTTTAATTCAACTCATTAAGAATAACCAAACCATTTCCTATTAAAATTTTCATAATTTACAATGTGCACAAAACACAATAATAATTCTACCTCATAATAGGGTTCAAATTTTATAATAAAATACACAGAATTTTTATTTAATGGATAACAAAGATTTTTTATACCATGACCATTCAGACTAGGGTTTGTTTAGTCATAAGATTGGTTTTGTGGATGGTTGAGCCATCCACAATACCAGGCTTATAACTTGGTTTTTTACACATCCTCAAAAAATAATAAAATAAGACCCTTAATCAAAAGTCTCTATGGATTTAACTAGCACAAACCAATATGAATTTAATTACAAAACCAACCTAGTGATGAAGTTCATAGTATGATGAATGGCAAGCTTTTCTCCAAATTCCCTCGAATGTTTTTGTCTTTTTTCCTTTTGTCATCATGTGATGTTCCCTCTGAGGCTTTCCTTCTTTCTCTTTTAATCTCATGCATATTATGAGAACTCCCACAATCTCTCTAGCCAAGGTAATGGCTCAGTCGATGCATGATAAAATAACTAACATAATTAATAGTCACAACATAATTCCTCATGCAAAATCCCTAAAACTCAGTGATTATCTTGATTAATGATTTGTTAACAAGTCAATGCATAGTTACATACTTAACCGTAATCTCAAATGTTCCAATTATTAAATAATATAATAATCCATTTAAACATAAAATTTATAAAGGTCCTCAAAACATTACAATTATTATCAAATAAATTGACATTCATAACTAGTCATTAGCATATCGACTAAACATAATGACTTCACCATTAATTATTAACCTATATAAACATTATTATAAATAATAATGATTTAAATATAATAATATTTGAATTAAAACTAACAATAGTGACTTAGCACCCAAGGTCATTTAAACATTAACTTATTTACTAACCATCATGATCATGCCTATCAATTTTTAATCCATAAATTGCTAACTATCTAAAGTTAACAATGTACTACTCACAAACATGTAACTTATTTGTTATTAAAAATGTAGTTGTGAAGATAAGACATCAATTTTTTATAACATTCACATATATATCTATCCATAGACAACTAAAAATAAAACTATAAACATTAATGGATTCGAACTACTCCTTATAGAAACATCACACACAAAATAGGTTCAATATGACAATTATAATCACAACACACAACCATATTCAATCACAAAAAGCATGATTATAACTGAAAGCAAATATTATCTATCAAATCAAGAAATGAGTATAAAATAGGTTAAACTATTGTGGTGTGTGCATGGGTTCTTAATCTCCAATCTATCATCCCCCAATGCTTCCATCTATACCACCCTCTCCGATGATGCTCTCCCTCTATCACAATTTGAGGGATGGATCTATCTTACATTCCAATCAGAAAAATGAAAGTATTTGGTCCAAAACATATAAAATCCATAATATACTACTTTAATAAATTAAATAAGCATGATCATCATGTACATAATGTGAAAGTATAATTAACTCCATGATTAAAAATTATGTAAATTAAGCAACATATAACTACCCATAATCAAGATATGAGATCTATCTTGACCAAAAAATAACCATAAAAATCCATAAATTAATAGGTTATTAGGTCTAGAGAGAAATCAAGATGTGACATCCTTCCCCTCTAAAGCTAGTCATCATCTCAATGATAATTATTCTAACATAAGTTATGAAATACAACATTATTCAACAGAAAATAAAATAATATTCAACATCATATCAAATAAACAATTGTGGATTTTTTTTTTAAAACTCATTGTAATCCTTCTAAGTGGCACTATATTTAGAATATTGGTCCCACTGAACCTTAAACTATGACACTTATCTATTATGTAAATTGATTTTATGAGTGTTAATTATTTTGATTGGTTCTATTGTGACCACCCTAGGGTCTTAAACCTATAAATCATTCCAATCCAACACATGTGAAGGATTAGTAGCATACATTTTAAGATAGGACACATGCAAACCATTATGCAAAAGAGCTAGAGTTGGTGGCAATGTAAGCCTATATGCTACTGGATTGATCATTTCCAAAAAATTGAAGGGTCCCACATATCTAGGTGAAATTTTAGCTGACTTCCCAAACTTAATTGAGATTTTTTAAGGCTTAACCCATAGAAATACTTTATCACCTATAGAAAACAATCTTGTTGTACTCTTCAGATTAAGATAATTTTTTTAATCTATCATTGGCCTTAGCTAACCTCTAACTTATTGTTATAACTTGCTCTTCCATTTCTATAAGCATCTTAGGTCAAAAGACTATCTTTTCCTCTAGCCTATCCCAATTGATTCATGTTTTAAACCTCCTTCCATATAATGCCTTAAATAGAGCCATATTCAATTCTAATTCATAGGAGTTATTGTAAGCAAACTCAACCAATGAAAGGTAATCCTCCCACTTGTATTGCTGATCCATGCAATAAATCAGAAGGAGATCTTCTAAAACCTGGTTAACTCTCTTTGTATATCCATCAATTTTTGGGTGATAAACATGCTAAAATTTAACTGCAAACCTAGAGCTAAATTCAAATTCAACCAAAATCTAGAAGTCGTTATCAGATCTTGATCTAAAATGATATTTTCCAAAAATCCATGTAATTAGTACACCTATTTCACAAATATTTTTGTAAGCATAGGTGCATCATCTATCAAGTCACCTATTATGAAGTGAGTTACTTTTAGCTCTAAGAATTTAAATAGAACCACTAGTGTTTGGTAGGGTGATAAATCAAACCACTAAGAGGATAGAAGGCTCAGGGGTTATATGGGCTATATGATGTCTATAGTGGCTATTCAGTTTGTTGGCTTGCACCAAGCTATAGATAGACTTGTAAACTAGGTTAGGGATATCATGAACAAGCACCCAAAGTATGCAGGTACCTCTAGTAGATCCAACCACAATAAAATAGGTAGTCAAGACTAGACTATTGATTTCATATAAATTATGGAAACAACACTACTAAATAAAAAGAGCTAACAAATGAAATATAAATCTAGATGCTAATTAAATTTTAGTCCAAATGAAATATGTTTTAAGAAATAAATATGTTTTCAAGAAGAGGTTCAAGATCATGCCTAGTCTAGGTTTGAGTTATCTTTCGAATTCAACAGTATTATTTCTTAACAATACAATGTTCTAGATTAACAAGAGGGGGAGATTGTTTAAACAAGTTATCTAGTTCATTTTAATCATGTAGATTCCTACTATGCAATAAAAATGTTTCCAATGCAAGCATAACATGTAATGGTAAATATTTCAAGCAATGAAGATATCTAGTAACCACATATGAATGCATCAACTTCAAAAACTATTCTAGACAATGCATAACATAACTAAATCACCAAAACAAATAAAACCCTAACATATATACTACAAAAAATAATGGAGTTTCAATTTGCATAGAAAAGTTCCCTAAGATCAAGCTCAAAGAAGATTTGAAGATGTTCTACCAACCAAGAATCCAAGCTAGGAAGCAATGTAGGAAGAATACCAATCTATGTGTAAGCTAAAGTCCAAGCCAAAAGACAATATCAAAGGAAGAGGTGAAGTGAGAACTTGAAATTGTGTAAGATCTCCAAACAAGTGCACAAATCAAGTGAAATGACAAATGTAGAAGTTGTAATCAAGCCACAAGGAAGTAGGAACAATTGAGAATAATAATGGATCCTCCAAGTAAATGTGTAGTAATATATGGGATCCTCTATCACCAATCAAGCTCACGAGTGCCAATAATGAATCAAGAGAGATTAAAGAATGCATGATAGTCAATAGAGGGAAGAAAAATCAAGAGAGAGTATCGAGATAGAATAAAGAGTCTCAAATGAGTGAGAATGAGGCATATATCCCAACCCCAATCTGCCAAAAGACCTAAAACTAGTTATTTTTGATTGTTTAACTCCAAACATGCACTTTTCCACATGTTATACCTAGGATGAGGCCTAGGCCATATATTTTGTGAAGGAAAAGTATAGCGTACACCATAAGTTTCCTTCACATAAACCATAACCTAGGTCAAATAAGGGCCTAGGATGGTCAATAAGCTCCTGAAAGGCCCTAAAGGGTCCTTAGAGGGCATGCCTTGCATGTAAAAGGGCCAAGATGGACTAAGGATGTATATATGGTAAGAATATGATGCAAGAGAGGTCCACATAGGTCGCAAATGTCTCAAAGTAGAATGACCAAGGTTGGTAGTTTGCACATGAGCTGATGTGTAATCATGGGAGGAGTAGGGTCATAGGAAGTACAATTACATATGCCCTTGAGGTACAAGTAGTTGGTGTTTGAATGAACAAGAGTGATATGCAGTACCTAAAAGCGACACCAAAGTAATGGAAAGAAATGAATAAAAATATAAAAGGAAACATTACCTGTACTTACCATATAAGGATGGTGGTAGAAAAATTTGATGACATGATCCATGAGTGAGAGTGTAAATATTGCATAATCTAAAATCCAACTTCATCTCTAGCTCCTAAAAAAAAGGGACACAAGTGATATCAAATTAAATCATACTATCAAAAATGACATTTATTAGGGAATCAACCCTAGTGTTCTCCCTACAAGGGATATGGGTGAACTGGACATCCTCAAAGAAAGAGAAAATTGCATGCCACCTCAAAGAGGGGGAGAAAATTAGAGCTAAGGATGGCCCAAACACTAGTGAGTTGAGACAAATATAAGAGTGAGTCAGAGAATGACTACACATAACACATGCCTAACTCATGAGCATTAATAAAATCACTAATTATTATGTGAAACTCGATGGCATTATTCATCTCACTAGTAAGGAAGAAACTAGTTGCACCAAGATCATAGCTCCATAGATCATCAATAACCCAAGCTGTAGATGTCGATCCTAGGTTGCTTTGACTACCACCATCTATATGAATCACCACTAAGAGGTGCACCATTATGGGGGTCAAATATGCAAGACTAACAACTACCAAAAGGTAATCTCAAATCAAGGAAGTATAAGTGAGTTACATGAAGGAAACAAAAAATGAAACCAAGCCACAATCATAGTGGTTGACCTATACCAACCATGGTGAGAGGTAATAAGGGAAAGTTGGGGGAAGTTTAGAGAAGGTGAAGACCAATGGATAAGACTAGAAAAAGTCCCAAATAACTATAAGCAATTAACAACCCTACTTGTAACCATGATGAACAAGAGAGAGAGGGAGTTAGAATGGATTGACTGTAAAAAAATAAAGAAATGACTAACTAAAAGAAATAAAGAAAGTAACTTCTATCCCTAGGTGCCCATGAAATGGGGTACAAGACTGAGAGGTCGATGAGGACCTAGAAGGGGTCTTAGGGACCAAAATTGGGCTAAAAAAAGCCTAATAAATCCTTATATTAAAAAATAGAGGCTACCAATGTGCTCAAAACATGCTAAAACCTCTTAGATGGAGGTTTTATGGTCTAAAATGCAAAAAAGGGCAAAATACCCAAAATGGGCCCACAAGGTGCATCTGATAAGGAGTGTACATGCATGATAGACTAAAGGATGTAAGGGATACAAGAGAATTAAATGATCACAAACACACCCAAAGAGGCCTCAAAGAGTGAAACAAACCCTACCATTGCATCTAAAATGGGCCAAAACCCTTAATATGAAGGTTTTGGGTTTTAGGAGTAATGAGGGGGTCAAATGGAGGCCCTAGAGAGGGAAAAATATAATATTCTAGCCCAAGCTATGACCTACCTAGGAAAAACCCATGGCCTAGATCACTACCAGGCTATGGCTTAGCCTAAAAACTATAGATTGGACCATAAGAGGCTATAAATAGGCTTGGGGAGCCTGAGCAAGACCCATAACTTGCCCAAAATAGAATGAGAGGGGGGAAGATGAGAAAAATAGTTGTTGATATCGTCTAAATATGATTTTCTCATTTTGACATGCACAAAACTGATCCAGGGTCACATTTCTCCATGGTGTAGATGTGAGGAAGAGTTAGAGTGCTAGAGGTGAGAAAGGGATCTCAATCAACAAATCCACCACCGTGGTGTAGAGGCTAACCATGAGAGAGTGCCTTAATGCTAACTATAATAAGAGGTAAGGAGGGGTGGTAGGAGGACTATAATAGATGAAAACCAATGACAAAAGGCTAGATCAAGTCATAAGTAACCATAATCACTAACCCATATCACCTATAGGGACTGTAGATAAGGAGAGAGGGAGTCAATAGAAGGTTAACTACCAACAAGCAATAGCCCAACCAACTAAAAAAAGCAAAAGACTCTACATCTATCTTGAGATGCATCTAAAGAGGAGTGCACAATCCAAATGGATAAGGAGACCCACAAGGGATGATGATGGATTCCATAAGAGGGGTAATCCACAAAATGGGGGTTTGGGAGAGTGTTTTGGTAAGCTTTGAAGCTTACCAAAGCATATCAGGCCCAAGCCTAGGCCTACCCTCAAGGGCAAGCCACCTCTTCACCCTAACTATAGGCTACTACTTAGCCTATTAAGAGGACAAATAATAGGGACAAAGAGAGAGTAAGGAGATGGAGAATCCATATCCTTAGGTTTACCAGTCAAGACCTAAGATATAAGAATACTGAAGGTAGGGTCAATTTTGGTGAATGAGACCTCAGAACCCAAAAAAGTGAGAGGTTGGTATCACATAGGGTGCATGGGTATGAGTTTATTATAATCTCTCTTCTCATTGATTAGGTTGCATGCTATACCACATATGGAATAACACTCAAGATCAGACTCAACTACTCTATCTACCTTAATGGGAGACACATTGAGAGAGCCAATACTCTAGTGGGAAAAGTGTGATGTAAGGGGAAGCTCAATATCTGGGGAGACATCTTGAAAGAGGTCTGGAAAAAGAGATGATCTGGCTTGGAATTATGTAATGGAAGATGGGTTAGTTGATGCACACTAGACTCTAAAGAAGTGAATGCTACTTAATACTCAGATCAAAACATTCATCTTTGAAGAAATAAGACTAAAAAATAAGGGGTGTATGAGAATCTATAGACCCCCATGAGGAGATAGCTAAAGCCTTACCTAAGGGATTTGTCTTTACATAGATAAAAACCTAGGGATCTTGGTTAACTTCCATGGTGTGAGCCTCACCTTCATACACAAATTGTAACATGTAAAATGTGTCCAACACAATGGCCTATATGGAAGTAGTTGAAGGATAACAAGGAATCATGTTATATGAAATATCAAGGTCTAACATAGAAAACTTGATTTTAACTATCTTGGTGCCAAATTTAACTTAGAGCTTCACAATCCCCACCAATGTAACTATGTCATTGTTGAAACCAACATAGTTATGGAAAGAATTAGAGAGATTCTTTCAACTGATCTTGAGCTCGTTGAACACACATAGGGGTATGATATTCAATGCATTTCCTTCATCGATGATTCACTTCTTAACATGGAAATCATCAATATAAGTCTCAATATAGAGAGGGAATTGAGTCCTCTTTGCCATAATGAAATCATCTGGTAAATAGGCTAGGTCAAAAGATAAGATGGGAGGATGAGGGTGCTCGTGTGCATCAAAATTGAATAACACTTTGACATCATCATGTAGCAAACCCTTGTGAGAGAGACCAAGCTCATCAAATATGAGACCCCTTTGCTCAAAGCAAAGGCAAATAAGGTCCCAAATGGAGATCCCAATTGAGAGTCCCTACATCTCTTTTATGATGAAGTAAGGATGCTAAATAGCCTACGGAGGGGTGCTATGCCTAAATTCAAATATGACTTTAGGGTTCCCTACCCCTATGGGCTAGATAGGGGGTCCAACACCACTAGTCTCTCCAATAGGGTTGGTGGCCACACTAGAGCATGTGTCGACAAAACACTCATACCTAGTAAAGGCTATGTTAATAGCAACAATAACCTTACTACTCTCATGCTTGGCTTTCCTTCTTGGGTCAGCCTAGGAGGAGGAGTTAGAAGAGGTGGAAGAGCAAGAAAGAGAATGTGGGGCCTTAGCCTTTGAGTTCTTCTTTTTCTTCTTCTTCTTCTTCTTATCCTTATTGTGGTCAAGCAAAGGTTCCTTGAACACTTTAACTTGTAGTAGGTTTTGCAAGAGGATAAATCTGAGATAGACACAAGGTTTATGCACCAAAATTTTAGGCAACACAATTGACATCATCATGCTCCCTCATCCGATGGAAATTGTAAAACTTGGCAGGGTCATAAGGAAACACCATCCATTATTTTACTATGATTAAAAATCCTTATTTTTAGTTGGATTCTTAATTAAAGCATTCACCTTGTGGTTGTCCTTATTGTTGGGAGGAAAATTAGTGACACCATTGCTGGTCACATTATAGTTATGATCATGTAAAAAGGATAAATTTAGGGAAGGAATGAGCTGCATGCTCACAGGCACTTCAAATACTTTGATCTTTAGACACTGATTAATATATTCATCATAAGAGGTGGGTTCACACTTTAAGACCTTAAGGTAAACCTCCTACCTCAATGCTCGCATGAATATATCATAAATCAGGTCATCTGAGAACCTAGTCCACCACATATGAACAAATGAATCCCATTTATGCACAGAATCAAAGTTTAACTCACCCTTGGACTATGCCATTAAGGTGAGAAAATGGATGCTAAGGTTAAAGGGTCTATCAATATTTAAATATTTGAGGAAGTCATCTAGAAGGAATTGGAAACTAGAGAGAGAATATAGAGGTAGATTCTAAAACTAGACAAGAGCTTCAACTTATAGAAAATGAGTGAAGGGATCAAAACCATGCCTTCATCCTATTCGGCATCCATGCATGCCATCATGAATAACTTAATATGATCCATGGGATTGGATTCCCATATCCCATTAAACTTAGGTAGTTTAGGGATAAGAGTAGGAAGGGGAATAACATGCACCCATAGGGAAAGAGGATTTTGATGGATAATTTCATAATCATAGTGGATAATAGGATAGCAATAAATTCTGAGAGGGGGATCATGATGGTGATGATATTGCCTATGACCATATGAATCACCATGACCATGACCATGGGGAGGATGATGTCAGGGTGGCTTCTAATAAGGAAGACACTCATGATGGAAATTATCTCTACCATGGGGTGGAGAATGGCCATGGGAAGTGTGATAGTCCCCACATGGATGATGGGAAGACAACACATACTCATGGAAATGGTTTTGATGACCAAAATATCCATGTTAATGATCATGTGCCATCAAGATGAGGGTGAATTGATAATTGTTGATGCTCCTGATATGCATCTCATGGGTTTTTAGTCCATAGGTGGTGATCAAAATCAACATGCTCATCAAAAACTCTAAAAGATTTACTAGGAGGATGGGAAGAACCCCCATGATGGGGATACATAAATGAGTTGGAATATCTATGATCCAGAACATGGATATGAGTATGTTGCTCTAGAGTCTCCAGCTAGGAAAGAGGTGGGGAACTCACATGAGAACTAGTTGAAGTACTCAAAACTGAGTGAGTGGAAGATCTATTTCTAGAGGAATCACATCACCAAATCCTAAGGGGAAAAGGATGCACTTTAATTAATTTAAGATGTATACAAAATTCATCAATGATCACACTATCTCATTAGGCCCTAGCCATGTAAGAGGATCCTCATCACCTTGAATGGGTGAATGAGATGTGACATGAGGATGAGGTGAAATATCCTCATATGAATGAAGCTTAGACTAGTGAAAACCAAAGTAGGAGAAAATAACCAAAGTGAGAGCCAAAACATAATTGAAATCAAATCCTAATAGCTAATAGAGGGGAGTTAGATAAGAGAGTTCTAAATGGGATATAATTAATTTGAAATTTTATGTGAGGAGCCATGGAGCATGCTAAAATGTATCTCCAAGAATCTAAATGGAACCACTAGTGTTTGGCAAGGTGCTAAAGTAAACCACCAAGAGGCTCAAAGGCTCAAGGGTTCTATGGGCTACATGAGGTCTATAGTGGCTATCCAATTTTTTAGCTTGCACCAAGCTATAAATCATCTTGTAAACCTAGTTGGGGCTATCATGAACAAGTATATAAAGTACATAGGTACCTCTATTGGATGCAACCATAGTAAAGAAAGTAGCTAAGACTAGACTATTTATTGCATATAAATTATAGAAATGCCAATACTGAATAAATATAACTAAAAAATAAAATGTAAATCTAGATGCTAAGGCATTTTTAGGCCAAATGAAAGATGTTTTAATAAATAAATAATTTTTCAAGAAGAGGTTCAAGAGAATGCCTAGTCTAGGTTTGAGCTATCTTTCAAATTCAACACTATTATTTTTTAACAATGCAATGTTCTAGTTTAGTAAGAGGGGGTGATTGTTTAAGCAAGTTGTCTAGTTAATTTTAAGCATGTAGAGTCCTAATATTTAATATAAGTGTTTTTAATGAAAGCATAACATGTGATGGTAGATATTTCAATAAATGAAGATATCTTATAACCACATATGAATGTATAAACTTCAAAAACTATTCTAAATAATGCAAAAAATAACTAAATCACCAAAACAGATCAAACCCTAGCATATATACTATATAAAATAATGGAGTGTCACTTTGTATATAAAATTTACCTTAGATATATCTCAAATAAGATGTGAAAATGTTCTACCAATAAGGAATCCAAGCTAGGAAGCAATGTAGGAGGAAGACCAATCTATGTGTAAGCTAAAGTTCAAACCAAAATTCAATAGAAAAGGAGGAGGTGAAGTGATAAATTTCAATGGTGTAAGATATCCAAAAAAGTGCACACATTAGGTGTAATTTCAAATGTAGAATATAAAATCAAGCCATAAGGAATTAGGAATAATTGAGAACAATAATGGAGTCTCCAAGCAAATGTGTAGCAACATATGGGATCTTCTGTCACCAATTAGGCTCAAGAGTGCAAAGAATGAATTAAGAGAGATTTAGTAAGGCATGAGAGTCAAGCTATGGAATAAGAGTCAAGAGAGAGTATTGAGAGAGGCTTAAATTAATGATAATGAGGCATATATCCTAACCCCAATCCACCAAAATACTTAAAACTAGTCATTTTTGATCATTTGACTCTAAATAAGCACTTTCACATGTGTTCTACCTAGGCTATAGCCTAGGATGTGACTTTTATGAAGGAAAATTGTAACCTAGTCTATGGGTTTCCTTTACACAAGCCATGACCTAGATCAAATAAAGGCCTAGGCTGGTCAACAGGATTTCAAAAGGCCCTAAGGGGTCCCTAGAGGGTCTATCTTGTGTGTGAAAGGGCTAAGATGGACTAAGGATGTATGGAGAGTAATAATATGATGCATGAGAGGTATAAGTAGGTGGAATATATATCAAAGTCAAATGATGAGGGTTAATAGTTTGAATGTGAGCTGATATGTAATCATAAGAAGGAGTAGGGTCATGCGAAGTATGATTACACTACCTTAGTTTGTTAACTATAACTAAGATCATATGATGTCAATTATGTGATAAAGATGACCCTTATACAAAGTCCATACTAATCACCTAACACTTCCATTCTAGTATATCATGAGGATATAACAATCTTACTAGATGCACATGTTCAAATTTTAGATGCTGACATTACAAATAATGAGACACAAAATCTGCTACATCCTTCTTGGTTCCTTTTTAGAAATAGAGAGGTATTAGCTCAACCATGAGCTTGGTCACACTATGATGTCCTTAATATGGGGCATTGTGTAATTATTTAAGCATCATGATCCTTAGATTATTTCTATTAGGTACATACATCCTACCATTGCACCTCAAAATACCATCACTCTCAACTTGATTCCTTTAAACTTACAATTATGAGCATTCTCTAACAATGCTTCCTTGACCTGATCTTAGAATTCATCTCCTAGCAAGAATTTGATTACCTAATCATATAAAGTAATCTTGATATTAACAAAGGCTAATATGTACCTTCTATGACTTAGATCATCAACAAATCTATTTTCTTTGCCCTTGATATATTTAATGTCAAAATCATAATCATATAATAACTCTAACCATCTCTTATGTACATTCATGTTCAATTAGGTGAAGATGTATTTGAGTCCCATGTTGTCAATATTGAGCTCAAATGGTTTCCCCAATAGATAATGCCTCTAAAATTATAAGGCATGTACTATTGTATCAAGTTCTAGATCATGAGGGGCATAATTCACCTCATAAGGCTTTAGTTTTATGGAATCACATGCTACAAATTAATCATCTTGCATAGAAAATCCTCCAAGTCCATCCCCAGATACATCTATGATCATTGAGAATTTACCATTAAGATTAGGAACTATTAGCACAGATGTCAAAATAAGCCTCCTTTTCATCTCTTGAAAGGCTTTTTTGCACTTATCTAACTAGACAAAAATCTAATTCTTCTATTAAAGAGAGGTAATTGGATTAACTATTTTTGAGAGATTCAGAAAAAATTTCCTATAATATCTTGATAAACCCATGAAAATCCTTACCTCATGCACATTATTATGTGCCAACCATTCCATTATGGCTCTTATCTTTGATAGATCCACTAACATTCCATCTACAAAGATAATATGTTCCAGATATTGTACTTTCTTTTGGAAAAATGCACACTTAGACAACTTGCTGTATAACTTGTGCTTCCACAAATGCTACAAAATTGGTTCTAGATGTTGAATATTTTCTTCATCATCCTTAGAATATATGAGGATGTCATCTTGAAAAACAAACACAAAATGGTCTAAATAATCTTTGCACACACTATTCATGAGATTCATAAATGCCACTGAAGCCTTTTTTAACCCAAAAGGTAACACTGTGAACTCATAGAGCCCATATTGAGTTCTAAATGTTGTTTTTGGAATATCCTCATCTCAAATTCTTAGATGATGATGCCCTGATCTAAGATCAATCTTGGAAAATATTGTTTCCCCTTGTATCTTATCAAAGAGATCATCAATGCAAGGTAACAAATATATGTTCTTGATTTTCACCTTGCTCAACATCGTATAATAAATACATAGGCAAAGAGTACCATCCTTATTCTTGATGAGTACCATAAGTGAACCCCATGGTGACACACTTGATCAAATCAACCCTTTCAATAACAACTCCTAAAGTTGAGCCTTCAATTCAACCAATATGGTAGTTGTCATCCTATATGGTGCCTTAGATTGTGGTTTAGATCTAGGTATGATGTTAATCAAAAAATCAAACTCACATTTGGGTGGTAGTCTAGGCAACTCCTTTAAAAACACATCTTGAAAGTTTCTTAGACAAGGATAATCCTTGATGGATGGTTGCTTAGATTTTTCCATCTCATTGATTTTAACAATAAAATATTTGAATCCCTTCCTCTGAGCCTATTTGAGTTGAATTGATGAAATATGCCTAAGCTTCAATTCTCTTTTCTCACCCTAAAATTGTGTCTAATTTCCAACATCATCTTGACACTTAACCTTCTTCAGATAACAATCAACTTTAGCTTTATTCTCTATAATCCAAATGAATCCTAGGATCACATCATATGACCCTAATGGTGTAGTGTATAGATCCAATATTGTAGTGAATTCAGGCAACCTAATCTTAGATTCTACTAGACACTTGTCAACCTTTACCTTTGACTCATTTTCATACTATACTGACCATGCATTTGCTATAACTTCAACTTTTCTAGAAAACTTAGTAAGCATTCTAAGAGCAATAATTTTTTTTTATATCCCTAATGTTAATCAGAATAGAAATTATATGAAAAAATAAAATACCTAATAGATTAATGGGTAAATCTTGGAACTCATCTTGACAATTGTCAACAACTGCTTGAAACTGCTACTGAAATGTTCCCTATTGAGAAGTAGAACCCTTTTTTTTCCACCTAACTTATCTTGAGTACAATCTTAAGCGTAATGGTTACCTCCACAAATGAATCAACCTCCAAGTGGACCTTTCCTAATAGACTATTGGTTTCCCTTTAGACCTCTCTTGAAACCATTTCCATGTTTCCTATTCCCTGAGCTACTGTTGAACTTAACATTCTGGTTCTTGAACTAGCCCTTAGAGTTTCCACTCCTCTGCTTCCATTTATTTTTAAAAGTTAGTTTAGACCTTCCAAACTTTTTCTTAAAATTATCTTTGACTTGGGTAAGAATTTCATCTTTTAATCCTACTTGACTGACTTCTCAAAGACTTGATCCATGGTAGATGGCTCATGCAGATCCACTTTAGAACCAATTTAGAGTTTGAATCCCATAATGAATTTCCTGATTTTGAACCTCTCATCTACCTAATACTAAGGTAAATACTTTAGGATCTTGATAAATTGCTCCAAGTATTCATTCACAAAAAGGTCTCCTTCTTGAGGTTCTAAAAATCTATCATTTTATAATCAAAATAGAATTATGAAAGCCATCATATCCTAAACAATGTCATGAAATGTTCTTAAGTGGTGGTGGTAGAGTCGAGGTTCAACTTGAGCTTCTTATTTTTTCATCAAGTTACTGCTTCACCAACAAGCTGATATGCTCCTTAGACTACTTTGGTGACTTCAAATTAATTTTGAATCTCAAAATATTTATCCATCTCTGTTAGCCACACTTCAGATCCATATCCCAAAATAGTTCCATTGAACTTGGATGGATTCACCTTTTTCATATCTTGTGCCAACTCTAAAGCTACTCAAGGTCTTGCATCTTATGATACTTACTCATGCCTCTGCTTGTGAGGATTTTATTGCTCAACCTCCTCAATGTGCCCATACACTTTCTACTCTAGGAGTATGATTCGGTCCCTAGTTTTTTGCATGGATGTGAGGATCTATTCCAACTTCTTAGCTTGCTCAAAAATGAACTGATTTGGATCAACTAGAGGATTGGTGTTTGATTTACCCTCACCAATAGGTCTATCATGCACCATTATTCTCCCTACTTAATAGGAGAATATGTTTGTGTTAGTGGACACATTAAGTCCTAGAGTTTGAGACTCAGCTCTAATACCATAATGTAGTAACCCCACTAAGTTTTACTAGAATAGGGTAGTTTTTTAAAAAATTAATTACACAAATTCAATTAACATATTTAATCATGATAAAAAATAAATGGTGAGATCTTTAACTAAATACATTATTTTTATAAAACCAATAAAAGGTATATAGCTATATATTTAGCTAATGATCACAATACCAATAATATATCAAGAATAGGTACAATGCTGAATTACAAAAATAAAGACTGCATTAATTCATAAAAATATTGTTACAAATTCATCCATGAATGATAAAATATTACATCCAACTATTATATGGTACATATGAATAAAAAGTACAGTTCAACAATATAAATGTCTTAATAATAATATACAATGACATAAAGCTCTATGGAGCATGTGAGTCTCAATGAACTCATAATATCTATAAGTAATCTCAAGTCTAGTCTCTAGTGTAGTACTACTATGGAGAGAAAGCATCATTCGAGTGATTTTCCACACCAGCCATAGACTATCGATCCCCACACTATCTCCCAACTAGGGAATGAACCTCCCTTTATAGATAGGTAGATAATGATAATGTGAAAATAAAAAGTGACAAATTAGACCCCATGTGCCATAAGATAACTAATACATGATGTATACCATAAATAAATCTATTCTAACATGATTTCGTATAAACATGTAAACTAAATCAAACACATGAAATGATAATATTTAACTATAAACATTACTTTGACCAAAGTTTTCATATATTTATTGATCATGAGGATCAATCAATTTCATACACACCACTCAATCATATTACACCTTATCTACATGTTGTAACTCAATTTTACACCATCATAGAGGTAGTTTAAGCCTAATCCAAATTGAGTGGAATATGGGATTACCCATAGGATTGTGGGTTGCCTATAATAGGGGTAAACCTCTAGATTGAAGGGATAACTCCCTTGATTTATCTATTGAAGCTCATCACCTATACTACTAGCTCATTTGGATGAAAAGGGAGAGAAACAACATAAAGTAAACTTATCCTAGTGGGGTGATGCACCAATTTTAACCTAACCACTAACAACCAATTATACTTATTCTTAAAATAAAAGCCTAATCTGCACATAACACTAATCCAAATCTACCTATTGCATTAGTATTTCTCATGAAGGTTTGTGAAGCAAACTTAAGATATAAGGACTAAGCACAAGGACATGAATTGACAATAGTGAAGAGACAACTCACTAAAATCAGGAAAAATTCATTAGAACATATTAAGAGACCTAAAAAAGACTTTCAAAATTGAACATGAATGCAAATAAGGACAACATTCCAAGGAAGTGAACCTATCTCTAAGCAAGATCAATTAGTCTAAAATACACATTAAACATTCCATAGAGAAGGTAAACCAAATTGTTTTTTTGGTTCAAAGGATGAAAATGATTAGGGCTTTTCCATACTTAGGTAGAGGATAATTTACAAAGCTAAAGTGGCTCAATATATACCATAAGTGATAGAGAGAGAGAGAGAGAGAGAGAGAGAGAGAGAGAGAGAGAGAGAGAGAGAGAGAGAGAGAGAGAGAGAGAGAGAGAGAGAGAGAGAGAGAGAGAGAGAGAGAGAGAGAGAGAGAGAGTATAAAAGTGTCCATGTGAGTTAAAAATAAGAGAGGAGTTAGGGAAATTACTAAATAGGTCCAATATACCATGTGTAACTCATTTAAATATTCTCAAACTATCCAAGTGGTGTGGGAGTTGAAATGCTTACTTAACACCTTGATTAACTTTTTGAAACTACCCTTTATCTTAGCATGTGATGCAGGGGCATCCACATGATTTTGGTTTATTTTTGTGTCAAAGGTATAATAAGGACCATAAGATAGTGTTATAAGTCCTTAAGTGTCTTTAAGTGGAGTGTTTTTGGCTTGGGAAGGTTTCTTGCCAGAACACCTTTTTAAATATTTGAATTTGTGTAAGTATAGTTAGGAGTCTTTTGAGTAATGTCAAGTCATGTTATCTATTGGTATTATAGAGACATGTGGTATAGGTGTGTTATAAAAGTGTCTTTTTGTATACATTATTAATAAGGTGGAAATAAACCTAAGAATGTG
Source organism: Torreya grandis (assembly GCA_037957365.1). Lineage (NCBI taxonomy): Eukaryota > Viridiplantae > Streptophyta > Pinopsida > Cupressales > Taxaceae > Torreya > Torreya grandis. The sequence continues at coordinate 1,065,600 of JARHVA010001920.1, forward strand.
GAATGCCTTTGAAGGCAGTTTCTAAAAATGAGTTAGTTATGCAAAGGTAGTTCTTATTTTTATAATATGTTTTGGTTTTAAAAGGTGGTAGATTCTCGTAGAGAGTTATATTAGGAAGTATAAAAGTTAGGAGGGAGAGATAGGGGCATGAAGAGAATTCAAGAATGAGTGAAAGAAGAGAGTAAAACCCTATACTCTACCCTTGAGGTAGGATTGTATAGATGAATAAGATCAAATAAGGAATGAAAAAAGCACATAATAATGTATCCTAGTGTTTTAAAAAGTTTTATGAATTCATGTTTATAAGTTAAATTTGTTAATCATTTGAGGAATGAGTGTTTTGTGATGTAAGTTTGTTTAGCCTGTGTATTACAGGATTATCGTAAAGAACCAATGTTGGTTGCATGATTTTTGAGAGACAAGAGAGATGGACCCTATTAAATGAGATTTTTTTTATGTCAATAAAGTATTAAAAAGTAAAGAGATTTGATAAACTGACCTTTGGTACAAGTGTGACTATGTTTGATCACTAAATGTTTAGAATAGTGATGTTTTGTGTGCTAAGATAGATGTTGTAGTGTTGAATCAATACTCTATTTTTACTACAAGCATTAGAAGTGAGAATAATAAAAATGGAAGCCTTTCAAGTAAATAATTTTGTGTTTGAAATCCTTTAAGAATAAAAGTTAAAAAATTACAGTCTAAGAGTACCCTATCAAGAAGATACATTTAAGATATTTGGATAGATGTTCTTAAATAATGAATTGAAAACATGGAAATAAGTTATTAAAAAAGTATTAGGCTATATAATAAGGGTAAAAATGCATTAAAAAACTTATCAAGACCATTTTGAATGCATCTAGTAGGGTTGTGTTTGTTCTAAACTTTGTACTTGTGGACACAGGGGTAGACTATACATGAATCAATTACGAGAAGCATATTTTGAACGTGGTGTAGGGTTTTTGACATTAAAAATTCAATTTAGAGGATTTAAACGTTGAGAATAACCTTAGAAAAGAGTCTTAAGATCCTCTAGCAAGTCAGTGTGGAGTGAAAACCTTGAATTTGTTTACACAAGCAGTTTGTGTTATAAAGCTTGATGAAATTCATGTTTTACATGAGATAGGAGGAAAGACTAAGGTACCTAAAGGTTTAGAAATATGAACATAGGTAAAAAAATTCATATGTAGGTTGTGTGGAGATTTAAAACTATGCAAAACTCCATATAAGCCATTTTGAGCCCTCTCAAGCCTAAGTAAGACATAGGAAACCCTAGAAAAGGAAATAAGCTACAAAATTATTTCTTGAGCAAAGTAACCAATTGAAAATTAGGAAATTTTGTATTTAGATAGTTATTGGTATAATTAAATAAAATTTTGAGGATTCAAGGAGGTACAAACAATTTTCATACGTATTATGAAGATTGTGTGTGTAAGTGAAACTTAGAAACCTAATTAGGTCTGCAAGAAGCTTAGGAAATGTATCTAAACAAAGAGTTGGCTTGTGAAATTTCATAGAGTAGTCATAAGGGATAAATGGTGTTAGATTATGTGACTATATTTCCAATTTTTATCTGTACATGGCTGTATTAGTCAAAAAGGGTAACAAAAAGGCTATTAGGGCTAAGGAGAATTTAAGGGTTTGATAGGTGAAGAAACAACTTGAGGTTATGGTGGTGTTTAGAGGAAGTTAAGACAATTTGAACAAGATATAGTGAAATATTTTTAAGTTAATAGAAAGCATTTGTGAAACACTGATCAATATTTAAGAGAATTTACTTATAGGTACTCATGATCTAATGAAGGCTAGTGTGTAGTTAAAGCAAAAGAGAGTGACTATATGAATAGAATGACAAGAAAGAAAGAGTGATAAGTATTCAAAGGTTCCAAAGGAAGATAAAAGGACTTTAGGAAGCTTGTCCAAAGATAATATTTGAGATTGATCTTTAATCAAAGAGCAAGTTGGTAAAGAGTTTTTTTAAGGGCTATTGAAGCATGTGTGGTTCTGTTGTAGGTATAAGATAGAGTTATAATAGAGTAAGAGAATGAGGCTCTACATCATTTGGTATCAGAGTGAGGATCAAGTTCATGGAAAGAGAAAGAAAGGATAGCTAGAAAAAAAAAAGGTACAATTTGTGCTTTGTTTTTCATTTGAGTTTTTTATATGATGATGATATGGTATTGATTTATATGTACAAGATAAGGTTGGTAACAACCCTGAGCCAAGTGTGGCTTGTTGATGAATGAAATATCTATTAAGAAATATCAAAGAAAGAAGCTCATATGTGAGCTTTGAAGAGTCCTATAGGTAGGACAAGATAAATAAGAAGTCCCAAGTGAGGACAAGAGAGAGATTGCCTCCAAGAGAGAGAGAGTTAAGTGAGAGACCCAAATGAGGTCATGATGTGGAAAATGAGTGAAGACTTGTCAGAAAGAGGTATAGGTTTAGATGAGACCAACGAGTTGATAGACATATTTAAGGAGATGAGGAAATAGATAGATAAGAAGAAATAAGACAAAGATGAGAGAAGCTACCACAAAAAGATGGTGCAAGAAGACACCAAAAAGAAGAGGTTAGAGATGGAGAAAGAGATGATAGAGATGAGATAGTAGATGGATCAATTTATGGTCATGATATGATAGGTGAGATAAATGAGAAGACCATACTATTGATGGGTGATGAGAAATAAGACCTGAAAGTGGCCAATAAGGTAGTAGATAGAGAAAAGATGGATGTAAACAAAGAGAGAGGAGAGGGAACAAAATAATTTTATATGTAAGCAACTAAAAAGAGAAATGAAAATGCTTTGGTTGAGAGTAAAACATATGGAACAAAAGTATGAGCAACACCTTGAAGAGGATATGCTAAATTTGAGTAAAGAACAAGTAGATAACGGCAACCAACTAGGTGTTGTTGAAAAGGACAAAGAAGTGGATCAGCTTGAAGGCCTCATTTAAGGCTTGGATAGAGAAGTAAAAACCCATGAGGAAGGTTAGAAATTTGATTTCTAGTTTGTATATGTGAGTAATGAATAGTTGGAAGTAGAACTAGCATCCATAGAGAATTCTTTGAATGATGAAGTGATATAAAAGGATGAGATGGTATAGGTTGCAATAATTGAGGAATTTGTGAAGGAAAACAAAGAGTAAGCCTTAGTTGTAGCAGTATGATAGAATGAAGCAACTAGGCATGACATTGACGTTAATTTGGTTAAAATCATAGTGACGATAGCATGGAAAGATAAGAGTGTAGGTATAAGTACAGTTAAAATAATGTTTGGGGGAATATACAGTCCATAAATAGAGGTAAAGAGGCAAGAAAGAGTGCACATGAAGTGAAAATTGATGGTGCAAGCAAGTGAAGTAAGCAAGGAAGGAGAGTGGTCTTTAACCAATACAAGTGGAAGAACAAAGAGAAGTAGATGAAGCATGAAGGACTAAGAGCAACAAAAGATTAGCCCAGAGAGGTGAATTGGAAGAGGTGTAAGAAGCATTCAACAATCCATTGGAGCTCAAATTCATTCTCCGCTAGGAGTATGATGCAAAGGCATCTAACAAGCTTATGTAATAAATGTTTTTTATGATGATTTTGGTTTATTTTGGTGTCAAAGTTATAATAAGGACCATATGATGATGTTAGAAGTCCTTGAGTGTCTTTAAGTGGAGTTTTTTTTGGCTTGGGAAGGTTTCCCGCCAAAACACCTTTTCAAATATTTGAATTTGTGTAAGTATAATTAGGAGTCTTTTGAGTAATGGTAAGTCATGTCATGTTATACAATGGTATGATAGAGACATGTAGGGGTCTAGGTATGTTATGAAATTATCTTTACATACACATCAATAATAAGGTGGCAATAAACCTAAGAATGTGGAATGTAGAGCCTTTGAGGGTAGTTGCCAAAAATGAGTTAGTTATGCAAAGGTAGTTCTATTTTTTGTAATAGGTTTTGGTTTAAAAATATGGTGGAGTCTTGTAGAAATTAAAATTAGGAAGTAAAAAAGTTAGTTAGGAGGGAGAGATAAGGGCATGAAGAGAATTTAATAATGAGTGAGAGAAGAGAGCAAAACCCTATACTCCACCCTTAAGGTAGTATTATATAGATGAATAAAATCAAATAAAGAATGAACAGAGCAACTACTAATGTATCTTAGCATTTTAAATTTTTTTGTGAATGCTTGTTGATAAGTTAAATCTATTAATCATTTGAGGAATGAGTGTTTTGTGATGTAATTTTGTTTAGCTTGTGTATTGCAGGATTATCATAAAGAACCAATGTTAGTTGCATGATTTCTAAGAGACAAGAGAGATGGACCCTATTTAATGAGAGTTTGTTATGTTAAGAAAGTCTGATTTGATAAAGAAACCTTTGGTACAAGTGTTACTATGTTTGATCACTAAATGTCTAGAAAAATGATGTTTTGTGTGCTAAGATAGGTGTTATAGGGTTGAATCAATACTCTATTTTGACTGGGGAATGTGTATACACATAATATTTTTAAATTTTATAAAATATTGATGCTTTACATCTTTTAGGAACCTATCTATACTAAATCTCTTTGAGTGCACACCCTAAGGGGTGCATTGGGAAAGGGGTGGATAGACCTTTGGTGCTTCATAAGATTATTGTCCCTTTTTTCCATCTTATTGCTAATCTTACTAGTTCCTAAAACCTTTCCCTAAGTTATTTATCCTCCCTTGCATAATCTTATATTCTTTTTCCTCTTTCCATACTTAATTTCCTTGATTGGCACCCTTTTGACCTATTTAACATACTAGGTTGACTTGGTCGGCTGAGTACAATTTAGGGACATTTTAGCTCTTTTGGTTTGTTGACCTCCCAACTGACCTAGCACAGACCTAGTGAGTTAGCCTGAAAATGTGCTAAGTTGATTGGGTTAACCTAGCATAACTAATGTTAACAAATAATTTTAGGGTAAAATAATCCTATATATATAGGGTCATTTTGGTCATTGTTCATATATGCAATCAAGATTTATTATTCACTCATGTTTCTTCACAATCTGCTCCCCCACCATTCTACTTGAGGAGTTAGCTTAGATTTCTTATTTTGGAGAATATAGTCTTGTGGATAGGTCTTGGATACTTTGTCCTAAAAAAGTGATCCTTATGAACCAAAACAACCTCTTTCAAATCCCCTTTGGCCAAGGGAGAGATTGAGTCTTGATGGTTTCACATTCAGGTAAGTATATTCTAACTTTGTTCTATTCTCTTTTAGTAGATAGAAGTATCATAAGTGTTGGCTCAAATAATATTACTCTTCATATTCCATGTATTAGGAAGTTAATCATAATTTATTTGAATTTACCTATACATTGTTTTATTGCTTTGATTTACTAACTCCCACTTTGTGACACAAGCTTTGGTGTACACTAGATTAGATTTACTTTTGTTGTTATTAGATTAGTGAAATATTAAATCATAGGACTCTTTTAGGGTTACGCAATTGTGTTAGACTATAGGCTTTGGAACCCTATCTCACATGGTGTGTTTTGACAAGTGATTCCCTAATCAGGTCTAGTGGATCCTCACATTGGTCATGCTCCCACTTAACAATTGTATGCCCCCCAATTAGAAGTGTAGGTGTGCTCTATCCCATCTGATCTAGGATTGATTTATGGACATGATGCATTTCTGATTGCATACATTCTAGTGAACCTAACATGAATCTAACCTTGATAATATTTATTTCACTTATTTAATTTATATTCATCATTATTTTTATCATATATTTAATGTGCTATATTGACCCTATCAACCTAGTTTATTTATCTTTGTGCACAAGTTTGTAGGAATAGGTAACTGGCTCGACTAGCTTGACCTAGTACAAGTTTTAAAACTTTGTAAAATTCTATTTAGATAATTAGATCAACTAGATCAAACCAGTGCAATTTTTGATAGTTTTCATACTTCCCATTTAACTTACTAGGTTGACTAGGTTGACCTAATGTATTTTTAGCACTTTTTTTAGCAAGTTCTTATATTTTTTGATCGACCAGCTCAACCTAGTTTGTAAGTTTTTGATAGTTTTCTCCAAAGTTCTTGATCAACAATATTCTCATTTTCATCTCTAAACCACTTAGGTTAGTTTATATTCATTGTTATATTTCTATTTTTGTAATTTTTTTCATAGTTTAAAGTCTTCAAAACTACCCCTGCACAATCAACTAGGTCAACCCTGTGGACCTAGTTCAATGTTATGTGTAATATGAAATAACTAGGTCAACCTGACCGACCTAGTTCACTTTAAAAATTTACTTCAAAATATAGGTTTAACCCTATCAACCCTATTCTATATTATTGCCTAAATAATTTCTCAACTCTACCTTGTTTCAAAGTTGGAATAAACCATATATGTTAATCACATTTTTATTTTTTGTTGTTTGCATGCTTAGAATAGCTCACATAGTCTAATTAAGGGTTTTTAAATTAATCATTTTGTTGCACTATTTCTATTCTTATTCACACATGAACAAACCACATAAACATCGACAAACATTTGACAACCCAGGACAACCTACTTGGATTTCATCACCAAGGGGAAAGCCAACTTGATGCTTTGGTCAAGTATAAAGTGTGGTTAATGGTATATTCTGGCTAAGCACCCGACACCTTTATTACTATGATGTGTGAAGTGAGGGAGTTTTCCACAATACCAAGCCTATATCATTGCCAATATAGTTCATTTCATCCTAAACTTACCTCAAATTATCCATAGATTGCTATCTTGTTCCTTGCTTATAGCCAATCTCCGTTTCACAATTAAAATATGCTTAATAATATAATCAACATTCTAGGTTGACCAAGTAGCTAGCTTTAAATTCAAGTTTTTTGATTTCTCTTTAATCAATTATGTGTGTAAAGGCTTTCATTATCCATCATTAGTGCAAGATTTTGCTTTGTGTGCATAAATTGAATTGTCCAATGTCAATTTAGTTGATTGCATGTTTCCTTTCTGCACTTACTTTCATAGATTAACTATAAATTATCTTCTTTTATTTTCAATATTATTATCAATATTTTTATCTTCTCTGTTCATTATAATTTGTCAACTTGGTTGACCCTATACTTTTTATGGCTTCTATGCACTGCACTAGATTGACCTGGTTAACCTAGTACGGTTTATAAGTCTTGTTTCTTACACTAGGTCAATCTGGTCTACCTAATTCTATTTCTTACTTTTACTAATTTTCAATCTAATTTCCTATTTCTCTAGTTTTACTTCTTTTTCATCTCTATTTAATCATGATGAGGTCTTCTACCAATTTTTTTTTGGACAATGTAAATCCATTTAAATACTATGTGAGATGTTCATTCCTTCCTATCTTTTCCTCTCAAGAGAACCATCACTCTTGGGGCACTTCTTCTCCTCCATATATGAAATATAACATGGTACAAATAGCACCTCAAGATGAAGTTGATGGATCCAAGCCTTTCCATACTTATCAAGACACTTCTCAAAATCTTCAAACCAATGTAGGAGTGATTGATACAAATCTCTTTAACAATCCACTAATAACCCTTTTTCTAATAATCCCCCCCAACATTAATTCAAGGAGTGCTCTAACCAACACTAACTCACTTCCTGATAAAACCCAACTCTTAGCTCAATTCATTCAACAAATGAACTTCATGAAAAACAATAATACCAACTAAATGATGTAACTTCAACAACATCTAATCAATGTGACTAATCAACCTCCAGCTATGCATCCTCAAGCTAATCATTATTACATTATTCCACCTCTTAGGGATATTTCAAGAAATGTTATTCCTCAACCCATAATTAATAACAAGATGCTTCAAACCATTCAAAATGAGCCTTTATCTCCCTTCATTGATCTATTGATATTGGTAACATAACTCAAACTATCAAATATGATGGTACTAAAGACCTTGATTCATTCCTTAAAGCCTTTGGTAACATTTACAATGAATGGATCCAAACTAATACATTTTCCACAACTAAACTATTAGTCAAAACTTTTACTGGCGATGTATTAAAATGGTATAATCAACTTCCTCAACATTCTATTTGGAAACTTGAAGATTTGGTCAATCCTTTGGTTAAAGAGTTTCAACATAATGATCTTCCTAAAAATTATCTTAGTAACTTCATAAAAACTAAATAATATCCTAATGAATCAGCTCATGAATTTTTTAAAAGATGGAAATATTTAGCTCATAAAGCTGATCATAATGACCGATGATAATTTATTCAAACTCTTTATAACCACTTTGACTCCCACTCTTCAATACAAGGTTCAAACCTTTGATCTTCAAACTCTTAATGAAGCTCTTGATCAAGCTAAGAATCAAGAATTTATTATGAAGCAATTTGAACCCAATCATAAATGTATTAAAGGCTATTTTCAAACATCTAATGCTATCACTAGCAATACTTTCCAAATCAAACCTAGAGTTGCCAAATCTGATTTTCCTTTACCATCTCATACACCTATTTTAATTTATCAAATGCAACAATTTTTACCAACCTTGAAACTTTTAATTTATCCTAATGCTCCTCTTGAGTGGTATGATCTCAGCCTATTCTCCTGGTTCCATGCCAACATTTGGAATTCTCATGAATCTTGTAGAGGGATCACTAAGTGTACCATTTATTATATGCTTGGTGACTCATTTAACCATGAGGCTATTAGAAAAATTTGTCATCAAGAATGCTGCCACATCTCAAAAAAGACAAAAATTTAAAGTCTTTACCTTTAATAATCAAAAATCTTTTTCAAAAAATAATCAATCGAATGTCAAGGATGTTTGTGACATGATGTCTATTATGACCTATATTATAAAAAATCTCAATATGTCAACACTGCCAACTACCATCATAAACTAGCTCATAAAGATCTTGTTACCAAGCCTAATAAACCATCTTTATAAGAATAATTGCTTAAAGATACCACTACCACTCATGATGATTCAGAAGCACCTGAAGAACAACTTCCTCCTTCTAATCCTCCCACCACAACTATACCTTCTAAATCTAATTTGCCTTCTAAACCTCATGTTGGTTCTTTAAAATCACATTGGAATTTTCTTAAAGAACTCAACTCTATGCCTTTCAAGATTACTCTTATGGATTTGGTTTGATCTTCACCTTATCATTGTAAACTTCTTATGCAACAGCTTCAAGAAACTGAAGATCCATCTTCCATAGATTAAAAACCAACTTCTATCAATTCTCAACCAACTAATGTCAATACCATTGAGACTATGTGTCCTTCCAAGCATTCTATTGAGTTTTTTGAAGAGGACATGATCAATGAAAAAATTCTTTTTTGCACTGATGATCCACTTCTCTTTATCAAAATAACCATTAATACTACCCTTATCCAAAAAGTTTTAGTGAACAAAGGTTCTGGTATTAATGTCACATCCTTATGGATCATTCAAAAACTTGGTTATAAAAAAGATCATCTTAAACAAATGCATCTTACCTACCATGAATTTGACAAGACTAATCAAAATCCACTTGGATACATTTGTCTTCCATTGTACATTAAACCTAAGACTGTTAGAACCAAACTTATGGTCCTTAATCTTCCTTTATCTTATAACATTCTTCTTGGTCATGCATGGACTCATCAAATGAGTGACATCACCTCTTTTGGTATTCAGTGTATTAAATTATTACATAATGGAAATCATTACAAACATAAAGCTGATCCCAACCCATGGAGCATCCAAATTTCCAATCCTAAGACTCAATATCAAATTCCTACCTTTTTAAAAATCAAGAATGCTTCTTTACTTGAGTTCATCAACATGAATCCTGATCTTCAAGTTACTCTTATGGATTCCAATAATGATGATCCCAATGGGATACACCACACTTGAAATACTAAGATGATACCTCCATATATTACAGATTGGCTTCCTCCTTCTCTTTTAACCTAAGATCATACTGTTCCTATCATGGATGAGATTACTATTTTTCCCCCTCCATACAATGTTCAAGAGCCATCTTTACCTGAAGATGCATTCAATTGAAATGATTTTAGAGTGGATAAATTATTTTAAGATCTTCTCACCATGTCCCCTCATATATTCAACAAGATTGGGATTTCACGTTTTGAAACTCCCCCTGATTCTAAAGCATGTATGATTTATCCAACATATGATGATAACTATATCATGACCCAAGCTCATTCTAGAGATTTAGATGTCTAGCTCTATCAAAATATTTTATCCGAAATTCATGCCTTCAATTAGGATATACATACCATATCTACATATCATGACTTAGATCCTAAGGGTCATGTACCTCCCACCAATTATCCACTTATCGATACTCCTTCGGTGGTAGAAGAACTTATACATTCTAAACCTATAGAAGCTCTTACACCTTCTCTACCTCTTATGAATCTTATCATTTCTTCTAATTATTCTCCCATCATAGAATCTATCAACACTCCCATCTCTTCATCCTCTTTATCTACTTTAAAAATTACACTAGAAGCCAAGGCAACTGATGTCCATCAGATTCATTCTGAATATGATAGCGATGGTAATCAAATTCTAGACCTTGAAGTAAATGTTGAATATTATGGTCCTCTTCTTACATTGCCTAGTGATGAATCTATTCTTGAGTTACTTCATTCTCGAGAACCTCAACTTCCTTGGTAGCATCATAAACTTGGAAATTTCAAAAATAAAACTCCTTACTTTAAAAACTTTATCACAAGCATTGATCCTAAAACAAATACAATTTCAGCCTTGCCTAATGTACCTTACCATTTTCAAGATGGGAATGCCATGATTATCAAAGAAACAAATCATATCAAATATGGTATCCCATCTTCTCCTCAATCAATCATGATTTCTTGAGAACTCTCACCATATGAGCATGACAACTTTAGCTCATTATTTGATAAATATTAAGAGGCATTTGATTGGTCCTACCAAGACATGCTTGGAATTGACCCTAGTATTGTGGTTAATAACATCATCACTTATCCTGATGATAGTTTAGTGCATCAAAATCAATGCAAATTCCCACCTGAAGTCACTAATCTATGTCATAAATAAATCATTAAACTACTAGATTCTAAATTCATTAAACTAGTGGGTTATTCTGAATGGGTTTGTAAGATTGTTCCTATTTGGAATAAGGTCACTATGGTCATCTAAATTTGTATTGATTTTTTCAATCTTAATCTTGTTTGTCCTATAGACAAATTCCCCTTACCTTTAATAGATGCCATCATTGATTCCATGGCTAGTTACAAAATGTTATCTCTTATAGATGGCTTCTCTAGATATAACCAGATTTATATCGCTCTTAAGGACCAACATAAGACTACTTTCACCATGAAATGGGGCACCTATTATTATATCAAAATTCCCTTTGGAATTAAAAATTATAGAGCTACCTATCAATATACCATGACTCACATCTTTCATGATCTCATCCACAAAATTGTTAAAACATATGTAAATAATCTTATTGCTAAATCCAAACATTGTAGGAACCATCTTTTCAATCTTTCTATCATCTTTGATCATATAATTAAATAAAAAGTTAGACTTAATCCTTTCAAATGTATTTTTGGAGTCACATCTGACAAATTTTTAGGATTCTTATTATCTCTTCATAGCATCGATGTTGACCTAGCTAAAATTAAAGCTATTGTTAACATGCCCATTCCTCGATCTATTCCTAACATTCATACCTATTTAGGCAAACTTGGATCAATTAGATGATTTATCCCTAAAATGGCTTATCACATTCACTCCATCAATTCCTTTCTCAAAAAATATACAACTTTAGAATGGATGGATCCATGGTAAAAATCCTTCAATAATATGAAATAATCATTACTTCATCCACCTACAGTTAGTCCACATTCTAATGATAAACCATTAATTCTCTATACTTCTTCCACACCTATTTTAGTTGGGGCAATGCTTTCCTAACAAGATAATATTATAAGAGACTATGCTATCTACTACATTAGCTAAGGCCTCATTAATTATGAGACATATTATACCAAAGTTGAGCGAGATTACCTTGCTATCTATTTTGCAGTTGAAAAGCTGTCATTATATACTATACCAAATTACTTATGTCATTGCTCATTCTGACCCACTTCATTACTTATTCTCCAAATATTTTCTTCTTGGAGATAGAATTGGCAAATGGATGGTCTTACTTATGGAATTTGATCTTCGCATTGTCACATAAAAATATGTTAAAGGGAAAGTCATGGTTATATAGCTTGTCGTAGCTCCCATTCAAACCACTTATTCACTTCAAGATGATCTTATTAATGAAAATATCCTTTTCATCAAAGGTATTAACCAATGTATATCCCTTAAAGATTATTTTCATAGCTTTACTATTGATCTTAAAGCCAATCAACTTGAATAATCTTCTCCTCCCTCTAGTATTGCTAAACCAAAGGTAGTTATCAAGGAGCTCCCTAAAATTAATATTGACTTGCATGAGGATACTTAGAACTTCACTTTGATGGTGATAAATGCCTACAAGGAGATGGGGTACATTGTATTTTCACTAGTCTTCTTGGTAAGATCATTCCTTTAGCTTTTTTCTTTACCTTTGATGTCACCAACAATATGGCCAACTATGAATCTCTTATCTTAGGCATGAGAGTTGTTTTTGATCTAGACATACAATATATTCATGCTTTAGGAAATTCTTAGCTCATTTATCATCAAGTTAATGGTGATTATCAATGTAAAAGTGAGAACCTCATTACCTATCATCAAATTTCAACCACTATTGCTAAGGACTTTATCTCCCTCACTATCAAGCCTATTCATCAAGACCAAAATTCCATTGCTAATTCTATTGCCTCTTAAACTTCTCTCATTCATCCTCATCAAGCTCTCTCTGATCCTTCCTTTATTAAACAAATCATAAAATCTCCATCATCTACCCAACCACCTAATTCACTTATCTATCACATTGAGGCTGTGACTATTCAAAAAATCCCTTGGTAGCAAGATATCATTCAATATTTAGAACATCAAAATTATCCTGCTCATCTAAATTCTCATGAAAAGACACACATTCATAAACAAACTTTTAAGTTTGTATTTTGACATAACATCCTTTACTATCACAATGATAAAGGTACCTTTCTCTGTTGTGTTATGCAATATGAGGTTCCTCCTCTACTTGAATAAGCACATGGGGGAATTTATGGTGGTCACCGTAGTAAACATGCTACAACACACAAATGCCTATGTATGGGTTATTTTTGGCTTATTATTGAAAAGGATGAAATTAAATATGCTAAAAAGTGCAATCCTTGTCAGCTTCATAATGCTCTTATCCATTCACCTCTTGTCAAAATTTAAACTATCAAATCTCCCTAGCCATTCCACATGGGGATTTGATCTTATTGGTAAACTTCCTCACTCCCAAGATGGGCTTGTTTTTATTATCACTGCTACTGAGTACTTTACCAAGTGGGTAGAATCCATGACCCTTACTAATGTTACCGATCTTACCATATCCAAATTAATTGTTAACCAAATTAGTTGCTGCTTTGGCATTCCCCATACCATCATTTTAGACAATGGTGGTAATTTCAAAAATAAACATGTTAAACAATTTTATACCAACTTTAAGATCAATCATAATTTTTCCATGCTTTATCATCCATAATAAATGGTCAAGTTGAGGCCACCAATAAAATTCTATAGCAAATTATCTAAAAGACAATTCATGAAACCCACACAGATAGGCACATTCATCTTTATCCTACACTTTGGGCCTATTGGACTAGCATTCATACTACCACTGGGAAAATCCATTTTTATTAGTCTATGGTTCTGAGTTGATCCTTCCATTAAAATTAGAGCTTCCATCTTTAAGTATATCTATTCTCAACATTATTCCTGATGAATAATTACATGAAGCTCGCCTTCATGCCCTTGATTTTTTTGATGAATTTCACCTTTCTGCATTACAACATAACTACCAATACAAGTCTTGCATCTCTTAATAACATAATAAATGTGTCAAAAACTACACTTTTAATGTTGGTGATCTTGTCCTTAAATTAGATTACACCCATGATAAAGAAGGAAAATATGCCCAAAAATAGTGGGGCCCATATTTAGTTAAAGACATTCTTGGTCTAAGCACTTATCACCTTCAAACTAATGAAGGCCATGTTTTCAAAGAACCCACCAATACTCAATTCCTTAAAAAGTACTTTGCCTCCTTTCTTGTGATGTTTTATATCTATATTTATCTAATACTTTTTCTAAGTTACTTAATGCACAAGACTCTCCCTTTGCATTAGTTCCCTCTTTTTTTTCACAAACCTTTAGTCCTCCCTTTTGTTTTTTTGGTTTTTTGATGTACCATAGTCTTGTTTATTTTCTTGCATTTTCTCTTGATTTTTGCACCCATTGGGTTTCTATTTTGTGATTTTCTTTGTAAGACCACAAATAAGACCTCACATACCTCACAAAACTACCATACTTTAATCATTTCTTTCTCTTTTTGCTACTTGACAATGTTGTTTTGGTATACTTTGGGTTTTTCTTTGTGAGGTGCTTAGTCAAAAGGCTCCTTCACTTTTTACTTATCAACACCCTCATCGGTCTCTCTTTTATGAGTTATTTTGTAAGATCATGGATAGGACCTAGCCCTCCTCATAAAATTACCATCCTTTTCATGTTCTTGGTCATCATTCTCAACTTTAGCTTTTGTTTCTTTTTCTAGATGAAATCTATACAAAAATCCATGTTATCATGTTTTCCTCCATTTCCCTCTTTCTTATGATAAGGAATCACACTTTTATATCATTGTATCCCTTATTTTTGCCTTTTGTCATATTTTTTATGATTTGAAGAAATTCAAATTGTTCCATGTGTCCTTCCCCTTGATTTCCCCTTTATTTCATCTCCATATTGGATAAAACGAGGTCAAAGTCAAGATAACACTTTTATTTCACCTAGATTTATGAGACTCTTAGACCCCATGCTCTTTAAAGTTTCTCTCTTTTAGAAAGCTTATCCCAAGTTTTCAAATGAAAGTCATATTAAACACCCATGTTTGGTTTTCCAAATCTGTATGGAGGAGGAATAAAAAAAGCCATCACAAGAAATTTAAAATCCAAATCATTTAAAACAAAAGGCAATGATATTTAAAAGGCAACATACAAATCTCAAAAGTTAAAATCACAACAAAAGATGTGATTTCAAGCACATATCCTATCTCCAAACAAATATCAATCTCCATATTCAACTTCACATAGAGAAAAAGTCCTTTGGGGTGCTGTAGGCCATTAGTTTAGAATAGGGGATTTTAAAAAACTTTATGGTATTACCTACTTTATCATGCAAGTACCCAATCTTTTTAGTAAATCGATGGCTCTATAATGGGTCTTGAAGAGTGGGGAACATGTCATGGGGAGGTAGGTCCATTTTAATTTTCATGTATATAGACTTCATGGGATGATTTATATACTCCATTTATTTACCTAAGATTTGTGTTGCTAAGAGAATTTCTTCATGGTTCTTAAAGTTTAAAGTCCTCTTGTTTTGACAAACCTAATTTGAGTGTCTCAACTTTGATAAAGAGTTCCTCTACCTTGGTTTTTCCTTCATTATCCCCTCCACCCATTTCATTTCCCCCCTTGATAGACAAATTATGATTCCAAATCTATTTTCCCTCTTCTCCATCTCTTAAAAATATGATAGCATTACTTTGTTTCAATTTTATCTATCCTTAGAGTAGAACAACATGTTTGAGTAACTTTGGATCATTTTTATTCACTTCATTTTACATTTAATAAGCTTAATTTACTTTCATTTTCTCATTTACCTTAATTTTTTTATCTTGCTATTACAGACACTTGAGTTCATACCCTTTTTCCATTGTTGAGTGAGATGTGGATTGTTATTGCTCACTCACCAATGTTGTTTACCCTTTTATGCAACTTTTTCCATCGATGATTGAGATGTGGATTGTTACTGCTCACTCATCAACATTGTTTTACCATTTTTTTATCCCATTAATTTGTCTTGATTAATATTCCTTTTTAAACATGTATCATTAGTTTGATTTGGTGAGTTTTCCTTTCTTACTTGAGGTTTACTTGTTTGAATTTTTTGGTCTTTATTAGCCTTAGCTTTTTGGTTACCTTATTTACTCTTGTTGTTTTTGACTTGGTTATTTGGTCTAACATAATACCTATCACCCCAGCTTGCCAAATTTCCTAAGTATGTCCCATCCTCATAGCACCAACTATCTTGAATTTGCTTGCATTTATTGTTTTTACTCTTTAATTTTGTATTCTTGGGTCTTCCAAAAGTAGTGTTTATGCCCTACATAATCAAAACTAATAACATAATAAATAACCAAACCATAATAAAGGTAAGTCAAGATAAGCATTAAATTAAATTTTTAAATTAATTTCCATTTTAGTCATTTAATTTGAATAATTTTTTCTTTAAAATACTACAAATTTTTGTAGCATCATCATTGTGTGTGTCCTTATGTTCTTTCTTGAATCACCATCCCCTATTCTAGCTTATTGACATGTGATGAGCTTTAGGTAGGGCATATGTATACACAGTATTTTTAAATTTTATAAAATATAAATGCTTTGCATATTACAGGAACCCATTGATACTCAATATCTTTAAGTGCACACCCTAAGGGGTACACCAAGAAAGGGGTGAGTAAACTTTTGGTGATTCACAAGATTATTATACCTTTTTTTCATATTATTACCAATCTAAATAGTTCCTAAAACCTTTCCCTAATTTGTTTCTCTTCCCTTACATAGTCTTCTAGTCTTTTTCCTCTTTCCATCCTTCATTTCCTTGCTTCACACCCTTTTGAACTATTCAGCATACTAGGTCAACTTTGTTGACCTAGTATAGTTTAGGGACATTTAACTCTTTTCAGTTACCGACCTCCTGATCAACCTAGAAAAAACTTAATGAGTTAACCTGAAAACATGCTAGGTTGACCAGGTCAACCTAGCATAGCCAACATTACTAAATAATTTTAAGGTAAGATACTCTTATATATACAAGGTCATTTTGGTCATTATTCATATATGAAATCAAGAGTTATTATTCACTCACACTTCTTCACAATCTACTCTTCCACCATTCTACTTAAGGAAACTTAGCTTAAGTTTCTTATTTTAGAGAATCTAGTCTTGTGGAGAGGTCTTCGATGCTTTGGCCTAACAAAGTGATCCTTAAAAATTGAAACAACCTCTTGTGAAGCCCCTTTAGCCAAGGGAGAGATTGAGTCTCGATGGGTTCACATTTAGGTAAGTATATTCTAACTTTGTTCTCCTCTCTTTTAGTAGATATAAGTAGGATAATTGTTGGCTCAAATAATATTACTCTTCATATTCCATGTATTAAGGTGTTACTCATGCTTACTTTATTTTAAGTTCCCTATACATGTTTTGAATGCTTTGGTTTACTAACCCCAACTTTATGCCACAAGATTTGGTGCACACTAGATTAGATTTACTTTTATCATTATTATATTAGTGAAATATTAAATCATAGGACTCTTTTAGGGTTGTTATGGGATTATGTTAGACTATAGGCTTTGGAACCCTATATAACATGGCATGTTATGAAAAGTGATCCCCTAAATAGGTATAGAATATCCTCACATTGGTCATGCTCTAACTTAACAATTGTATGCCCCCAATTGAAAGTGTAGGTGTGCTCTATCCCATCTGATCTAGGATTAATCTATGGATATGATGCGTTTTTGATTGCATATAGAATGTTTGCCAGTATATAAAAACCTCCTAAGCATGAGAATGAGAATTATAAGTGATAACAATCAAAATGGAAGCCTTTTAGGTAAATAGGTTTGTGTTTGGAATCCTTTAAGAATAGAAGTTGAAAAATTACAATCAAAGAGTACCCTATCAAGAAGACATAGTTAAGATATTTGGATAGATGTTATTAATTAATGGCTTGAAAACATGGTAAGAAGTTATTTGAAAATGTTTAGGGTTTTTTACAGTGGTAAAAAGGCATGACAAACCTTATCAAGACTATTTTGAATGCATCTGGTAAGGTTGTGTTTGTTCTAAACTTTGTATATATGGAAATAAGGGAAAACTGTACATGAATCCATTGTGATAAGCATATTTTTAATTTGGTGTATGGTTTGTGACATTAAAAATTCAATATAGAGGACTTAAAAATTGAGAATAATCTTAGAGAAGAGTCTTAAGATCCTATGGCAAGTCAGTGTGGAGTGAAAACTTTGCAATTTTTTACACAAGCAGTCTATGTTATGGAGCTTGATGAAATTCATGTTTTGTATGAGATAGGAGACAAGATAAGGTACCTAAAGGTTTGAATATGTGAAGACAAGTAAAAAAATTCTTATGCATGTTGTGTGGAGATTCTAAACTACAAAAAATTCAATTAGCCATTTTAATCCCTCTCAGGCTTGAGTAAGACTTGAAACCTTAGAAAAGGAAGTAAGATACAAAAATGTTTCTTGGGAAAAGTAACCAGTATAAAATTAGGAAATTTTTTAATTAGATAGGTATTGGTATAATGAAATATATTTTTGAGGATTCAAATAGGTATGGACATTGTCCGTATGTATTCTGAAGACTGTGTGTGTAAGTGAAATTTATAGACCTAATTAGGTTTTCAAGAAGCTTAGAAAAGGTATCTAAACAAAGAGTTGGCTTGTGAAATTTCATGGAGTGGTCATAAGGGATAAGGGGTGTCAGATTATGTGACTAGATTTATAATGTTTATCTGTACATGGCTATACTAGTAAAAAAGGGTAATAAAAAGGCTACTAGGGTTGAGGAGAAGTTGAGGGTTTGATAGGTGAAGAAGCAAATTGAGGTTATGGTGGTGTTTAAAGGTAGTTAAGACAAGTTGAAAAAGATATAGTGAAAGATTTTTTAGTTGACATAAAGCATTTGTGAAACCCTGATCAAGATTTAAGAGAATTAACTTAGAGGTGTTCATGGTCTAATGAGGCTAGTGTGTAGTTAAAATAGAAGAGAGTGACTGTATGAATATAATGATAAGAAAGAAAGAGTGATAAGTTTTTAGAGATTTCAAAGGAAGGTAGATAGAATTTAGGAAGTTTGGCCAAAGAGTATATTTGAGATTGATCTTAAATCAAAGGGTAAGTTTCTAAAGATTTTTTTTTAAGGACTATCACAACATGTGTGTTTTTGTTGTAGGTATAAGATAGAGCTATAATAGAGTAAGAGAATAAGGATATAAATTATCGTGTTAAAGGAAAAGTGGCATTTTTATGGTAATATTAGTTTCTCCTACTTATTTCCTCTACTCTTGACACCTCTCAACTGACCCTGTTAGGTTCTCTTTGACACATCATGTCTTTTTCTTGCAAGTGTCAAGAATGCGAAACACAGGAAGCATACAATTGATTACCAAATACCAAGCAACTATAATATGCGGAAATAACCAGATTCACCAAGTAACTAGAATTCAGAATAACACAGCATATGAGAGACAATACACAACTTGTATTAACACTTTATACAGAAAAGAATACAATAGAGAATATCCCACATCTTCTCCACCACCTTACAGAGGTTTCCCACACCTCAAGTGAACAGTAAATCTTCTCCCCAAAGCTCTCCCTCTCACAGGTCCCAACACCCAACTCAAATACAGAGTTGGTGTTCACCTCCCGTGCTCCACGCACAACACAAGTGCTCCACGCACTCCACAAGCACTCCACATGCTCCACAAGTACTCAAGGTACTTCAAGTAGATCTCCCATGAATCTGCAACAACCTGCAATTCAACAGACCATACTTATGGAAGGAACTCCCTTGCCTTCCTATCTTGCTCTATCCGAGTACACACCTGTACTCCAAGTAGATCTTGCCTGATACTGCTCCCTGTTGTGTTGCTGTCTATATGATCTTGCACACCTGCAAATCAAACAATGGTTTTGCTCCCCTGTGAACCTCGACCTGGCACACACATACACCTGCAGATCAATGATCTTACTTACCATGTAGATCTCCTATATAGGCCATGCAACTGTGACCAAGATCCTACACTCTTGAAGAATCCAGCTGACTCTCCAAACCAGCACCAACACACCTGGTACTGCTATGGAACTAGGAGGAACACCCTTGCTCACCTCACACATAGAAGGAGCAAACTTTGCTCAACTCAAACTAGCCCACTTTTCCAATACAACCATGATTCTATTATATAGATCTCATCAAACAATAATTAGACATCTAATTACAATAATTAGATCTGCAACTCTCAGTCTAAAAATAGATCTCTTCATGCAAACACTTGGTTCGTTAGCTAACTGCCCATAATTAGCTCGCAGTCGAACCACACAGGCGACTGACGTCGGTCCCTGTCTGCCTGGAGGTGACCGACGTCGGCCGATATATGACCGACGTTGGTTGCTTCTCTATGCTATCCTACCGACGTCGGCTGATCAGACTGACCCCAACTTCTCTACAACTCAGCAACCTTCAGCAACCTCCTCTCCTGTTTGCATCAGTGAAGCTTTTAGCTCCACAATCCTAACAATCTCCCACTTGGAGATAAACAGCTGCACTATACCTGTACCTATACTCCATCTAATCTGTTTCCTGGTTTGTATCCCTCTTCAAGCTCCCACCTGAAGACAACCCACCACACATCCCGTGGTGTACCACCTGTCATCCGAGTACCCTACCACATCTGAACTTACAACACCTGTAGTGAAGTCCTGACCCTGCATAGCAACACCTGCTACCAGTCCCTCTCAAAAAACCTGAGAACCCACTTCCCCGAATTGGATCCTAACTCTGACAGCTCCCACTGTATGGGAATACTCAGGTCTATACCAGACCTCATGTGATTTTGGACACTGTACCTGTCCAGCCCTTAGTGTGCTCCGGTTCTGAATCCTGAACCTCGCCAACACCTGATTCACATCAGCTTCCACTCGAGACAAAATCAACCTGTGATCTCCATGCCTCCCATGTCAAAGAATTTCGCTGCTCCAAACTCCTCATGACATGACACTGAAACTAATCTTACCCTTAGCTCAGTAAAACCCTGTATGTACTAACTTGCTATAGCAAAACATACCGTCCACATACAGTAACAGAATGATGTCATGACCATCATCCTCCTGGTAAGTCAAACCACAGTAGTTACCCTGACATCAACTGAAGCCATGCTTTGTCCTCCTCCTGTCAAACCCGGTACCACTGTCCTGCAGCTCCTCAAGACCATATGCCTGGTCTTTCGTCTCACGTATCCATTCTCTCTATTCTTCTACTAAGGAATCCATTCGTCTCTGTGCTTTCATCCAGCTGGCAAACCTACCAAAACTCCCGTTTGGTTCTGCATCATATCCCTGCCTAGCTCCCACCTATTTCCTGGATCCTTCCTGCTCTACAATCAGCAACAAGTATAAAGAAGAGGAACACAAATTTGAGGGCCTACTTACGCCTTCAGTCCTCCGTATGGGTGTTTGAGACTCCTTGACAGCACAATGTCCACCCAAAATTCATTACAATGATCGACCTCGATCACTCCACAGTCTGCATCTGACTGACGTCAGTTCTCATGCGTCTGTCCCTGACTACCAACCTGCCAGCGCTGGTGTCCCTTCTGCCGACGTCAGTCCTCATGACCGACATCGGTCTTACATACTACCGACGTCGGTCCCATGACCGACGTCGGTCTTATACTACCCGACATCACCGGCTTCGGTCTGCACATGAACGACATTGGCACCTATCTGTTTGACGCCAGTTCCTCCTGACCGACACCGGTACCTGTGTTTGCCTGTGAGTGATGAATTTTTACCTGCGAGCTCCTTTGAATCAAAACACATGTCCAAACTGCTCTGCTCAGAAGTATCCAGCACCATCCACTAGGTTCTGTCTGCCATCTCCTCTAAGTACACCAAGGCTTTCCAGTTCTTAAGCCTGTCAAATACATCTGTCTTCCACTTAAGAACATGCATCTCCTTCCTGCTCATGTGACCAAGCCTACGAAGCCACGTCTCTGTAACAGAAGAAGAATCAGTAATATAAACAAGTAGATAAAATATACCTATTTTCTTACCACCAGCTAATTCAAGTGCTATCGCTGTAAGAGCTCTTATGCATCTCTCATCACCCAATCTTTCTGAAGAAATTATCCATATCTCCAAACCTGGGACCTGCATGACCTTCATCAACACCTGTGTGTTGGCCGCCTGCAATTTCAGCTTCACTTCCCCTTTGCCAATTCTTTGGCAAGGCTTACCAGCTCCTCTACCTGGGGCTGCATGGAAAGAGGCAACCGAATCTTTTATCCAAGATTTAACTTTATCCAAGAAACCTACAAACACATCCTGTGCAACAACACCTGCAACATCTGTATCTTCAATTTCTTCATGCTGATCTGCTACCAACCAACAATCTTCTTTTACCTACTCTTTCTTTCCATAGGACCGTGAGTAACTATCTATGCTTTTCAACTCCTCCATTCTTAGCTTACTTACATCTGCCATTGCTCTACTCCCACTCAATCAGAAGCCCCTGAGAGTGCCCTGTAACCAAAACACAACCTGCTTCCTGCAACCTTGGCTCTGATACCACTTGTCAGGAATGCAAAACACCAGAAGCATACAATTGATTACCAAATACCAAGCAACTAGAATATGCGGAAATAACCAGATTCACCAAGTAACTAGAATTTAGAATAACACAGCATATGAGAGACAATACACAACTTGTATTAACACTTTATACAGAAAAGAATACAATAGAGAATATCCCACATCTTCTCCACCACCTTACAGAGGTTTCCCACACCTCAAGTGAATAGTAAATCTTCTCCCCAAAGCTCTCCCTCTCACAGGTCCCAACACCCAACTCAAATACAGAGTTGGTGTTCACCTCCCATGCTCCACGCACAACACAAGTGCTCCACGCACTCCACAAGCACTCCACGTGCTCCACAAGTACTCAAGGTACTTCAAGTAGATCTCCCATGAATCTGCAACAACCTGCAATTCAACAGACCATACTTATGGAAGGAACTCCCTTGCCTTCCTGTCTTGCTCTATCCGAGTACACACCTATACTCCAAGTAGATCCTGCTTGATACTACTCCCTATTGTGTTGCTATCTATATGATCTTGCACACCTACAAATCAAACAATGGTTCTGCTCCCATGTGAACCTCAACCTGGCACACACATACACCTGCAGATCAATGATCTTACTTACCATGTAGATCTCCTATATAGGCCATGCAACTGTGACCAAGATCCTACACTCCTGAAGAATCCAGCTAACTCTCCAAACTAGCACCAACACACTTGGTACTGCTGTGGAACTAGGAGGAACACCCTTGCTCACCTCACACATAGAAGGAGCAAACTTTGCTCAACTCAAACTAGCCCACTTTTCCAATACAACCATGAGTCTATTATATAGATCTCATCAAACAATAATTAGACATCTAATTACAATAATTAGATCCGCAGCTCTCAGTCTAAAAATAGATCTCTTCATGCAAACACTTGGTTCGTTAGTTAACTGCCCGTAATTAGCTCGCAGTCGAACCACATAGGTGACTGACGTCGGTCCCTGTCTGCCTGGAGGTGACCGACGTCGGCCGATATATGACCAACGTTGGTTGCTTCTCTATGCTATCCTACCGATGTCGACTGATCAGACCGACCCCAACTTCTCTGCAACTCAACAACCTTCAGCAACCTCCTCTCCTGTTTGCATCAGTGAAGCTTTTAGCTCCACAATCCTAAGAACAAGTTGTTTAGAGGATTCTTCATCTCCTTAGGCCAAATAAAAATACACTTGTAAAAACTTAGATTTATCTTTTTAATATCATAAAAACTTCATGGATGTCCTATTCAACTCATATCAGACCTACCAAAATCTATTTTGAGGTCTCAAACTATCCCCAACAATTCATTCTCTACCAAAAGCCTCAAGTAGTCCTTCTTGCTTGTAGCCCTAAAATGATGAAAACATCCTTGTGTATATAAAATTATAGAGGATAGATAATATTAGGGTATATTATATGACCCATTTTGTACTTACATCTTAATGTTCAATTTTAGGGTTAGAAAGTGAGTGAAGATATCCTTTTTTGCCTTTTCTCTCTCTTAACTAGGCCTCAATTACGCCTCCCTACCAAGAGACTAAAAAAATGTTATAAAATATTACCACATGTGAAAAAACCAAAATAATTGTGTGATTTACTTATAAAACATACTCCTTGTTCTGAAGATTTGACAACTTGTACAGACCTATCTTTTAACAAAAAATAGTCTTTTTAGGCCTAATTCATATAGTTATAATAGGCCCATACCAACCAATGGAATGGGGTGATGATTAATGGAGTAATTAAAACTTTATAGGTTATTTTTAACTTTATATGATTCGTATGGAGGCATGGAAGTTATTTCTCTCTCATCAGGTCTTTATATCTTTCCTAGTAAGCCTAAAAATGATTTGAGCTCTTAAGGAGGATTCATAAAGATGGAAGCATGAGTACTCATACCAATTCTAAAAAATGAAACTTAACTAGGGTGGATAAATTACACTAGGATCCTAAGGTACCATGTAAATCCTTTGTTCCATACTGAGCAATGCAAACTCACTTTTTAGGTTACAACTAGGCATTTTGTGAGGTCTGAGAGTAAATTAGGTTAGTGAAAGGCATCCTAAAGTTGATTTGAGATAAAATTATGTTCATGAGGTTTATGATTTTATCCTTGAAACATAAAAATGGTTATCTAACCACATTTTTCATCAATCCTCTACTACATTTCATTACTTTAGGCCTAGGGTTTTTATGCTTATCTTTTTAACATACCCTAATTGCATGTGTTCTCCTATTACTCTCTCTATCAGGGGTTTGAATAGGATTCACAAGTTTGTTGTCTTGTTGAGTATAATACTCTCATGGAAAATTTTTCACATTATATCAGTTACCTTCTATCACCTTACTCTCCTCAATACTCTTGTAGTTCTTTACTACTTCTCAATTTATAAGTGCTTTGTGAATAAGTAGACCTATGTATGCATTGAACATGGTATAAATATGTTTTTAATTCACTATTACTTATGTATGATGGTTTGGTGGACTTATTAATCATCATAGTTACATAATGGAAACATTCTCTTAGTTTTCACATAAGCCTCAAAGCCTTTCAAATGAGTAACTTCACCTAGCAATGCATGATTGCATGTATGACTAGCTTTGTGACCACTATTTGATCACTTATTTTGCTCATTTATTAGGAATTATGTGATCTAAAATGGTTTGGGAACCCTTATCTATTTTATATCCTTAAAACACTCATACAAAACATAATCTCAAGTTTTAGAGAGACCTTGAATCACTTGGGCGTACCTTTAAGTGACCAACTACTTGTATGTGTTCTAGTACTATGATTGGTATTGATGTTAGTGTTATAAGAGATTATTAACAATGATAAAAATATTAAAACATGTTATTTATGGTTTATAACCTTATTTAACACTTTGAAAATCTGTACTCCACCATTATCCCCTCTCTCAAGACCAAATCTCAACTGGTTGGCTGTAGATGGTTGCATGGGAATTCTAAGTATGTTTGAGGATTCCTAGGTCTCTGAAGTCAATATACAAAATTATTCATGATTTTTAAATATATACATAATTCTATTTATTCCTTAATACCCTCTCACTATCTTGAAACTCCAATATCCATCATCATTCACTCGTTTAAGGCACACTTCTAATTGGTTGGCTGTAGGTGTCATTTATAGGACTTTAATAAGTATATAGTTTCATGAATTTATCTCATCATTACCTAAATTTAAAAATATATATATTTCATGTTTTTTTGGATGTCTTGAGATGTTTGTCAATGTATTAAACTTCACCAATGTTACTATCCAAGATAACTTTTCTTAACAAGTTGTAGGTATGTATGTAAGAGTTCTAAGTATGAGAGTCTTATATGATTTACATTGATATTCATTATGTATCTCCATAGGTCAGTATTATCATTATTTATGTCTTATAAACTTCTCAAAGCACTAAATCTTTATACCTTACGAACATTACTATTTTAAACCTAAGTTCCTCAATTAGATGTAGGTATGTATTTGAGAAGGTCTAATGGTGTACTTGGTCTTGAAACAACATTTGAAAACCTACCATGCCATATTAAAATGACCAAACCTATTTTAATTCTAGTTAATACTTTCCAAATTATTTAGATAATCCCTTAAAAACATCTTCAAACTTTGATATCCATTACCCACCCATATACAATCCTATAGGTGAAATTAGGTCCTTTAGTTTGGCATTCAAATTTCAATGATTTAAAATGATTTTAGACCTTATTTAGTCCATGAAAATTAAAACCACTTTAACTATCATAGTGTTTCAATGCCTATACAATCAAAATTAGATATTGACACCATGAATTTTCTTGAATTTGCAGACCTACAATCCTCAAGGTGACTGTCTGCAATCTTGTGTTTTAGAGCATTAAAAGTGCAACATGAATGTTATGACTCAAATACCCTTACCTCCATTGAATCAAAATATTTAACCAAAAAAACAAATCTCAATATCCTATAAATACACATTCAATATAACTTAAATCACTCTTCTTAATACAAACACACAAAACATAGTCTCAAGAGGTGAATGAAATAAGTGGTCATTTTGAGACTTGTAAATAATTTTTAGTTGATCAAAGGAAATGAATGGATTTATAAGGATGGTATGAGACCAAGAAGAACCATTTATATGCATTAGACCACCTGAAGAACCTTTATAACATATAAAAGTTATGAGTTACCTCAAACTATGCATAAGAGAGACTTTACTTGATAAAAGACCATCCACACATTCCAAAATGATGAGTGAAAGTGTATGAGAAATATAAACAACTCTAAAAACTCAATACAACTAGTTTCATGTAGCCAGGAATTCACACTTTGCATTGGAGTTTCTCTAAACTTAGCCTATGGGGTTTTGATCCTTCAAAAAGTAGTCTGGCTCCTTTGTGATTGTTCATAAATATAAGGACACCAATACAACCAAAAATAATGAAAATTTGAAGTGCATATGGGTCCTAAATTTTTTCCAAAATATTATCCCCCAATTCTACTTGTATGTCCTGTATCATCTAATTGAATTTGGCTTTCACTAGCTTATGAATAAAGTGATAAAAGAGAGAGAAAATTATATAACTTTAGAACTTAAAAAAACTTACCAAGAATTTTTATAACATAAATAATATTAAGGGATATTATGAATCTATTTTCACTTGCAAGTGACTTCAAGAAGTTTGTATAACTTCCTTAACTCCTCAAGATGGTGTTGAAAATCAATAATCTAACCTTTGATCTAAGTTTATGATAGGTTTGGAAGTTGTGTAACTTTCCAAGGACATTTTAAGGTGTGTGGTATGTATTTATTACTTATTAAACTTTTACATACATAAATCTTAGCCAAAATCACCTTTTTCACTCATTTTTACCACCCTCAAGCTAATAAATAAACCTTAGACATTCCAAAACTTCATGAAATGTTGTTAGAGGATGATTAATTCATGAAATGAATTTAATAAACCCATAATCACCTATGACACAAATTGACCATGCCTTATGTCTCCATGACATGCCTAGACCATTATATGACCAAAACATGACTTTACCTTAACTTCTAAAAACTAACCTTAAATAATGCTAACAAGGTTATATGAAGACTTTCAGGACCATATAAAACATGAAATGACCATCAAAAGGCCACATTAATGTTTGAATCTGGAGGGGGTGACCAAATTTGACTTGGGGTCAAAATTTGGTCAACATTCTTGGTGATTCATAGGGGTAGTATGCCTGTAATGCTAATAGGACTAGTAGCCTTGTATGTCCATTAGGGAATAGGGTCTCTTGTACTTAGTTTCAGACTTGAACAAAATTTTGACATTATGCAATAAATTGGTTAGACCTTCACAACACACAAAACAAAGAACAATAAGACACAAAGCAAGAATAAGACACTCACATGTGCTATCAAGCACTTAGGGAACACAACAAAACAACATAAGAAAACTAAACTATACACAACTAACCTAAAAATAAAATTTTCCACCTATATCAAAGGGGAATCTTGCAAAAAATTTTGCTCCATGAGATTAAGAATGGCATGAAACAAATTATCTCTTGATCTTTGTGCTTGATGTCTTATGAAGGTGAACTCTTCTTGTGTTTTAATAATCTTCTCATAACTTCTCTTGATATTTTTACTTGTATCAATCATGATCACCTCTCAACTTATCAGAGTAGCCTAAATCTTGGTACTTTGAAGATCATCATGTTATCCTTCAAGAAGCAAAACATCTTAAATAACATCTTTAGACTCTTTACCAACTGTTTCAAGCTCATCAAGCTCTTCAAGGAGCTCTGCATACTCATTCTAATATTCATCATTATCATCAATGGAGACATCTTGTTTGATCTCCTTATGCAAATGACCTTCAATGGGCAACACAACCTTGCAAAGGCCTTTAATCTCATGAAGGAGTTCAATATGATACTACCAATCACCTTTGTTTTTTTTACTTCAAGTTTGGATGGCATATGATCTTATGTTGATTGGATTTCATAATTAAAGCTTCTAAGAGTTTATATCTTGCTTCCCAATCAATAGAATCATTTGATTCCTCATGACAAGGTTGATAAGATTCATGTTGAGGTTGATATTAATCATACGGATGGTAAGATTCATGTCAAGGATGTTAGGAAGGCACTTATTGATACTCTTCTTGATAACCTTCCTCATAGGCTTCTTGATAGGGTTGATCAACAACATCATGATCATATAGAGGGGGAAAGGATGACCATAGGACTACCATAACTCATAAGGAGGGTATTAAGCTTGATATGGATATTGAGACACATAGTATGAGTCATGACAAGGTTGATAATGTGTATAATAAGGGTTCTCATCATACCTAGCCATTCCAACTTCATGAGTCAAATGAAAACACAAGATATTAATAAATGATTTTCAAAATAAGTACCTAGGCTACTAGAACCAGTTGATTACATTTGGAGTCACCATTAGTGTTTGTTAAA
Organism: Torreya grandis; assembly: GCA_037957365.1. NCBI lineage: Eukaryota > Viridiplantae > Streptophyta > Pinopsida > Cupressales > Taxaceae > Torreya > Torreya grandis. The sequence goes on from JARHVA010001920.1 coordinate 1,094,737, forward strand.
TGCCTCCAAAGGCTGATAGGTATACAAAAACACCAATAATTCTTCCACTCTTTTTGATCTTGATCCCATTAGGTGTGCCATAACTATTGCCACTCAATTTTGTACCCTTGGAGAGGTAGTTAAATCCTAATCCAAATTAAGTGGAACATGGGATTACCCCTAGGCCTATGGGTTGCCTATAGTAGGGGTAAACCTCTGGATTAAATGGCTAGCTACATTGATTTGTTTATTAAAGCTCGTCACCTATACTACTAGATCATTTGAATGAAAAGGGAGAGAGATAATATAAAGTAAACATATACTAGTGAGGTGATGCATTAATTGTAACCTAACCATTTCCAACCAATTACACTTACACTTTAAATAAAATCCTAATCTATACATAACACTAATCTAAATCTACCTATTGCATTAGTATTTCTCATGGAGGTTTGTGAAGTAAACTTAAGTTAGGAGGACTAAACACAAGGTCATGACTTGACACTAGTGAAGAGAAAACTCACTAAACTCATGAAAACTTCATTAGAACACTTATAGAAACTTTAAAAAGATTTTAAAAACTAAACATGAATGCAAATAAGGACAATATTACAAGGAAGTGAACCTATCTCTTAACAAGATCAACTAGTCTGGCATACACTTTAAATAGTCCATAGAGAAGATAAACACATTTTTTATTTATTTCTCGAAGGATAAAAATGCACAAGGCTTTGGCATACTTAGGTGGAGGATAATTTACAAATCCTCCACCTAAGTATGAGAGAGAGAGAGAGAGAGAGAGAGAGAGAGAGAGAGAGAGAGAGAGAGAGAGAGAGGAGAGAGAGAGAGAGAGAGAGAGAGAGAGAGAGAGAGAGAGAGAGAGAGAGAGAGAGAGAGAGAGAGAGAGAGAGAGAGAGAGAGAGAGAGAGAGAGAGAGAGAGAGAGAGAGAGAGAGAGAGAGAGAGAGAGAGAGAGAGAGAGAGAGAGAAGTGTAAATGTGAGTTGCGAAAAAAGAAAGTGATTTATTATATATTCCAAAAAGACTTCCAAGGCTATGTGTATCACTCAAGATGCTCTAAACCTCTATGTGGTGTAGGGGTTATAATTTGGCTTGACACCTTGACTAGATTCTTAAAAACTGCCCTTCTTTACATGAAAGGAGTGATAAATTTAATTTAAAAAAATTAATTCACCATGAAATTATCTCTAAAAACTCATTGGACATATTCCATACCTTTATTAAACTCATTTTATATGACATTCCATTATACACGTGCATAGGTGTCTTGATCCTCTTCATTTCCAAAACTTAGCTTGGTCCAAGTGGCATAAAACTCAAGTTCATATTATTTAGGTAACCATATCTCCATTAATGGTCTTAAAATATTTTATCAGGCCTAAAAAAAACTATTTTGGTTCTTATAACAACTCTTAAGAATTTGTTTTGCTCCATAAGCTCTCACTAAGCCTATTTTCCTTGTAGCCCTAAAAACCTAAAAACCTCCTTATGTTTGGAGTTTTATAGATGATAATAAGAACGTATTGTAGGAAAAATTATGTCCTTATAGGTCAATTTTAAATTTCATCCCCTAAATCTGAGTGGAAGTCCATCTTTTATGCCTTTCTCTCCTAAATTAGGCTTTAATTAAGCCTCCTTGCTTAGAACCCTATTTTATTACTCTATACCTATTCCACATGTGTGAAATAAACTAAAATAATATATTAAATTTTCTTATGATATAACCAATATCTATGTCAATTTTTAGGTCTTCAGACCTTGTGGAAGTATGCAAACCAATAAATCACCATGTCACCTAGTCTCATTTTGAGCCTGTTTGAGACTACCTTAGAAAATGGGCCTAGTTTGACCACAACCATAATCTCATATGAAAATTTATGGGATTTAATAGTTATAAAAATCCCAAATTACTTCATAAATTTTTTTTAAGGTTCTCCCCTTATCATAACAACTACAAAACACTAAAAAAAACATAAAACAAGGCATTTGTGATAGTCCATGCAAGTGACATTATCATCAAAATACGTATGCGTAGCCCAGTTGGAGTTATTAAAAAAATAAAATAGGTTTTAGGATCAAGACATGTAATTATATGTGCTTTATAGGTCTTTTCCCTTGACTAGTCACTATCAGGGGTTTAGGAGGGTTTAAGACCTGTTTTGGATCTTAACGATTTTTCATAAATAAATGATCACCAATTGAACTAATTAAACATGTAAAATATTATTTAATGACATCCTCAACTATCACAAATGTATTATATTCCCATGCAAAATTTAAGTTATGGAATAGCATGTGAAGTTGTTCATTGGGTGGCATGTTTTGTGTTTTTTAAGCTCAAGATAGGTCTAAATTGGGGTTTGGGCCTCAAAACTCAATCTTAATTTTGGGGGAGGTTTAAAAACCTCAATAATTTTTTTTGTTATGATTATACATGCCTTTTTTAGTATCATTTCCCCTTTTTATACATCTAGTATACTAGTCAGGGGTCTTGGGGTTTAGGCTTGCCATCTATTTGCTAGCCCTCAAGGGCACTTGGATTGAAAATTAAGATTTAGTACCTCATTAAAGTGTATTTAAAAATTTTACATGACTATTAATTTAAATGGGGTTCCTCCATGGGGTTTGGCATACTTGTTTCATTATTTTTAGCTCAAAAGACCCCTTAGTCTCATGACTGCCCCTTGCTAATGGAGTGGGCAAGGTCTGAGACAAAATAGTGGGTTTATACACTAATTTTATGGATTTTAAATGATCATGAAATTTGTGTTTCACTAAAAATCACCATATGTACAAATTTTCAAAGTGTGATTATGCCTATGGATCCCTCCAAACTCCAATCTCCCTTATGATTGGCTGTAGTCTGCCTATGACTACAAGGTTTTGATTGACTATGTATGGAGCCATGAAACTCATACTTGACTATCCTTCTGACTTGTTTCCTTTGGTATGATGACCTTGTGAAAATTTTTAAATCTCATAATAAGCTTCATATCCATTCATATCATGTTTTGTTTCTCACTTAGGCTTAGGACTAGTTTGTCCTTATGTAGTTTATAGGTGCCCTTTTAAGGTCAATGATTGCATTCTTGATTTTAGGTCTTCACCCTTATACGAAGTACTTTATGTATATATTTTGGATTAATTTATAGTCTCAATTGGGTTCAAATAATTTTTAAGTATCTCTGTCTCTTCTCTTCATTTTTAATAATGAATTGATCTTTTAGTAGGCATGTAGGTGGCCTTTAGGGTATGATGACTGTATCTAGGTTTGGAAACTAAACTCCATTATATTTCCATGATGATTTGAAGGGTCCAAACCTAAATAGTGTTAATTATCATTATATATTAAGGTATGATATCTCCTTATGACATTTTAAATCCAATTCTTACTTTCTCTCATATATAGTTTGTACATAGTCATGTAGATGACTGTTAAACTGTCAACTTAGTTTCTTGACCATCTTTGAGTCTCTAAGTGACCTAGCTACTTTTTGATGTATTATTTATTATTTGTATGTATAATGAAGTTAGGTCCTCATTTTGGATTATTTAGTACTACAAATCCATTTCTCAACTCTATCGAACTACTACATCTCCTTATCACTCCTTTAATGTATCATAGAGCTTACGATAAGCATTTTCATTTGCAACTTACCCTAATGGTCTGTACAGACTACAAGTATAATCAATCATTTATATAAGGTCATGTGTCTCTTTTATAGCATCTAGTAAATTTTAATAATTTTATGAGAGTAGTGAGGTAGTTAAGACCATGTGAGTGTATGATGATATGTATCAAATCTTCTCCATGGCTTTAAGAATCCTCAACTCACTTCTATAGTTCATATAAATGCATATGAAAGAAACATATGCAACTTCTCATTAGAAGGTATGCTTAGATTTAAATCTTAATTTCTTCATGCTTTCAATAGTTCAATGTTAACTTATAACCTTACATCATGATGTATCACTAGTATTTAATCAAATTTGGCAATTAGAGATACACTAGACTACTCAAACAAAGACCATGTTTCAAAAAAGCAAGCACACTTAAATAATATGAATAAAAAATAAATATCAGACAAAATAACATGAAATACATGAAAATTATAAATATCCCATAAGTTATGAATCATTATAAACCTCTAAGAGTGAACACCATGAAGATAAAATATAAACTTGCATCAAGATCTACTAGAACAACTTGTACACCAAGACACTCTTCTTCTAAGTGAAATAAATTCATAAATATGAGTTAACTGATGAAACCAACATGAAATGGATCTACCTAACCTTTAAAAACCAACCTAAAAATCATTCCTCTCCATTAATTTTTCAAGTGGTTAAACAGGTGAAATAATAGACCCCTCTCAGATGAATAGGCTATAGTGACCTACTATAACTCTTAGAAGGGATTGTTTATAAATAAAAAGACAAAAATATAAAAACTAATTCCATTTATTTCAATCTTATTAAGGCCCCTAATAATTTATAAATTTTTAGATCCTAACTCTCTCTCTCCTGGCCATACCATTTAATTCAGATTTGCCTTCTTAAGCTTTTGAAGGTAGTGATGGAGGAGAAAAGGTGTTTGGAGTGTCAATTTGACTTGAAAGTTAATATAAATAAGGTAAATGAACTAAAATATCCTAAGAGACACTTCTAAACCATTTTTAATTGAAAAATGATCTTACAAGGCCATACAAGTGCTTGTAAAGTGTCCTTTTACCAAGATTAGGCATTGAACTATAGATGCTATCAAAATATGACTATCCCTAAACATTATATGACCTTTTTATGACACCAAGGATGTTTGGAATAAATTTTAAAAAAAATATTCTTAGAATGGTATGTTTAAGTCTTTCACATGGGCCAAATTTTTTTTTGCATATGAGAGTCAAATAGAAAGTTAGATCATGATATTAATGACATCAAAATAAAATTTTATGATGAACCTATACCAAACTAAACCTTTGACTATGTTTGAATATTTCAAGACCTTGTACTTGACCCATAGGACTATACAAGTGAACATAAGACTAGAACTTGGACAATGATAAAAAGGGAAAATATGACCATACGAAACCATTTAAGATCATTTGAGACCATGAAAACACTATGACAAACATTTGAAAACCCTATGAGGTTTCAACTTAGAGGTGGTGACCAATTTTGGCTTGGGGTTAAATTTTGCTCAACAAGAATATATATGCCATTTACAATGGTTGATTCATTATCTTTGAGAGAACCTAGCCTAATGGTTCTATTATTTACCAATATAGTTATTTGGGTTAGTAAATTATTTACTTTTCCCAACTTTCATGAGTGTTTGGATACACATCTCTTTAACCTAAGATCTTGAATAGTTACACAATTTTTTGGCACAAACACCCTAACTCACCATGTGCTTTAGTAAGGAAGTTCAAGTATCTCCAATGCTTCAAAAATAAAGCATCATCTCCAACAAGTTATAATGGAAACATACTTTTCACCAACACACAAGTGTAATTTAACCCTCATTCTTTGGAAGTTTTAAAATTTTAGTTTTAGATTAAAATACTAATTATATGGACATTGACTACACATGATTACACATTTTTCTATTGATTGACTTGCACAATTGGAATTTCTTACTAAAGACAAAGTGTGTTTTACACACTCAGGTACATATTTTCCTTTTACTCTATAAATGTTAGGTTGTGGAGCTAAAAGCTTCACTGATGCAGACATGGAGAAGGCCATTAGAGGGGTTGCTGAAGGTTGCTGAGCGTCAGAGCAACCGGCATCGGTCTGATCAGCTGACGTCGGTAGGATAGTGAAGAGAAGCAACCGACGTCGGTCATGGGTCGGCCGGCGTCGGTCACCTCCAGGCAGACAGGGACCGACGTCGGTCACCTGTGTGGTTCGACTGCGAGCTAATTACGGGTAGTTAGCTAACGAACCAAGTGTTTGCATGAAGAGAGCTATTTTTAGACTGAGAGCTGTGGATCTAATTATTGTAATTAGATGTCTAATCATTGTTTGGATGAGATCTATATAATAGACTCATGGTTGTATTGGAAAAGTGTTCTAGTTTGAGTTGAGCAAAGTTTGCTCCTTCTGTGTGTGAAGTGAGTAAGGGTGCTCCTCCTAGTTCCCTATCAGTGCCAAGCTTGGTACTGGTTGGAGAATCATAAGGACTTGGTGAGGCAAGGACAAGGGTTCTTCAGGGTGTAGAGTGATCTACATGGTAAGTAAGATCGTTGATCTGCAGGTGTATGTGTGTGCAAGGTCAAGGTTCACAGGTGAGCAGAACCGTGTTTGATTTGCAGGTGTGCAGGATCATATAGACAACAACACAACAGGGAGCAGTATCAGGCAGGATCTACTTGGAGTACAGGTGTGTACTCGGATAGAGCAGAGAGGAAGGCAAGGGAGTTCCTTCCATAAGTATGGTCTGTTGAAGTGCAGGTTATTGCAGGTTCATGGGAGATCTACTTGAAGTACCTTGAGTACTTGTGGAGTACGTGGAGTACTTGTTTGAGTGTGTGGAGCACTTGTGGTGTGCGTGGAGCACAGGAGGTGAACACCAACTCTGTATTTGAGTTGGGTGTTGAGACCTGAGAGGGAGAGCTTTGGGGAGAAGAATTACTATTCACTTGAGGTGTGGGAAACCTCTGTAAGGTGGTGGAGAAGAAGTGGCATCTTCTTTATTGTATTCTTTTCTGTATAAAGTGTTAATACAAGTTGTGTATTGTCTCTCATATCTTGTGTTATTCTGAATTCTAGTTAATTGGTGAATCTGGTTAATTTCCGCATATTAAGTTGTTTGGTTTGGTAATCAATTGTATGCTTCCGGTTTATTTTACAACAATAAATTCATCACTAGAATAAAAGGGGGGAATTGTAGATACTAAAATATACTATTCAGTACTTGATAATGATAATATCAACACATATTTAACACACATGACTTGAGTACTCAAACAAGGTCTAAATCCATAATTCTCTCACACTTGCATGTTATCTTATGAACTAACCCTTCCATTCTTCTTTTACACCCCTACATGAACCTAACTATTTATTTTAAACCTACACAATATCCTGCATAGACATCTCTAAAGTCTTAGATCGATCCACTTATCCACATGTCAACTCTGATAAACCTATTTAATATTATCAATTGATATCGACATGATATGGTTAGTACTAACCCACTCACAATAATGGATATTTTATAGAATCAAACAAGTGCATAGGGTTGGCCCATTAGTCTAACATGTTGGTGGTGTGATAAAATATTTAACTAGATCCATATATAATCAAGGTCTCATTCAAAAAGGACCTAACACTTATCTAATAGAGATCTATACATTATTTTACATTAAAAAATATGCATTGTTATTCCCAAATTACAAATGTATCATTAGGATTAGTTTCAATCCAGGGTTGAAACCTCCAAAGAAAAGTCAAATAAAAAATTATCAAGTATAAAATTCAAATCAATAATTCAATAAATATAGTGAAGAATTGAAATTGCACATTCATAATACATTGGAGAACTATGTGTGGCTTTATTTCCCTCCTTAAATTATCAATACATATATAGTATTCAATCATAAAATGGGGGTGATTCAGTTCATTTCATCCCATTACACTTTCTCCAACTTTTTCAAGTTTGTAGCCCTTACAAACACACCTATGGTTTCAAGGAAAAATATATTGATTTATGGATCCACATGCATCATCAATGTTTGGGATTATAAACATATAAAAATTATAGATACCTACATGTGGATATAATCATTGTGACCTAATTTAATGTAGGTCATTACTAATCAACATGTTAGTATTAATTGGTGATACTAAACCTATCATCTCAAAATGACCCAGTGTAGATAGAGAATTAGTTTCAAAACTAAATGAAGCACATGATTTATTTATCTTTATTTTCATTTATAGAATATAGTCATAGTCATATATTGACCCATAAATTCTAAGCATTCATCCCTTTATTTCACTAACTATATTTATCATATGGTATTTTAAAAATTAGAATCATCAATATCAATATTTTACTTTCAAATGTATGGATGATTGACATATCTTAATAGCTAAATTACATTTCAAAGTTATATCTTAATTAGATTAATCCTACCCATTAATCTAAGTTAGGGTAAAATTTTTACATGAAAAACAATATCTTAAACTTATATATGTATTATCTAAAGCAAGAATCTTAAGTTCTAAGGTTCACTTTATTTTTAAGGCCATACCATGCTTAAACCCCAAGACATTTTAAGTTTAGGCTCCATTTTTATTTTTATTTCATTGTAATTTAGTGTTACCTCTTGATAGCTCAATTTTAATTCCTTTTATCAATATTTTACCTCTTATTTCTTTAGTGGATAATATAGATAAATTGGTTTGTTTCATGTGATAACATTCTTGATGTGGCTTTTATGCACACTAAAAAAATCTTGTGAGGAAACATATAAAGTTTTAGAATCAGTGAAAAGATTCACTCAAAGGCACGAGCTATGGGTATCAATTTTGTAAATAATAAAGTGGTGGAATAGTGGTGAGTAAAGTGGTTGTTTATCTCAAATGGTTCAAATACGACATGGGTATAAAATCTACTTCAGGTGGATGGGTAGATATATATTAACGTGAAATTAATCAAAAAAAGGGAGGGAAAGGTAGGTAAAAAATAAAATAATCTATGACTCACCTAAGAAAGAAGCCACTCCAAGCTAACTTCTATCCTAGGTTGAGAAAATGTCCAAGAGCTAGTACCTACTAGAAATTTCCATTAGCAAAATAGAAATACAAACACGAACAATAATCAAAGAAAGTAATTGTAATATACTCAATAATTATCATCAAAAATATGGTTTGAACTAGACTAAATAGCATATCCACACCTCTAACCAATAATTAGTGTGATCAATAATAAATGAGTATTCAAACTAATGATTTGTTCAATATGAATAATTGCAGAATAAACATTCATATATCCTATTTTATATTATATTAAGTTAATGGAAATTCTTAGTAGTACAAAAAATTAGAAGAGACAACACTTCAATACAAACTTATATAATAGTCCAAGAAATTTATTGCTTGTATTAATTATGAATTTCTCCTCCCTTTACATGTTTAAGAAACACATATTTATAGCTTGGGATGGGGATGCCTCAACATCAAAGCTTAGTCTAGTTTTATAGTTTCTAAATAAGGACTATATGTCAAAATAGTGCAAGATATGCATGAATACAATTAAATTAATTCTTAATTTAAACATTGAAGTGCATTGACAAAATAATCCATTAATAAAAAAATGAGTCTTCACACAAAGTCTTAGTTGGAACTATTAGTTCAATTTTATATTATGAAACTAAAGTATCATCATGGAATCTTGTGCTGAGGTATCATGCATAACCATCATCACTAGATTTTGAATTGAAGTGACAATAGTCATGGAAGGTGAAAGTGAAGGCACTATGTCTGACAGGGTGATGAGTGATTGTCATGTAGAAGTATGCACCATATTATATCTAAGGATCATAGGTGGAGATGTCAAAGGTTTATGTCAAAGGTTGAGCCTGAGTTGTATATGTTTTTTCTAAAGAAACCAATTTTCTTTTTTACCTTTAACTATTTGTACTCAACCATGCTTGATGCAAATTCCAACTTAATAGTTTAAGAATAAATAATAAACATTTTGAACAAAATTGGAATTTTTTAATTCAACCTTTTGTATATGTCTATAGATGATTTGAAATATATATTGAGTGTCTTTGTCTAATCTACCTTATTTCTAAAAAATATAATCAATTGTGCCACTTATTCATTAGTTTTTTAGGTGGTGCTCTCCACCTCTGCTTTAAAGCTATTAGCTACATTATGTAATAATTTTTTAAAAAGGGCTTGGTGATTGTTCCACCATATGATGTATTTACACCAGTGATTCTTATATTTATAAAGAATTTAATGGTCATTTATTCTTGATTAGTAAATTATTTAAATAACCCTTTCATCTCTTGATGCCATTCAGTCAATAAGTACCACTTGGTACTTATGTAATTCTATGCTAGGATCACATTAGGTGATAACATTAGATTCTAGTGTTGGTATGAATTTATCCTTGTTGCTTTGATTATGAAGGTCAACTTGGCATCCCATTCTTTAATTTATTTATAAAATTTGACATCTCCCCATAGTGGATATTATTGGGATATTTTTAATTTGATTGAACTCAAGATGTGGTACAAGTTCCTAACAAAACCCTGCACATTATTAATTGTATTTGGGAACTTAAACCACCTTATGATCTTATAGGTTATTTTTATATTACTACAATCTTAAAAAAATTTATTTGAGCACCCCTTCAGTTACATCTACCATAATGAGGAGATATTATTCAAGTCATCCAAGTCTCCAAGCTTTATCTTTCTTTTCTTATTCTAAGTAGTTGGGGATGTTCATGAGGTCATTTAGTATATGTCTATATGTTTAATTTATCATTAGAGAATTTTTTTGAGTTTCATAGGATTAAATTCAATGATTATTGTCATTTTTATCAATTTTTGTTATGTATTTATGACTCTATCAAACTGCATAACAACTTTGGGTTACTCAGTGATAACTAGATCTTACCTTGTAGATTATTCTTATTCTAACTATTATATCCATGCAAGGAGGATAATTATATTTTTATAAATATCTTGGGATGGATATGAATAAGTATAGGGTGGAATGTTTCCTAGGGTCTCATCACTAAAGATGGAGTGGTAGATATGGAGGATAAAGTAGAGGATGTTGGGGGTTTAGTGAAACTAGGAAAAGCTTTTCTCTGACTTTCAATTTTTATTTTTGGATGAGTTTAAATAGTATATTTGCTTGAATCAAAAGTCTTATACACTAAAATAATTTAGGACTCTATTTGTGTACATTGTGTAATGGGTACCTCTAACTGAATGGAATGCCTTGTGTGTATTGACTAGGTAGTAAAAATAGACTTGGCTATTATGTCCTCAAAATATACATTAGTGAATGTGGCTCATTGGTTAATAGTATAAATCCATGGATGGATTAATACAAATATGGGTGAAATAAAATTATGTAAAATAGAGCTTATAATATGTAGTCAGTGGTAAAATAGTCTAAATAATACAAAATAGAGCTTGCCTTTGTAATTTTAACTACTAAAGGGACGAGTATCAATCAATGCATAAATAAAATTAATATTAGGGGTTTTCTTGGAACTACCTTCCCTAGTGGACTTTGAAGTAACTATGGGCCCTATACTAGATATATATATACTACGTTTGACTCTTTAATTTTTAGATAAGGTGTGGGGGAGTAAGTAGATGGTCATCAATAGACCCTTGAATTAGTATATCATAGGAACTCCATATTATTGCCTCTAAATTTTGGTCATCATTATGACCTTCTCCATCATCTTGTTCTTTTGTTCCATCTACATGTTCCTCTATATGAACCTCTTCTTCATGTTATTCCTCCATTTTATATAAAAAAACCCAAGTGAGACACATGTATTCTATATAGGCGTATCTTCTTCTCTAGTGACATTAGGATCTTGGAGTGAAGATGGGAGAGTTCTTATTTTCTTCTTATATGTGAATATTGGAGGTAGAGGAGTAGTGGTAACTTTCATTTGTAGGGAATGAACAATAGAAATTTATAGTGGAAATGTCATAATATTAGGCACTAAAAAATACTCAAAAGTAGTGGCTACTGATGAAAATGTAACACAAGTAGATTTTGGTGAGGATGCCATAATGGTAATCACTTATTGTTCAAAAATAGGGGTTATTACTTCTATAATTATATTAGATAAATTTTAGTAATAGGTGAAGCTAGTTGGGTATGTCTCCTAAGAATTATAGGTGCTCCCATGTCTATTGTAAAAGAAGGGGTATCAATGTTTGGTGGCCTCACTAGTCCTCTAAAGATAATTTCCTTTATCTACCTATCTGTCTCAGTTGTTATCTCTTGGCCTTCCTATACAAGAGGAATGATTTCTTGAGATGGAAGTATTTATTCTTCATATATTTAATTATCATCCTTAAGATTAATAGTAGGGTCATATTGTATAATTAACCCTCATAGGCTTTTTATATGTATGCACATTCCTTATCACCTTAGTATCATATTCTACATTCATGAATGCAATATCATTACCATAAGGTTGATGTACATATTGAATATTAACCTTGTTTCCATACTTTCTAGGGGTCTCAAAAACAACATTAATAGGAACCTAATATCTAAAATGTGCCTTATTAAAATGATAGTGAACCCTTTCCTTACCTACTTGATAAAAGTGTTCCCACTATGTATATTATTGGTGGCCAATGTTGAGAGGAATTTTATGGAAGACTCCTTGCTTGGTTGCCTTCAATTTTAGGTCTACACTATTAGATAATTGAAATGCAATTTATTGTTCTACCACTTTATCTATAACACAAAAAGGTAAATTCAATGGCAATTCATAAGCTCATTTTATTATGATTATTGTATGGTGTGGATAGGACCAGTAATATTCCATATTTTAATTGACCTTTTGATTTGGTTTGATATTCTAGGCATTATTTTCCCATTGATGGCTTGATAAACTATGGGGTTGAACACATCAACAATCCTCTGCATATGACCCCTAAACTTGTCGATATGAAAGATACTATAATCACCACATATCTTAGTTTTTTGGATATTTAGCAAAAGGTTCCCAAGTTTCATATAGAAATGGGGTTATAGTGGTAGCTATTACATCTAAAATGTATGATATCATGTAAAAATTTCCATTTGGCCTATTCTCAGCCTTGCTCATCTAAAAATTAAGGTTGAAACTGATTACCTCTCTCAAGGTTGGAACCTAATTTGTATTTAGGATGATATATAGTAAATGGACCCAAATTTACATAACATACATGGTATCAAGGAAGCCTTATAGTTTATTTAATAGGGCCATTGCTATCCAAACTCGTAGCTTGAATCTCATGATTGAGGTGCTACTAATCTAGTTTCTTAATAAAAAAGTGTTCTAGTCTATTGCTCATGTCTTTAATGTATCCTCGATATTTTTATTTGATAACCAAACATTTGCTATAGGCTATTTGTAAGTCATAGCTATAACATGGAGTCTGTAATATCTCAAGCCATAGGATTTGGATTGCATATTTGGTGAAATTTTTTTCTTGAAAATTCCCTAGATATCAAAAATCCTTAGATAAATAAATACCTTAGCCATTGTAATGACATTGTGTAATATAACATCCTTGATTGCCAAGAGATCATGTTTGTATCTTTTAGTGAATAATGTCAACTGGTTATTTGTACCATATAGTTCAGATCCATCAACCTTGAAATAAATTACAAACCTAAAATAATAATTTTATTAACTTAGACATCATCCTCCTTGTTTTCCATGCCAAATTTGAAGATTTGACAACTTGTATAGACCTCTCTTCTAGCAAAAATCAATCTTTTTAAGCCTAATCCATATGGTTTCGTATAGTCCTATACCAATAAATTGAATGGGGTGATGATTAATGAAGTATTTAATAGGTTATGTGTAATTTATAAGTTTTTATAATTCATATAGAGGCATGGAAGTTGATTTATCTCTCATCAGGTCTTTATAACTCTCCTAGGTAGCCTAAAAGTGTTTTGAGCTATTAAGGATGATTCATAAAGTTGGAAGCATGAATAATCATAAAAATTCCACAAAATGAAAGTTAAATAGGGTGGATGAATTACCATATGAGACTAATGTCCCATTAAAATCCTTTATTCCATATTGAGCCATGCAAACTAGCATCTTAGGTTGTAACTACGCATTCTATGAGGTCTGAGAGTAAATTAGGTTAGTGAGAGGCATCCTAAAGTTGATTTGAGATACAATGAAATTCATGAGGTATGTTATATTCTCTTTGAAACATACCAATGATTATATGACCACATTTTTCATTAATGCTCGACTACATCTCATTGCTTTAGGCCTAGGGTTTTTATGCTAGTCTACCTAATATACCCTAATTGCCTATGTTTTCCTATTACTCTCTTTGTTAGGTGTCTAAATAGGATTCTAAATTTTGTTATATTTTTGAGACTAAGCATATAATGGAACAATTTTAACATTTTATCACTTAACTTATATCAAATTACTCTCCTCAGATACTCTTATAGTTCTTTACTGCCTCTCAAACAATAAGTGCTTTGTGAATAAGCAGACCTATGTATGCATTGAACATGGTCTACATGTGTTTTTAATTCAATATTTATTGTTTCTAAGGGTTTTTTGGAATTTTTAATCATCATATATACATCATGGAAACATTCTCTCAGTTTTCACACAAGCCTCAAAGCCTTTCAAATGAGTAACTTCACTTAAAAATGTAGGACTATGTGTATAACTAGCCTTATGACCACTATTTAATCAATTATTATGATCCTCTCTTAGGAATATTATGATATAAAATGGTTTTGAAACCATGATCTCTTTTATATCCTTAAAACACTCACATAAACAACTATCTCAAGTTTTAGAGAGACCTTGAATCACTTGGGTAGACTTACAAGTGACCAACTACTTGTAGGTGTTCTAGGACTATGATTGGTCTTGAAGTTGGTATTATGATAGATTATTAACAACAATAAAACTATTAAAACATTATATTAATGGTTTATAACCTTATCTAACACTTTGAAACTTTTTACTCCACCATTATCCCCTATCTCAAGACCAAATCTTAATTGGTTGGATGTAGATGGTTACATGGGAATTCTAAGTATGTTTAAAGATTCATAGGTATCTAAAGTCAATATAAAAACTTATTAATGATCTATAAATATCTCCATCATGATATTTATGACTTAAAACCCTCTCACTATCTTGAAACTCCAAGCTCCATCATCATTCACTTGTTTAAGGCACACTTCCAACTGGCTGGTTGTAAGAGTTATATCTAGAACTTGACTGTGTATAAAGTTTCATGAATTTATCTCATAATTATTAAATTTAAAAATATATATATTTTATTTTATTTTTGATTTATTGGGACCCATACCAATGTATTGAACTTCAAACTTCACCAATGCCACTGTCCAAGATAATTTTTCTTAATAGGTTATAGGTATGTATTTTAGAGTTCTAAGTGTTTGAGTCTTGTATGATTTCCATTCATATTAATTGTGTATATTCATATCTTATTATTGTGATTTTTTATGTATTATAAACTCTTAAAATCCTTAAATATTTAGACCTTACCAATATTATTATTTCAAAGCCAATTTCCTCAACTGGCTGTAGGTATGTATTTGAGAAGGTTTAACTGTGTATTTGGTCTTGAAATGACATTTTCAAATCCACCATGCCATATTAAAATAACCAAACCTATTTTATGTCTAGTTCATACTTTTTAAAAGATTCAAATAGTCCCTTCAAATCATCTTTAAACTTTGGTATCCACTATCCACGCACATACAGTCCTATAGGTGACACTAGGTCTTTTAGTTTGGCATTCAAATTTCAATGAATTTAAATGCTTTGAGAACTTTATTATTACATGAACCTTAAAACCAATTATAATATCATAGTGTTTATAAGATTATGAAATCAACATCACACATTGGCACCATGAATTTTCCTAAATTTGTGGACCTAAATGCCTGTAGGTGACTATTTGCAATCTTATGTTTTGGAGATTTGAAAGTGAAATATGAATGTTATGAATCAAATATTATTACCTCCATTGCATAAAAATATTTAAATTGGAAAAAAAACTCTCAATATCCTTGAAATACACATTTAAAATCACTTAAATCACTTTGCTTAATGCAAACACACAAAACACAGTCTCAAGAGGTGAATGAAAGAAGTGGCTAGTTTGAGACTTGTACAAAATGTTAAATTGATCAAAGGAAATGAATGCATTTATAAGTATGTTATGAAACCATGATGAACCATTCATATGTGTTATACCACTTGGAGAACCTATACAACACAAAAAAGTTAGCAGTCACTACAAAATATACATAAGAGAAACTTTACTTGCCAAAGAACCATCCACACATGCCAAAATGATGAGTTAATATATATGGGACATATAAAGGCTTATTATAATTCAATACAAATATTTTAATACAATCAATAATTCACACTTTACATTAGAGTTATTCTAAACTTAGCCTATGGGGTTTTGATGCTTTAAAAAGTAGTCTGGCTCTTTAGTGATTGTTCATAAATCTAAAGAGATAAATTGAATGAAAAATTATGAAAATAATCCCATATGGGTCCAAAAATTTATAAAAAAAATTATCCCCCAACTCTACTTATACGACCTGTACCATCTGATTAAATTTGGCCATCACTAGCTTGTGAATGCAATGATGGAAGAGAGAGAGAAAGTTATGTAGCTGTGTATATTTAAACTTATTACCAAGATTTTTTTGACCTTTAGAGGCTCAAGGAATGTTATTAATCTCTTTTCAATTGAAATTGACTTAAATAAGTCCATACAACTTCCTTAACTCCTCAAGATGGTAATGAAAATCAAGAATTTGACCTTTGATCTAACTTTGTGATAGGTGTGGTAGTTTTTTAACTTCTCAAAGGACTTTTAAAGATGTGTGATATATATTTATTACTTGGGAAACTTTTACATACATAAATGTTAGCCAAAATCACCTCTTTCACTTATTTTCACCACCTTCAAGTTAGCAAATGAACCTTAGACATTATAAAACTTCATGTAATGTTATTAAAAGATGATTAATTCATTAAATCAATTTAATAAAATGCTAATCACCTATGACACAACTTGACCATGCCTTATCTCTCCATGACATGCCTAAACTACTATATGACCAAAACATGACTTTACCTTAACTTCTCCAAACTAATCTTAAAAAATTCTAACAAGGTTATATTAATACTCTAGTGACCATATAAAGTATTACATGGCCATTACAAGATCAAATTAAAATTTGAATTTAGAGGGGGTGACCAATTTTGACTTGGGGTTAAAATTTGGTCAGCAGTATGCATTAGTGGAACTAATGAAGCACACGGAGTTCATCACATTGCTTATTTAGGGTAGTTAATATGATATTTGGTTATATATAATAATAGAAAAACCAACATATTCATACAAAATATTCTCTACTAGTAGATTTAAAATGTGCTAAACACAAAAATATCAAATACATACAATTAGTCCATCAAATGTAATGCAATAAATCTTAAAACATGTAATTTATTACTACATAATAAATTAGATAAAATGCACAAATTTCAAAATTAGTCCTCAATAAAATTATACCATCTGGGTAAGAAGATTATCTAGCCTTCAAGTTAAATAATATTAACATATAACTATTAATGTTATTTCATCCATCTAGATAAAATTAATAAACAACTTATTTCTCTCATACAATCTAGGTATAACAAAATTAACAATAAATCACTTAACCATATATTTAAGTGTTTATACAGCTAGAAAATCAAATCCATAATAATAGTTCATTCAACATCCATTAAATTTCATTTTTATTTGCATTATATAAACTACTCATAAAATAAACCAATGCAAAAATAGACAAAGCTAAATAAAATGCTTCAACTAGAAGTCCCCTAATTTCCCAAATTTAACTTCTATGTTCAACATATTAAGGTAAATAAAGAAGCATCTATATCTTCCCAATAATACATATGATGTGTATATCCATCATTTAAAATATGCCCATTTTTATATACATATTCGATATACTCATAATTGGAAAATATAATTTTATTAAATTATGAATATCCCAAATATATATATTTAAATTTCTATAAATACTATGTTGTATTTAAATCCTTGCCATAACAAATATCATATTTACTTATTTAACTGAATATGCGTATTGTCTATGGTATACATGAGTTGAGATTTTTAAGTATCACATATATAATATGCATAGTCACTCACTCAACCATAGTTCTAAGTTTCTAATATCTAGTAAAGATTGATTTCAAACTTAAACAATTATGTCTAAATTCCAAACAAGTCAATCCACATAAGTTTCCCTATTATGCATACAATCAAAACCATACTCAGTCGTACTATAATAATATAGTTAGATTTCATTATGTTAAGATATATTTCTAAAAGCACTTAGTCTACAACCATGTCACTTTCATAAATATATCTTAGTAAGATTAAGACTACACTCATGTTCCAATATCTTATAAAAGAAACATCCCATCTTAAAACCATATTCATTTATGGAAAACTAACTATCATGTATTGACTATTATTTCATTTCTTCATCATATATGAATGAAACTCAGTATATAACCACATAAAATATCCATTCGAATTACAAATCCTTTATATGGTTAAAAAATAATACAACATAGTAATATATTTATATGTAAAATTGTGTCCTATGTATAATATATACATAGACATATTCATATCTTGTATTGTCAATACAAACCTGAAGATATATGAATATGCCCATTTATATCTTTACTAATCTGGTATTTCTATGGATAGGTTTTTAAACTAAATACAAAACTTATTTAAACGTCACCTAAAAAAAACCCTTTTATCCTAAACTGTACCCTATGTGGGTCATTGATTTGTACCAACACATCATCTCAAGAATAGAATGATGACATAAAGCATATAGCGGTTGGGTTATAAACTTTTTATAAAGGCTAAGTTTTAAGCCAAATAACCAGTCGTTATTTTATATAAATTGAGAAAGACATGACTCAACCAAGTTTCTAAAACTGAGTTAATCCCTACTAGCTGAGCTTTCACATGGGTCAAATGAATACCAATAACTAAACAATAATTAGCCCTTTGATTTACCTAGGGTTTAATTTGATCCATTAAAAATACCTAGACCATTTCACATTAAAATTTTCATAATTTACAATGTGCACACAACACAATAATAATTCTACCTCATACTAGGGGTCAACTTCTATAATAAAATGCATATAATTTTTATTTAATGAATCTATGTATTTTATGTAAACATAGTAGAGAGTTTTTATACCATGACCATTTAAACTAGGGCTTGTTTAGTCATAACCTTCATTCTATGGATGGTCGAGCCATCCATAGTACAATTATTATAACTTGGTTTTTGCCACATCCTCAAAAAATAATAAAACATGACCCTTAATCATAAATTTTTCCAATGATTTAACTAGCTCAACCCAGTATGAAGTTAACTACAAAACCAACCTGATGATGAAGTTCATAGTATGATGAATGGAAAGATTTTCTCCAGATTCCCTCAAACCTTTTCCTCTTTTTTCCTAATGCCATCATGTGATATGCCCTCCTCGAACTTCCTTATTTACCTTTTAATCTCATTCATGTTACCTAAACTCTCCCAATCTCTCTGGCCAAGGTAATGACTCAGTCGATGCATGATAAAACAACTAATAGAACTAGTAGTCACAACATAATTCCTTATGTAAAAATCCTTAAAAATCAATGATTATCTTGCTTAATAACCTGTTAACAAGTCAATAAACAACTACATACTTAACCCAAATCTCAAATGTTCCAATGATTCAATGATATAATAATCCATTTAAACATCAAATTTATAAAGGTCCTCAAAACATTATAATTATTATCAAAGAAATCGACCTTTATATCTAGTCATTAGCACATCGACTAAGCACAATGACTTCACCATTAGTTATTAAATTATATAGCTATTGTTATAAATAAGAATGATTTAAATATCATTATATTATAATTCCATCTAATAATAGTGACTTAGCACCCAAGGTTATTTAAACATTAACTTATTTTCTAACCATCATGACCATGCCTATCAATTTTTAATCCATAAATTGCAAATTATCTAAAGTTAAAAATCTATTAATAACAAATAGGTAAGTTCCTTTTTATTAGCAATGTAGTTGTTAAGATAAGACATTGATTTTTTTCTAACATTCACATATATATGTATCCATAGATAGTTGCAAATCATATTATAGACATTAATAGATTCCAACTAATCATTATAGTAACATCACACATGAAATAGGATAAATATAACAATCATAATCATAACATACAACCATAATCAATCACAATAAACATGATTATAATTGAAAGTAAATATTAGCTATCAATTTAAGAAATGAATATAAAACATGTTAAACTATCATGGTATATGCGTGGGTTCCTAGTCTCTAATATATCATCCCCCAATACCTCCATCTATTCCAACCTCTTTGATGATGCCCTCCCTCAATCAAACTCTAAGGAATGGATATATCCTACATCCACCTCACAAAAATGAATGTGGTTATCCCAAAACATATAAAATCGATAATATACTACTATAATGAATTAGACAAACATGATCAGCATGTACACAATGTGAAAGTATAGCTAATTCTATAGTTCACAATCATGTAAACTAAGTAACATATAATCATCTATAATCATCATATGAAATATAGCTTATAACCAAAATGGTAATTAACCAAAAAATAACCATAAAAATCCACAAATCAATAGGTTATTAGGTCTAAAGAGAAAGATCAGTATATGATATAATACCACACTATACTTCTCTAAAATATTATAAATTTTAGCATGATGAGTATATTGATTACCCATGGATGAATTGGCATGAATCATCAATCAACTTGATTCCCAAACAAATTGTCCTTTATGGAATATCATCTCCATTTTCTTAGTTGTAACCACTTGTGGTGATCTATTACAAATCCCTTTGAGCACCACATCTTTTCCTTTAGATTTAAACTTGAGTTCCATGGGTTTATAATTATATGAGAACTCACCAAGAGTGTGTAACCATTATACACCCAAAAAAATGTTAGTTTATCCTACACCAACAACATATAAATCATCACATACCTTATGATCACCCATAACTATATTGAGTTGTTACATTATTTTAGTGCATGAAATGGTTAATCTGTCAACAATAATTACATTGAATCCTTCAAAATATTCAAATTTTAGACCCATCTTCATTATCAAGCCCTTAATAATAAAATTATAGGTATCCCCACTATCAATAATCACATTGATTCAATGTCTAGCTAATACTACTCAAACCTAGAATAGATGATATCTAGGTGCTCGAGAAAGAGCTACTAGTGTGCCTAAATCTTCATCCTTCAAATTCTCAAGTTCATGTTCTTTTATGAGGGGTGGTGAGTCAAGTTATTCATAATATATATCATCTTCAAAGACTACCTCAATATAGAAAACTTGGTCCTTATAAAGGCATTTATGTCATGGTTCCCATGGATCCTTGTAAGAAAAAAATAAATTCTTACTTCTGAGTTCATTCTTGGACATATCATCTACCTTCTTTCCCATAGGTGGTTGCAGTGCAAATTTTTGGGAGTACAGATCAGATTTCCTTTTATTTTAATTCTCTTTATGCTAACCAAAGTTGGGTGCCTTGGGCTTGAGACAAATATTTTATTTTTAAGATATATGGATTTAGTGTTATATTTATTTTAATAGCTTCTTAGAGTGAATATTGTGTAAAAGCTTTGACAATACCTTTGAGGGGTTCTATCAAACCCTCAACAAAGAGAAAGGTAATTATCCTTTTAGATACATCTAGTACCATCACTAAAATGAATTGGAACTATTTTCACTTAATATTTCACCTTAGGGAGGTTGTTCAAGCCTTCTATAGATTGAGTGAAACATTGGATTACCTCTAGGCCTATGGGTTGCCTATAGTAGAGGTAAGCCTCTAGGTTAAAGGGATATCTCCCTTGATTTATATTTTAGGTTCACACTACACTAGGATAATAAATATTGGGGGTGAAAAGGGAAGAAGGAGACATAAAAAAACCTATGCTAATAAGGTGATACACCAAAGATAAGTCCACACAACACACTTGCATCTGCATTAAGAAAGAAGACTACTAAAACTAACCTTAACTCACTATCCTTATAACATAAGTAATTATCATATAGGTATACATATATGCATATCTATATGTGGGTGAAATGAAGGTCTAATACTAGACACTACTATTACCTCTCACACTTCAAGACATACTTATCAAACACATACACTTTATGAGATCAATTAGAAGAGATATCACTCGCACAAAACATGCAAGAGAAGAATGGAAACAAGGAGAGGACACTAATCACTTTTAAATGACATAAAATACTTAACAAAATTAGGAAATAAATTTTATAGATAAAATCAACTTTATAATCTTATTCAAATGAAAAACAAGGTGTCAAACTAGAAGGGATTAACCATAGTAGGTCTGTACTAGATACAAATGCAAAAAAGGCTTGCATATATAGATCATAGGAGAGGAAAGAGAATAAGATAAGTGTAAGTTTCACAAATCCAAGTGTCAAACTATGATAACTAGTTATAATGCAAGAGAGTGAAGTGGAGAATAGGTCAAGAAGTTGTTATGGACAAGTGTCCACCTAGATTTCATCATTCTCCCTCAAGTTGGCATATAGGCTCTTCATTATCCTTTTTAAACTATCTTGATGATGATGAGTCATTAGATTGCTTAGAATTTACATAGGAAGTCTTTGAAACATATATTATGACATGGGAGGTTGGAAACAAGATAGTGGCAGCCATCTATGCCTCTCTAACTGGTAGCCTTCCTCTTGACACTTGTGTTCACTATCTACAATTACTTACTAGCCTTCTTGGCTTCAATATTCACACTTGTCATCAAAGTGAATTGTATTTGTCCAAGGGAGATCATTTAATATGTGTTAAACACATATTTATAACCTATTTGACCTCCACTCCATTAGGCAAACATCAAAAGATCTAATATCATACCTTTCATCTTAGCACTAGACAATCACTTTATTTTCTCACTATCTATCCAAGACTGCCTACAATGAAAAGATTATAAGAGGAGTTTATATGATCAAATAAAGTGATAATTTCATATTAGGATTTATAAAACATTCCTAAACACCTCCCATAATTATCTTCATCCATCAATCCTCTTTTATACCTATGAGACACATCAAATCTTGTAAGAAACATAATATTAGGTCTATCCATACAAGTGATAGTATGGAAAAAATAGATGTAATAGATCCTAAGAGAGTGATATATATGTTAAAGTCATTTTAATAACAAATTTTCCACTTATAAATGCATATCCTTCCTTTTCTTCTCTATCAAGTTTACACAAGGGTTTTGAGAGGGTTTTAAGATACTTAGCTTGTTAGCAATGATTCATAAAGGTTAGACATCCAAAATTAGAAATAATTTAAATTTTTTAGATTATATTAACTTCCTCAAATATCATTATCTATGTCTCATGGACACCCTCCATATATATACGAGTGAATGAAACTATCTCTCAAGCTCCTTCAATGCATTCTGAATACCCCTGAGAGAAGGTTAGGCTAAAATAGCCAATTCTATGATGTTATTTACAAAAAAATGGATCCTAAAAACCTTATAATCTATTATTAAGGTTATAAAAGTATTTATAAAGGTCATGTGGTCATTTGCGGCAAGATAGAGGCCATGAGGGTTTAGGCCTAGTAGACCTAAACTATATTTTTTGTGTATAACCACCTATAGGTTTCCAATGATTGTACGTGATTATCTATGGTTTTTAATCTTTAGTCCAATTATATACATCATAATATGACCATTACAAGATTTTCCCTTCATCATTCATATCCCCTACATGTAGGTTATGTTACTACTGGAGTGACTCATGTATGTGACAAAACATAGAGCATCTCCTCTATTTGTTTGACTTAGATGAGATCATGGAGGGATTTTTTGGGTCATGTTTTACCTTTGTATCAAATATCAAATATTTATCACATATTTATGCCCCTTAACATTACATATTCCCAAGACTAGCTTTTTAGACCCTGTGACTGTGTGCAGGATCTAAGTTGACTGAGTGTGAAGTTTCAAAACCTAGTTTGATCAATATTTAACTTATTTACTACCTCTGAATATATAAATAAAATGTGGTGATATCAATGTGAGAGTGTATTTAATATGGTCCATATATTCTTCCTTATTTCTTAGCAAATAAACTTATATCTTACATTGGCTTAGATTAGTCCATAATATGTACTAACTGTGTTACCTATAGGGGCAATTAGGAAGAGTTCAATAGACTCATGTAGGTGTCTATATGTCTAAGCATTGTAATTATATCACTTATTATAAGGACATAAAGATAATTTCACATTTGGATGCACCATTCTCTATCTATAAACCATGTTCTCATGTCTTTATCATCAACCTACTAGTTATTTAGTTGCAAGTTTGTATTACTATAGGTTATTTTTGTATTACAGGCATTGTAGTCACTGAGTATCTTTAGTATAAGCTTGATGAAATTGGAAACCTACTCAGCCATCATCCTCTTGATCCAAAAACCTCCTCTTTGTGTTTATGTGCTACTACTAGGCCTAGGCTACAAGAAAGAAAACATTAAGCCTATTTATACCTCATCAATACTTACCAATAGATGCTACTTTTTGAGAACAAAACCTATTTCAAATAGATTAAGGTAAATGGTCTCATTTAATAACTTTTCAATATTTCACCTGTAGACATTTATTAGGGAAGTCTTAACTATAGTTTATAAGCCCTGAATGACGTGATAATCTCATTCAAGCCATGCTATGCCTTAGATTTTAGATGGTCCTTCATTCTCTGTACATGGTTACAGATGATTATAGATGACTATGTATCTTGGAGCTCTGATCAGTCTTTACTCATTATCTTTGGAACTATATCCATCAAAACTAATGTCCCTCAATGAAAATATTCATGGATAAACTAGCTTCCATGGTTTGAGAGGAGAGACATAGGTGCATTACCTTTGATATGAATCCATTGACAGAGAATATAACACTTCAACTATGAAAACATGTTCTATAGACCATAATATATTCACCTTTATCACTTCACCTTTAGCACAAGGAGATTATCCTACCTATATCACCACGAACACACATTCAACCCAATTTAATTTAGTCATGAAATAAATAGACATTCTATACAACACTATATTTAGTACTTATTTTACTCAGATCAAAGTAATCAAAGAAGAAAATTGAAGCCAATGTGGATGTGTACATAGTTTAGAGTCACTAACATTATTAAGGATGGTTCATGAAGTATAAAAAACCCAACTATAAATTATTTACATGAAATGAGATCTCATTAGGTGTACTAATATCCACCAAGTGCACTCAAACCAACTCTCCTCCTCTTATCTATACTAGCTACAAATTGGTTGAATTCTTTGACTTACACAAGAGAGTGATGAGAGAGATGGACCATTTTTTTAATTTTTAGATTTTTCAAAGCTTATTAAGCTTGGATATGAGATGTGGGGATCTAAAGGGAAACTCTTTAAGTGGTCACACATTCTAGAACTATCATGCAACCTATACAATAATTGAAACTCCCACATTTTAACTGATCTTCTTGATTTTAACATTGAACCTATAGAATATGAGTTTCAAAATGGTTCCTAACACTTAAATAACATCATATACATTAAATTACACTTTAACACACTTTCCATCTTGATTAAATCATATAATTTCATTAAATGACCCCAAATATGGCCTAGGATGACATAAGGATAATTTAACAAGTATGACGAAGCTAAAACATCCTATGTGACTTTACTAATGACCATGGTGGACCACTTTCCAACCTAATAGACCCTATGGAAGTTTGAACTTGTAAGGGGGTTGAATTAATTTGAATAATGGGTCAAATTAGTTAACAAGAAATATAAAACATATGAGTTTACTTAATTTTTTTATTAGATCCATGCAAGCTTCCTGAAGTATTCATCCTCATCTTTCTACTCAAAGTGGTCCAAAATCCTTTGGCAAAAATCATCAAAAGTTTCAAAAGGCTATGCCCTTGTGTGACCAGACCATGGTTCCACCAATAATATGCAACACCTTATAAATGCAACATGGAAAAATTTATGGTATCTTCCTCTTCCATAGGGATGAGAGTAAATTAAGTCTATAATTTTTGTAGCCAAGCTCGAACAGGTATTTTATTAATGCCATCAAAGGTAGGCACATTTAATTTATTTACCTTTTGTTCAACCCCCTTTTCTCATAATTTATAATTGAATTGTAGTTTTTTCCTCTAGGAATTCTTCTTCCAAGGATTTATATGTAATTCATAAAAGTAACTGTATTTATATAAGTTTCAGATATACCTTACTGTTATTCAAAAATTGTGTTGATATCCTCAATGGGAGGGGCCTCTGGTTCTTTTTCCTCTTTTGCTAAAAACATAGGCATATATGGCTTGATCATAGGTTTATTATTTATATATTTTATTCCTTCTCCTCGATATAATTTTATGGGTTCATCATTTTTCAAAATTTGAGATTGCAATAATTATGCCAAGAGATTTGCCAAGTTATCTTATCCTTGATTAAGTTTAGCTAGAGTCCCAAAGAATAATTCATCTTTCTCTCTCTCTCTATCTATTTAATATTTCCTAGGTTTTCCTCCATGTATTCCTTATTATCTATATCTTGTTATTTTTGAAAATTTTCTTGCTTTCTCTTCTGGTACCTAATTTCTTTGTCATTAGGAATTATCAACAAAAATATTCACCCTATAGGCTGGCAAAATCAGGGCTCTGATACCACTATAAATACCTCAAATTAATATTTACGTAAGTATATTAAATTATAAAATATTTTTACAAATCACAAACATGTATGACACGTTTCAACACTTTATATAACATACACACACTTTTATATCAAACTAGTGAGGAATACAATGCTGATTTTCCACAACTATGTCTTGAATCCACTTAGACTTCACATGCATGGAATAGAACACCACCACAATGATATATATATTATTTATAATCATGAAATTTATAGACATATTTAGGAATAAATTATAATTTTTAGTAATACATATAACTATGAAATATGAAACATGCACATAACATACTACTGCAGCCTTCTTCACAAACATGCACTACAACATACCAAAATAGATGAAAAAATATGAACAAAGATTTGAAATTCAAATAAAAACTCTATATGATATTTGTCTCAAAAAACCAAATGGGTTTCATCCTCTGATCTCCAATAATCTAATGGGTTTCATCCTCAAATCCCATAGTTTAGGCACAAGTGCATAAAACATGTAGAAATTATTGATTTGGAAAAAGATAGCCCATAAGAAAATATTGGCATATAAATAAATAAGAGGCCCCAAGGTTGGTGATAAAATCCCAATATCCTTTATTTGAGAACATGACATGAGTTATAAAAGGCAACTAGTTCTATATTTATGCTCTTGTCCATAAAACATTTAAATCCTATCTTTTTTCTCTTTTGTTTCCATTTCCAAAAAATTCTTGAATTTGACCCACTTATCTCAAGGATAAGAAAACAAAAAATTTTTAGCATGTTTCCATGTAAGCCCATCATTATCTCTTGCTAGAAATCCACATCCCAATTGATAAGTTTCCTTGTAGAATTTCAACATTCTAATTCCCATTAAATAGTTAATTAAATATTTTTCTACTTTCCTTTCCATTTTCCTCCTATAATTGGAAATTAAATTAATTAATTATTAAATGGAAATTACTTAGAAAGGGGACATGACATATTTTTTTTTTCTAATGTAGCCTATATATTTCACCTTTTTAAACATAACTCTTATTATTTCAAAGTTCTCAGTTCTCAAATGGAGATTTTCTTATGAGTTCTAGGTAGTGAGATTTGAGATACTTATAACTTGCATAATCTAATACTATGTTAGAAGAATAATTTTACTCCATATCTTCCAATTTGATATAATAAATTTTTCTCTAATGTATTTTGTAGTCAACTGGTTCATAGGGTTTCTATTTGGCAAGGCCACAATCCATGCCACCTAAGTTATAATATTTAAATTAAATTACGTGTTGTAGACATACTTGGAAATTTGGGATGAATTAATATATTGACCAGACACTCTAATAGTGTATTTAGTTTTCAAAATATCATGTAATACCATTGCTTGAGAAACATCCCACCCTCAAAGTAGCAAACACATACCATTCTTCACTATTTCCATAGATTGTTTAGGAGTGATATTTTTATAATTTATTCCTTCTTGTGGATATTTTGAAAATGGATTGAATTGTGATGAATTAGTGTCTTCCTTACCTTTAACCCCTTAATTTTTACCCTCCCTCATTGGTTATTTCTTGTTATATTTTTGATAGGTGTACAAAACTAGTAATGTTTGAAATTCATTAGTCTTTATGATTTCATCATCACCTAGAAGGTTATTTTAGTTATCCATTATTTGATCCTCTAATTGATAATCATAGGAAAGTTCAAAAATTAAATTTCCTACACTTTCCTATATTTGACCTACTTGTGAATCCTTTGAGCCACAGTCTTGATTTTTCTCTCTTTAGTATGAATTATGGTCACTCAAATATCAATATCTCCTCCTTGGGTAGACTTGTAGATACCCATATTTAGTAAAAGATTATTTTATAATGTATTTTTAATTTATTTCAGATACGTATCCCTTTTTTATAAGATTGAGTACTTAGTGGCATAGTCTTGCATAGTCCCCTTGGAAATTTATTTCTTTTTCTAGTATTTTTTTGCTCTCTACTCACTGTATTGTACTTTGGCTATATTATGGTGGGGATCCCTAAGTCTTTGATATATATTATGTGTTTTGAGATATCAAACAATAATATTCACCTTTAGACACTTGCATTGATGTAAGTTTCCAAGGATGAACAAAAGTGTCTTGGATTATTCTTGTCTCCATTTCTTTACTTTTTGCCTTGTGAACATTTGTGAGAGTCTATTTTTTTTTTATTGTCAGATTTCATGTGATACTAGGTATTAATTTGAATTCAAAAGGTTCACTATATATACAAATATATAACTAGTATTCAATTACCAAGTAAGGTTTTTAGTTAGCATATGCATTGTTCATTCAAAATCTATTTATTACACCTTATACTAGTTTACATATTATTGAAGTCTAAAGTATTACACAAGGTCAAATTGCACTTGTATTACTTGTACCAAGGGTTTAAATATGAGAAGGATCATATAGTTTCACAATAAATATTACACACAAAACCCTTAAAATGCATACTCATACTGAAAACCCTAAGAACTCTCATCCTTTAGATCATTTGTTTAATATTACTTATGATCAATATATTGTTCATGAGGATCTTATGGCTAGACAAAATTGGAATACCCATATGTTCTTTGTGTCAGATCTTTACGATTATAAAAATGAAAATACTAACAATGAAAATGCAAATATTAATGAATATGGTAAAAGTGATAGAATGATTTATTATTCTCATTATGATTATGATTGTGATTCCACTTATTTTAAAAAAGGATCATGAAGAGATTCATTTTCCTATTTCTCCTACATTACATATATTTGAATATAATGAAGAAATACTTGAGGAAACATCAAGTGTACCATTAATTAGTGTATTGCATAGCATTCAATGTTAAAAAATGAACAAACATTAAAATATTATTCCAAATGTTGAAAATAATAATATTTCATGCATAGAGCATTTTAAAGATGAACAAATAGTTGAATGTACATATTATTTATTTAATGATGAGAATGTTACATAGAATAAATGTTTACCTTATTTAGAAAATATTGAAAATGTTACTCAAATTGAATCTTTTATTCATTTTTTAATTTATACAAATATAAATAATGAAAATACTTCTCTATCTATAGATCTCAATGATACAAATACATGTACTACTTATCTCCTTATCATTTTAGTTTGGAAAGAGGAAAATGATACTAATATTAAAATAGTGTAGATGTATGCTGTTCTACCATTTGTTAAGGTGTGGAGCTAAAAGCTTCACCAAATGAACAAGTTGCAGGTAGCAGGAATTACACAGTCACCGGCGTCGGTCAGGAGCGACCGACATCGGTCAGTAGTTGACTAGGAGATGCCGACATTGGTCATAGATCGGCCGATGTCAGTCACAGGCAGACAGGCAGGGATCGATGTCAGTCACCTGTGCATCCAAAATGCTATTTTTGTGGACAAAATAGAATGTTTGCATGATAGGATTAAGTGTTAGTCTTAAGTCCGCATCTCTATCTTTAGTAGGACTGTTTTGAGCCCTTTATTAGGAGGTGCATCTAATGGTTGTGATTGTATGATCATGATCCCTAAAGTTATATAATAGGGATATATCTTCATAGCTTATAGTAGAATTAGAGTAATAGTACAAGAATTGTATATGTGAATCAATCCAGGTTGTTGGAGTTGATTGTAATTGAGAGAGAGAACTCTTGAGGGAAAGAGATATAGAAAGAGATCTGTACATCTGAGAGAGGTGTGGAAGAAAAGAAGTTTCTTCAATTGTATTCCTTCTGTAAAGAGTTTAATACAAGTTTTTAGGGTGGTTTCTTGTATCTCTTGTTCTTTGCTATTTTTGATTCTAGTTACTTATCATTCTGGTTTAATTCTGTATTTAGTTGCTTTCATATAGTAATCAACTTTTTTGGTTGATCCCCAACACCATTATTATAATTCAAGGTAAACAACAAAAAATATTTTTTGAAGGTTTCCTAATGAAATAATTTCCTAAGCTAAGTAGCAATATTGCAACTCAAGATTCAAATGCAAGTTATGATAATGTTCCTTTCTCATATGGCCATGGTGTATCTAGATTATAAATTGATATTGCATATCCTATCCATTCCTCTTTTGAATTCAAAAATTTAAGTGAAATTTTATTTTTTCTTCCTATAATGATGTTTTTATAGACACTATTTCTGAATTATATAGTAACTCAATTTTGTACACTTGGCATATATATATATATATATATATATATATATATATATATATATATATATATATATATAATGGATGTAACTTTAGTTTATAGATATTTTATACTACCAAAAGGATCATATATACTATCTCTTTGTGCCTAATTTATTATCTCTTAGTATAACTTATGTTACTGTAATGAATCAAACCTTCTATCTTGGCTAAAATGTTATAAACCTACTTATATTCCATCTCAACAAGTTTTGGACCTGCACCTATTTTCGAACTACCCAAACACTTGCATCCCAATAAAACATTTATGTTGACACAAGTCTCCTAACCTAATGCAAGTGTCCAGTGCCCTAAAGTCATCCAATTTGAAAATGAAACATATCCTAAAGGTTGGCCTAAGTGCTTTAATGTGAGATATTCTCCAAGGGGATTGATATAAATATAAGATCAACCCTAATTCATATCTCACCTAGAAAATACCAAAAGAGACCAATGAAACTTATAAAAAACATTATATCAAGCACTCAAATAAACAAAATCTTCCCTATTTTCTCTTATTTCTATATCAGTCATATGGACAACATATATATAGGTCTGAAGTATAGAAGGAGTAGTCCAAGAGATATATTTGATAAGTTACAAGGTAGGTCGCTATTACAATTGCTTATCACACATTGCACGAATCACACATAAACCAACACATAAGGGATAAATACATAAGTCTGAGGCCCTATTCAGAGTATTGGCTATGTATGCAATACTCATTGATAAAGGGGTTTTTTGGGGAAGCTCAACACTATGTTTCCACTAACCTATTTTACCACAACCAATATGAATATGAAGAAGTAGGGTTTTTCTATTTGACAAGGAGTAATAGTCCATGACATAGATGTAAATGCATAAGAATGAAGATGAACCAAAACCCAAAATCATCTAGGTGGTCATATCTAATTTTAGTAGGTATTCCTTATTAGACACTTGTGTCTAGGTTATATAGTAGCATTGATACAACCTTCCTAGGTTTATGCAAGTGTCTACAGATACTGAGGTTAAATTTATAAAATCAAAAAACTCTTCAAGAATCTAGATCTAGTCCACTTTCCACCTATTCTAGATCCAAATCTATATTAGTATCAAAACCAACTATCTTGTTTCATTGTAATATATAGAATAATTTTACTTTCTATTATTAGCATCTCAGTATAATAAATTTAGTAAATGTTTATTCGAGTTTTATAAATAATTGGCTTAATACAAAAATAGTCTACCATCCTTATGACCTAGGATACCTCTTCCTCATTTAATCATATATTCCCTTAATATATTTTTTAGGGTTAAAAATTTGGTGAACCTGATCTCTGGTCCCTGAACTCTAAATATTAATCTAGGGCTTCATGTTTTTCTATTTCTAATTATTGTTTTCTAAAAACCAATTTTTAATTTTCCAAATAGGCATTTTTAATATGGATATATTTGTTATTCACTTCATATGGTAGTACTTCATAGTAGTTGTTACTTGCTATATTTCATACAAGCTTAAATAAATCCAATCTATAATGGGTTCCAAATATAAATACTACAAATCACATGTATTATTAAATACCCCCTCTTATTATAATGTGTGCAATGAGCTCCTACATGTTACTACAAGACACCAAAGGGAATGCATGAGATAGTCTTGCTCTTCACACCATGCCACAAATTCTCCCAATGATGTTATAACTAAAAATTCACTTTGGGACTTGATCCACTATTCCTACCATTACAAGGATATTTTTTTGGATGTATTACACATGGCCTTCTTAATAAGTAATGTGGAACCTCCATCTATGGCTTCTATGTTAAATTCCATGAAATGGATTAAACATAATATATATTTTAAAAAAGAAGACATACCACCATAAGACCTCATAAATTATTGCTTGCCATTATACATTCAAGTTTGTGTGTGTAATAAAATGGTAAAAAGGGTCCTTGTGGATAATGGTTTAGGACTCAACATTTGCAACATATACTTTATTTACTTTTTGCATTAGGCCTAAAGATTTAGAACCTTCCAATATGAACATCAAAGGATTTGATAATAATCCATGACAAGTACTAGGGAAAATAACATTGAACATCACTATGGGACCCCATATACTACCTACTTTGTGTCATGTTATGCCAAATGATTTAAACTATAATATCCTTTTGGGATGGACTTGGATAAATGAAATGTACACGGTGAAATATACTCTGTAAAAATTATTAAAATTTAGCCACTAAGGATTTACTTACACATACTTGATGGATACTAAACCCTTCAAACATTTCACCCTAATCCAAAAAACAAAAAATCCTACATTGTAATCTTTTAAACCTAATTTTGGATTTTGATATTTACTCAAATATGGATAAAATAGACAAGGGTTGGGAAAAAATGAGTAGGATATAGCTCAATCCATCTCTCTTATAAATAAAATAAATTGATAAGGTTTGGGGTTTTCAGATAAATGTATAACTCAAGCAATTTACTCTCACCATGCCTTGTTTCCAAAAGGCTAACTTCAAATGTATACATACTTCCACAATATATCTACCTGTGCTTCATCCTTATTTGATTGATATGACCACTTCACTAATTTTT
The DNA here is from genome assembly GCA_037957365.1 of Torreya grandis. Classification (NCBI taxonomy): domain Eukaryota; kingdom Viridiplantae; phylum Streptophyta; class Pinopsida; order Cupressales; family Taxaceae; genus Torreya; species Torreya grandis. Next base: position 1,128,234 of record JARHVA010001920.1, read on the forward strand.
TTGACATTTGATAAAATTTCAAATTATCAATCATTATTAGAGTACTTGGGGGCATATGAGGATTTCCCTCCCTTTTACCATAAGAATAGATTTCCTCATGCCACCTCTACTCATGCTTATTTTGGTGAAAGTGATGATAATACTATCTAACATGATGGACATAATAATATTACTACAAAATAATTTATTGCAAAGTGGTCTACACTGATAAATGAATAAATAATATAATTTAAATATGGAATGGAAAAATATCCCTAGTCAGTATTACTTGTAAAAATGACGCATGATGATGAAGGCAAGTCCTATAGAAAAATATTAAATAACTATCTAGAGCTCTTTACTTGGGATTACTCAGATATGCCTAGGATTGACCCATTAGTGGTGATGCATAATATATTATTGTATCTAGATGCAATTCCTGTTAAGTAAAAGATTCATAAAATGCATCCTAAATTGGCATTGCTAGTTAAAAAAGAGATTTAAAAACCATTATATGCTGGATTCATATGAGCCATTGCACATTTTGGTTAGGTGTCTAACATTGTGCCTATTATTCAACCTAATGGTGAAATTTGATGTTGCACTGATCATCATGATTAAAATAAAGATTTTCCAAGTGATGACTTTCTCTTACCAAATATCAACATGATTATTGATTACACAACTAGATATGAGACATTTTCATTTATGGATGGTTTTGTAGGATATAATAAAATTAAAAATAACCTAAAAAATTAAGAGAAGATAACATATACCACTCTATGGGGCACATTTTGTTATATGGTCATGTATTTTAGAATTAAAAATGCTAATGCAACATATAAAAGGGCCATGAATCATATCTTTCATGATTTTATTCATAAAACTATTAAATACTATGTTGATGATTTAATCACAACAAACAGGCATTAACAATACCATGCTCATGATTTATGACATATATTTAAATGATTACACAATTTCAATGCTTGCTTAAATCCCCAAAAATATGTTTTCAAAGTGTCTTGTATAAATCTCCTCGAGTACATTATTTCTTAGTAAGGCATCATGGTTGATCCAAAAAAGGTAAAATATATTGTTGAGATGCCACCACTAACTATTCTAAAGTAGCTATGATTTTTCCAAGGTAAAATTTAGGATATCTGACACTTATTCACTTAATTAGATGATAAATCAATTCCTTTCATGAATTTTCTTAAAAAAGACACTAAATTTGTATGAGATGACATTTGTCAATAGATCTTTGATAAAATCAAGGAATATTTAGCAAATCCACCAGTACTCATACCTCATATCCTAGATAGGCCATTGATTTTCTATATCTTGATGACTCAAGACGCATTTGGAGCCTATTAGCACAATATGATGATAATCATAAAGAAAGGGCAATCTGTTACATTAGTTTCTAATTGGTTGACTACTAAGGCAATTATATAAAAATGGAAAACTTATGTTTAGCCTTGGTTTTTGCTACATAAAAACTATGACATTATTTGATAAAAAATGAGGTCCACATGATAATAAACTGAGATCCATTAAGGTTCCATATAAACACAACACACCTCACTTATCATATCATAAAATGGGTGATGTAACTTAAAGAGTTTGATGTCAATTTTATGTCCCAAATTTGATAAAAGGTCAAGTTATAGCTAACCAATTGGCTGCTACTCCATTACATGATCCTTTTCTAACTATCAATGCATTCTATGATGAATCTAAGGCATATCATATATCTTGAAATCCATGATTAATGTTTTTTTTCAATGGATCTATATGTAGAATAGGATTAGGTACTGGTATTATCTTCTACACCCCTGAGGGCAAATACATACCCTTATCTTAAAGATTAGTTTTTTCTTGCACTAATAATATAGCAGAATATGAAGTCTTGATAATCAGATTATCAATAAAACAAAAGCTTCATATTAAGGACATTAAGATCTTTGGTGATTCTTAGTTGATCATTTAACAAATTACCAATCATCACCAAACTAAAGAAGAACACCTTTTACCATATAAAGAAATGTTGGAAAGACTAAAAAATTTAAAAAATTCTCTATTGATAGTATCCCCCATAAATATAACTACCATGTAGATGCAATGGGTAATGTGACATCCTTGAAAACCTTTGATATCAATGATGATCATATAAATTTTACCATATGCCAGTTATGAGATCCTTCCATTTATTTTGACAAAATGAATGACTTAACTATTCTTGTTATTACTCATAGTTATATGAACACAAAATGGTATAGTGATATTTATAGTTTATTTTACTTAGCTTATATACCAAACCAATTTACATGAAATTATAAATGTAAATTATAACACCAAGTAATTCATTATGTTATTATTGGGAATGATTTATTCAAATGGGGTTTTGATGGACACTTCCTTTGATGTTTAATCATAGATGAGGCATGTACTACATTATTATAAATGTATGATAGTGAGTCTAGTTGACATTTTAGTGGCAAGGTCATGTCCCAAATTTTTTTACATCAAGGCTATTGTCATTGTATCATGGAACAAGAATGTATTGAACATGCCAAATTTTGTTTACAATGCTAGAAATATAATAATTTGAACCATGCACCATATCATGAGTTATAATTGATTGTGTCACCTTAGCCTTTCTCTTTATGAGGATTTGATTTGATTGGAAATATAAATGTAGTATCTAATAGTGGCCACAAGTTCATAATTATATTTATAGAATATTTTATAAAATGGGTGGAGGCAATTCTGCTCAAGTTCACTACAAGGGATGACATATGCAAGTTTTTGATGAAAATATTATTTCCCATTTTGGCATACCTTCAAATATTATTTTTGATAATGGATCATTATTAAAAAATAATACAATCAAACACTTTTTCAATAAATGGAAAATGAAACATACCTTTTCTACACCTTACTATTTATAGGGAAATAGACAGGCAAATGTAAAAAATAAAACCATTGCCTAAATATTTGGAAAAATAATAAAATACTATAGTTTAAATTGGCACTAATATATGGCCTATGATTTATGGGAATATCATATAAGTGTTTGAATACCTACACATGCTACACTTTAGTCTTTGGTTTATGGTACAAAGGTAGTGTTACTAATTTTAATTGAGATACCTATTATTGGTTTGGAGTTACACCCCTTAGAGAAGTGGTTTCAAGGCTTCCTCCTCTAATTGATATAATGAAGAGACTCTTCAAGTTGTGGGTGACATTATGTGAGAAGTGAATCTCTAGGTAGGGTCAATTCCCTTGGTAAATCACCTAAACTAAGCCTAATCTATGCTTTGGTGGGGAAAGAGAGAAAAGAGAAACTAAAAAATAAACATGAGGTGATGCACTAATGATTTTATGACTCCTATACCTGTTTATAATAGCATAATAGGACTAACAAGAGACTAAACTTGTCTTACACACTCTCTTAATCAGGTTTCCATGCATCAGTGTTTCAAACTAAGGCAATGGCATATGCTATGACTAGAAGGGAAATAACTAAAAGGTATTATTTGAGACACAATTAGCCAATTTACAAAACCAACTTTAACACAACATATGAACTGCAAAGATGAACATTATTACGTAAATGTGAAATGAAATTGACATATACAAGAGAGAATTATTTATTATATAATTATATATCTATAAAATAATAGTATCCCACATAAATTCAAGTATGGAGAAGGTAAAATTAGTCTTTCATTAATTCAAAGGCTTGAAAGGCAATGATACAAGTTTTCATAGAGGTAAAGTTTCATTAAAATTAGTAGAGGGATATAAAGAGAGGCCTCTTCAACTCAATTTATAAGAGAATGAGTAGAGGAAAATTACTAAGATACATAAATATAGCTATTACAACATGAATGAACCTATTCAAAAGAAAGACCATTGAAATATGAGGCCATTATTCCTTCTCAAATGCCTTCATATTTGTCATAATGATGATTCTCTAAAGAGAGTGGAATAGGATTGGAGGAGAGGGATATGAGTGGAGGAGAGGGATTTATCTTTTATAAATTTGTCCCTTGGAGTGCTTAAACATAGATGGCTTGGTCAATTGTTTGCTCCATCCTCTTGAAACTCCTACCTCTAGTCTTAACTCACATTATCTCCACCTCTTGTGCATATAAAAGGTCTACTACATGGTTGACTTGGGCTGTACTACTTTAATCCATGGGAGTTACCTCTCAAAGGAAATTTTCATTGCCACTTTTAGATCTTGATCATGGTTGAATTAAATGAATGAACACATCATGGATAGTCACATGATAATGGGATAACCTTTCCAATGACTTGAATCTCTATTATGGCCTTAAATGACTCTCAACCTCCATCATGGTCATGCTTAACTAGCCTCATGAGCATATTCAAATTGAAATTCATCTTATAGCTCATATAGTAACTTTCAAGAAAAGTAGATGGGATAATGATACTTGAGACATTTTAACTTGCTTTCTCAAACTTGATCATCTCCATTTTATACTCTCATTCTCTAGGAAAATATTGAGATCGTTATGTTATATTCTATGGAGACCATTGAAGCTCCTCTTTATCTTGAAATTTATGTGACATTATTATTCTTCTTGGCATGCTTCTTGAGTGATTTGAATCTTCATGAGTTACATATTATTGAGGAACCTTTTCAACTCCAAGAAGCTCTTGAATACTAACTACAACTTGATTTGGAGGCTCTAACCATCCTTTACATATTTTATTTAGAGGATTGCAATCTCTTTTCCATCTTCTTGCATTCATTCCTTACTAACCATAAATTTTATGAAACAACTTATTGATATGCAACCTGATCTTGATCTCAACTCTTTGAATAGTCTTTAAAGCCATTGAAGATCATGTTGTGGGTGGATGATCTCCCTATCTAGTTTAGGACTCTTGAAACTTCATGGACAAGCCTCTCACAATGTCATTCATGCATTATCAAGATATTTGAGACCTTATTATTATAATAATCATGATTTTATATTGATTATGAGAAGGATTCAATGAGACAAAGTGCCTGAAACCTACTTATAAACCTAAGATCACAACATAGATCATTACCATAATATGGAAGAGGTTAAAAGGGATCTTAAGGAGCCTGGTGACATCCTTGGAACTCGTAATATAATCTCCTCCTCTAGAATATACCTAAAATATTAGATTAGAGTCCCTTTAACGTCCATCCATTATCATGAAGCTCACTTGGTAGGCCTTGAAAGTCAAGACATCCTGAAAATATGTGGGTTGGGTCTTAAGGGCTCACAATCCTTCTCTTTTAGCATTACAATCTTACATGGGACCTTATTTTATAGTCCTTCAAACCCATGATGTTATCAAGCTTAAATTTCCTAATCTAAAGCCTCTTGAATATTATATCATCACTAATTGAAGGAATTTTGAAGGTTGGTTTTATCTTCTTCACATTATAATTGATTAATTATCCCTTTTGATGAACTTTGAAGATAATGTTATGATCTTACCCAAGTGAGAAGACTTCTTGGAGATTGTAACCTATTCATGGCTCAAATAATTTGTCATATTGATGTTACACAAAACTATTAGGAGTAATATATAATCTTAGGCTTGTTTGAAGACTCTCCATGAGAAGAGAACCACTTAAAAACATTATGATAACCCATTTCAGCCTGCAAGCCTACATATATTTTTCTTTAAGTTTAATCTCTCATAAAGACTCTTGAGGATGACTCCATTACCCTACATCATGAAGATTAAACATGGAAATCTTGTCCTATAATCCTATAAGTCTATGATGACCTTGAACCTGCACTTTATGTCCCAAGACTTCTTAAATCATGACTTGATACTCCATTGATCTATTAAAAGAGGAAACACAAGTTTCTAAGCCATGTTAAAGGCTTAAGATCATTAGATATATATTTTTGGACCTCATAAAAATGCATAGAACTATAGGTCTTCTTGAGGTCATCAAAATATTGAATCATTTGGAATTTTAATTCCAGACTATCTCCTTATCATTGAATTAACTACAATTCACATTTAATAGTGTTTAGACTATGTGTTGTTGGTCTGCAAGGATAAAAACTCACATAACTTTATTTGTGAGAACCCTAACACCTTTAAACCACATCACACACTTAGAAAATTGAATCCTATAATCCCCCCATAAAGTTTCATAAAATTTTATAGGGTAAAAAAAAATATACAATAATTTTCTTGATCTCTAAAATCTTAGGCTGAGGATACAATTGGACACAAAATAAGAGCAACGTTTTTTGAATCCATCATCATATTTTAACTATTATGGGGTTTAGTGATTATTTTTGGCCTCAAAAACACTTGGTTAAATCTTACCACTAATGTTTACATTTTAATAATTCTCAATGATGGATCAAAGCCTCTATTCTGATAGTCATGTCTCCAATTTTAAAACTCAGGCCTACAACTTTCATCTCTCATGCTTGAAACTTTGCTTTAGGACATTGATCATGAAAGCTATAGCTTGTAAGTTGATTTTAAGAGGGAATGAGGTGTAAGGATAATTATTGAGTTTGTTTTTAATCTCATTTAGGATTTTAAACTCTCAAATACAATGTTTGTTATGAGGTATAATTCCTTTAAGGTCACATAGAACTAGACATGCTCTAGAAGAGCTTGAGAATATTTGTAGACCTGAAACACTATTGAAATTTAACCTCTTAAATTATATTTAAAATCCCATTTTAATTATATATATTTAATTTATTTCTTCCTATTCTAGCCTTGAACTTGTAATTCTTTTCTTTTATGGGACTACAACTCTTTGATGTTTGAATGCATTCTTGAGACCATGTTTCTCCCTTGAGGACCTTATTCATATATGCAACTTGAAAATATTTTAAACCAATATTAAAACTATTTTAAACTCATTCAAGACACTAAAAATGGTGTTCTATGGGAGATGATCCCTTAAAACATCCTTGTGAACCCCATCATTAATGTTTTCCTCCCTAAGATGAAGCCTTCATCAACAATTTGGGAGAGGTTGTCAAGTGTATGCACATTACTTGAGGATATGAAGAGTAAGAGGGGGTTATTTGTCTTGTTTTAATACCATTTACCATGAATATTATTAAAAAACACTTTGAAAACCTCTTATTCTAACTTTTAGTCCTATATGGGTTAACTTTAACTCAAAATCCTATTAAAACCTTGAATTGACTCTCATAATCTTGAATTCACCTAAAAATTTCTTGGATAACATGAAAAATAAAAGGAATGGTATCTTTAATTTTTAGATATTATTTTATTAAGTGGATAACACCCAAAAATACCTTAAAAACTTCACTCCTAGAAATCTAGGCCTATGTAAGCACCTTCAAGATTGGAACCTTCTCAAAACCCTATAACTTGAGATATTATAGGATTGTACCATGTTTTGAATGTCTTAAATGTAAGAGAAGGCAATGTTTGTCTTTCATTAATCCCAAACTTATAATAAACCTCCCACTAATGTATGCAAAATTTCACCATTCTTGGTATACAGGCCTATGAGTTCTCTCTAAAGCTTAAAACATCACTACTCTATCTTGAAACTAACCTCCATGAGACCAAACCCATATCTAGGAAATATGAAGAGAAATAAGGGAATATTTTGTGATCGGTGAAGTTTTATCCCTCATAGAAAACATCTTAAAAGTATTAAAACTACATTATTATATTATAAACATGTGAATGCCATTTCAAGTTAAAGGCCCTACTAAACTAGAGAATGGTTTTATTGAGCCTAAAACCTTGTCCCAAATATTCTTGGATGAAATTTAAAGTTTATTTTATTGTTTGGATCCTATTATTAATAAATCATCTCAAAAAAATGCACTGAAACTCCATTTTTGAGCTTGTAGGCATGTACATGCCATCTTGAACTTGGACTTTTGATAAACCTTGATAATTATCTTGAATAATCCATGTAACTCCTAGATAATGATCATGAGGAAAATTTTAATCATTAATAAACCTAAAAATAATATCTAATACACTTGAACAATCTCTGCAACTTTGAAAAGTGGATTCATGAACTCCATAGGGTTTTAAAGGGTTTAAGACTGTCAATGAAGTTTTAATGAATCCACATGTTATTAATCTCTTATATAAATATTTATGCATCAAGATGATTCAAAATATACTCCTCAACATACTCCAAGATCCATTATTTACCATGTAATAGCAAAAATGAGATCAACTCCAAAACCATGCCTCCATCGATCCTTTTTGAGGACTATTTTAGCTCTTTAATGATTGTTCATAGCCTTGCCTGAGTATTTATATCTCATAAAAATAGGATGTATAATTCATGACCTCATAATTACTTTTAATTGGTATTAAATTCTCATACAACTTCTCAATAAAAGTAACATGTCCTAGAAAATAGCTTGCAAAGGTCTTCAAAGGAGTTCTTAGGTTAGTTTTGGCCTATTTTGGGCCTTTTGAGTATGGATATTCTCTTGGGAGACCTATGATGGATTAAAAATGATGTTAATGATCTCATATGACCCTGATCTAGCATGAGAAGCTGCCATATAGTTCTAAAAAACCTTATAAAACTCTATTTTTCATGCAAAATACTCATATTTGAAAGCTTTGTTGCCTTATTTTGCCAAAAATAGCTATCAAAGAGGATTTATATTCCCCTTAGGTGTTGGAATAAGGCTGATAATACTTGTTTTCATGCATTTATCTATCACAAACCATTATAAATTTTAATTCAAGGCCAAAACCTACCCCTTCCTCTACTACAACCTCCATGAAAACTTGTCCTTATTTGATCTTGGCCTAAATATATAATTTTTATCCATGAATGGACCTCAAAAATATTAACAACCTTGAAAAACAATTTGAACACCATAAAATATTCATTTCTATTCTTGATATGAAATAATATTGGACTATCCAAGGCATTTTCCCATGTTGAAAGAGGAATGAAAGCTATCAAAAAGAAAAATGGTGGGAAATAACTTTCTATAATGCCTTTTTTACCTTTTTGTATGGGTGGAGGGAGGATATGGAGAGGTATTTAAAATCATATGGCTTTACAAGACATTAGAAAAGGTCTCAATTACTGAAAGTGACTTAAATGTGTTAAAATGTGACATCTCAACCTTTTACATCTTTAAATGCATTTATTAGACCTTTGGTATGCCTTACAAGTCCTTTTTTACCTCTAATTAAATTACAATTTTTGAGATACATTTTCATTTTTCATGTAATGACATAGTTGTAAATTTGACCAAGTATTGTATAACCCTTGATTTAAAAGTTTCAAAGCATGAATTAAGGCATAATAAGATTAATCAAGGCTTGACAAGGTTTCTAGAGACATTATTTTCATTAATGAATCCCCTAAAAGACTTAACACAACAATGATTCATGATAATGACAATGAGATTGTTTCAAGGTCACATAAGTACAAGAAACCTTAGATACTTGTACATACCTGATATGAACCAACCTAAACATAATGGGAGGCTTGAAATGAAAGGTATTCAATTGATTTTTGAAAAAATTCTCCTCTCCAAGTGCTCTAGGTGCTCTAGGGACCAAGGTGGTTGGAATAACCACCAATCTAGTGACTTCCCAAGGGTGTTTTCCTATCTAAACACTTCAGACTAGCTATTTTGTCAAATATATTAGGCATGGAGTCAAAGAGGAACTCAAAATAAAATATATACCATATTTAACCAACCTCAAGAAGACTAAAAATCACCTCCAAAATAAATTAAAAAAGGATCAAGAACAACAAGAACATGTGCAACATCACTTAGGAAAAGATAAAACACAACTAGGCTTCTAAAACAATGTTCAATTAACCTTAGTAGAAGAAATAAAAACTAACCTAATATGTACAATAGTCTTAAAATGACCTCAAACATAATGTTTTAAATGAATCTCATTGACTGGGAAGCTCTTCTCCATTTAGCTTGGAGATTCAGAAGGCATTGGATGGTTTGCAGTTAGTTATGACATAGGAAACTCTCCATATGGCATCAAATTTGGTGTGTTTTCCATCCTTGGCCCTATTTTCATCCCAATTCAACACTAAGTATCCTTCTTGGAAGACTCTATCAGTTTCCATTACATCAAATGTCCTGTTCACTTGAGCTTGGTGGAACCCTATTGTGTGTAATACTTGGTCTCTAAATTCTTCCAAATCTATTAGTTCTGATAGCTTCAAAGTCATAGCATCATTTTCCTTCATTTCTAATTGATGAGTGAGCTCAAGGGATGGTAACTCAAGTGACAATGGCATCTTTGCTTCTCTCCCATAAACTAACATAAAAGGAGTATTGTCAATGTCCCTTTTGGGAGTGATCCTATCAACCCATAAAGCTATTTCTAGTTTTGTGTGCAAAGATCTTTGATTCTCTTCCATAGTCCTTTTGATAATTTTGATCAAGTTCTTATTTGTGTACTCTACTAAGCCATTGAATTAGGTATAGTAGTTAGAGAAAGTTCTCAAGTAGATACCATGTTTGATTGCTCACTCACTTATCTTAGTGATTACAAAGGCCATTACATTATTAAAAATGATTGTATAAGGAACTCCAGACCTAGTAACTATACCTTCATATAAGTCTAAGCCTGAAGTCTCATTTACTTCCTTTGTTCAACTAATTCTGCCCACCTTGTAAAAGTAATCAATGGCTGTTAAGATCCACTTATGTCCTGCACTTGAAGGTGGGTTAATCATCCCTATAAAATCTAAACACCATTACATAAAGGTATACACTACTTGGAAAGGGTAGAGAGGGAGGGATGCTAATTTATTATTTCCTATAAATAAGACACATTTATTGCATCTTACAACTCACATGTGTGTATCCATAAATAAGTTGGGCCAATAGTAAACAACCCTCATTATTTTGATATAGTTTTTTAGGATAAAAATGGCTTCTTAAAGGGCCATCATGGATCTCTTATGATAACTTATCAACCTAATTTGCCTCAATGCACCTCAAAATAACACCATTAAGATATTTTATAAATAGAATTCCATCTATAAGAACATATGGAATGGGTTGAAGTCTAAAATAACTTATTTTAGTCTTATCTAAGCCATGGGGATACTCACCAATTTGCAAGAATTTGATCATATCTTCAGTCCAAATTCTGGGAGGTGGAGGCACAATTAGTTGTTGGTCATATTGGAGAACTAAGATATATTTTCTATCCTGCTACAAGTATGATGCTAGATATTCACAAGTCCTTTTCCTCTTACTAGTTTAGTAACCTTGATGTCTACATCAGATTCCATTGTCTTTGTTATCTAACCAACTCTTTTCTCATTCAAATATCTACTTAGAAGAAAGTCTTTGACACTTGGATGTGCTACCATTAACTAAATTTTGTTGTTGGAGACCATGCACCTAAAATTCTTGAGGATTATTATGATATCTAGTGCATGTTTCTTCACAAAGGTGTACCTCAACTCATAGTCCTTCAAGGCTTAGATAACAATGTAAAAGACTACTCTAAACCTTTACCATTCTACTGTAATAAGATTATAGAGATAGCTTCATCACTCAAAAAATCATATCCAATGAAGTCCTTTGAAAAATTAATATTTGTTAGAGTAGGATCCAAGGATATAGCTTGTTTGATTGCCTCAAAATTATTTTTTCCTTCCTTGGACTAGCTAAAAGTCTAATTTTTCTTCAACATGTCACTTAGAGGCTTCATCAAAGATGAAAAATTAGGAATAAACCTTATCATAAAATTAATATTACCTAGGAAACTTTGAAAGCCTTTTCTATGACTTGAAAGAGAAAGAGTATGGCTTCCACCCTATCTGGATCAATGGCTAAGACATTCTTTGAAACCACATGTCCTAGAAATTTGCCCTCATGGAAAATAAAGACACAATTATTTATGTTCAATGACACCCTAAAATATCTACATATATTAAACACTTTCATCAAGTGGTCCAAATGATCAAATAATTTTTTTGAGAAAATGGTTATATCATCTAAGTATATTAAAATCATGTCATTGATCAAGCCTCTAAATGCCATATCCATGGCCCTTTGGAAGTTTTCACTAGAATTTTTAAACCCAAAATATATTTTTATATAGGCATAATTCCCCCACTTTGTTATAAAATTAATATTATATTAATCACATTACTACATAAGAATATGATTATATCTAGAATAGCCATCAAGAAGTGAGAATATCTCAACCCCTTTTATAGTTTGGAGGATTTGTTCCATAGGATGAATGGGGTAGTGATCCTTAATGAAATCTCTATTAAAGTCCCTAAAGTCAACACATAACCTAATTTCTCCATTTTTCTTCCTATCTAGGACTAAGTTGGCTACCCATGATGAATGCTTGATGGAAAATATGATATTGGCTTTAATCAACTTGGTAAGTTCTTTTATCATTAATGGCTCAAGCTTTAGTTTATAGGATTTTATTTTTTTCTTACTAGGTTAACATTATGATGAAGCTATATAGTGTGTTGGGCCAAATTTGGATAAAAACTTTCAAATTTTGGTATCTCCAAGAAAACACATCATCATACCTCCTATAAAGGTCAAAAAATAATCAATTTTAGGTTGAGGACATATCTTACCAGCCTTGAGACTTTTTCCATTAGATATGGTCATTGATGTGTAGTTATCTTCTCTAATTTTTAGGTTCATATTCTCTCCTTTAATCTAGTCATGTGAGTTGAACATGCTCTCCAAAGTGACTAGCCCTTTAGGCAACTTATTGCTCATAAAATGGATGATCTGGTCTTCATACTGATCCTAAAGTCTTTACTAGTTCCTAGCTAATAACTTGCTTCATCTTGTAGAAATTTAATAATCCTTAATGCCAACAAGCATCTAGGATAGTAGTCTAAAATTAAACTTAACAAGTTACTCCTAAACTCTCACAACATCATTGGGGAGATCATGCTGTGACCCAATTATGGCAAGTCTGTCTGCATCAACAATAATTATCCTTGGTATAGCTTGTATATTTAAGGCATCAAAGCATTTAATGAGGTCCTATACCCTATGTTTATAATCTTTCAATAGGATATTTTTGGATGCACTTTAGACTCTAATCTAATTCACCACTATCTCGTTATATCCAAGCACTTATAAAAACTTAATTTCTCTATTTTGAGCCACTTGGAGACCTTAAATATGAGCCTCATACTCTAATACATTGTTGGTGTAGCTAAATTGTAGCATGTATGAGAAGAACTTATCCCTTTGATGAGAGATCATTTTAAAACCTACTCCAGATCCTTCTCTACTCTTAAAACCATCAAATAATATTTTACACATACCTTCGAGATCCTCTTGCCCCTTAACAAGATTTGGAAAAAAAAAATTATCTTCCATGATGCAATAAGTGCCTAATATAGTCTTCTCAATGTGTTTATATATATATTAAAACCATACTATTCATTGGTCCACTCACTAAGTAAAAAACCAATGACTTCTTCACTATGTGTGATAGCTTCATGGCTAATAACTTATTCACCTTGATCAAGCATAATATAGTTTACATTCATGTGATTGGGTATATAAGGCTTAATATGATCCTAGGAGATTGGATCAAATTTTATGGTGACATTAGTACCATACCTTGTCCTAAATATCATGTGATACCAATCATAAGACAAGTAACCACCTATCATAGTAGTGAAGTCACATGAAAAACATATGGAAAATTATGGAGGCAAGTTAATGATTGAAATGTATTAGACAACTAAGACATTTGGATAAGAACATAGAGTTAGGTTGCGACCTCAAATGATTCCCATAGTCCTAACACCTGAACCATATGATTGGACTACTCCTTTTGAGATAGGAGAATACTCTAGGCCTAATGAATTAGCTGTTTTCATGGGTATGACAAAGCTACATTCTCCTCAGTGAATCATGTAGTTATGAACATGGCTATTACCAATGATAAGAGAAATGTAAAATGGAGGAGGTTTACCATATTAACTACTAAATCCTTCCTTGGGTTGGCATAAAATAATAGAGGTAGCTATTATATTCACTTTTTTTGCTTGACCAAGATGATTCAAATATTCCTTTAACAAATCTCTTTGAGTTGGGATGGATAAAGCTTCCCATATGGTCACATTAAGGTTAGTTTTATTCATTTGATCAACAATGTTAAATGGAACTTTATCTCCCTTTAAATACATTTTTGGTGCAACTATATCTTCTTTCTGATGTAAGATGTTTTGGAGCTACATTTCATTAGGAGCATCTTGTTTTTCTTACACTTTTGGTGGTTCAAAAATTATTTTCTCCTTTGAAACAACTTGATTGGGTCGTATTTGCAGTCCTCTAACTATTAAATTCTCTTTAGTGACCTCTTGAGAAGCATGTGGAGAAATAACTTGGCCAATTGGAGAAGAAGTCCCCTCCTATACTACCCTTTTTTATAACTTGGTGTTATATGCTACATGGGTGCTACCTTTGCCTTGAATTTCAGTTTGATTAACACTGCAAAATTCTTTTTCTTACTAACTCACCAAGTTTGATTCACCTTGTGTTTGAGTTGATTTAGGTACTCTTTCAACTTGTGAGGCTAGTTCATTAGTTTTCTCTTGATAAGATGGCATAATTTGAACCATTAGTGCCTGATTTAACACTACATTAAGACAAGTGGTCTTATTATATGGCTAGTTTTAAGGATAACACTACTCATGGCTTACATTAGGTTGTTATGTATAAGGAAAATTAATTTTGAGGTGTTAGAAACATTGGGCTTGTGACTCTGATAAGGCCTATCATGAGTCACTTATCCTTGAGCTTGAGAATTACCCTGGTATGGCTATCTATGAGGTTGGTACTCTTGATTGTAAGATTGGTATGGCCCAGTATTTTGCACTTGCTACCTCTTAAAAGAAACTAGCTCATTACCAAATATTTGTAAGAGGGAATTAACCTCTTGAAGTTTATTGAGAGAGTTAGTAGGGGTAACTTTTAGGCCACTTAAAAATAGAATAGGTGCTAAGGAAGGCTAAATAGGTGGAGTTCTAGGTTTTATATGTTATGTATGGGGTGGAAATTTTGGTAAAAGTGAAAAGGGTGGTCTTGGAGAAATTTTCTTAGCTTATATAAAACAATTTTCAGCCCTAATGGCAATGCCAATTACATCGAGAAGGGTTGTACCTCCCATAGACTAGATCATCACTACCATGTCACTATTTAGAGACCTAAAATAATATAAAAAGGTAGTATTAGGAATGGGTTTTATTAGCTATGGAATCACATTCCATGTCTTTTGAAACCTAAAATTATAGTCCACTATGAACTCATGTATCTCTCTTGATGGTGGCCAACTACTCCATGAGTGATAAGTGGTCACTCTTGTCTTCAAAATATTGACACAGTCTTTACCCTAACTCATTCCAATTATGGATATAAGTTATTGGTATTCCCCTATACCAATGAAGAACTATCCCCTTAAAGGATGTGGCTAAAACCCTGATATCTACATTATCTTAGGTGACATGATAAATAAAATAAATGTTTTCTATGTCATGTATATGCTCAATAAATGTGGTAGTGTCTTCAATAATTAATAAAAAAATAATCTTCAAGTCTACCACTGGTATGTCATCATATTGATGTATGTATAATGGGATACCTCCATTGAAGGTAACAAATTAGTGGTTCTTAGGAGTATCCATATGCTAAAGTTGATGAAATCTCCTTATAGGCCTTAGAAATCTACCAAATGGGTGTGTTGACTATGTTCTTAGACAAGGTTACCTATAACCTCTCTCTCTCCTTTTAGGTGATTGTGAATCAATATTCCTCCTTTTCTTAGGAGTGAATATATCTCTACAAACTTAAAATTTGTTTCTCTAGGAGAAGACCTTATCTCTTTTGGAATGAAATTAATAGACTTATCTGCAACTAGGAAATCTTGGAGTCACTAGGTGTTTTTGAAATGTGTTCAATTCTGATGCAACTTGTTGAGGATAAAAGTAAATCCAACTAGTCTTATATAACTAGTCTCACTGAGCATTCTAAAAATTACTATTGATTTGGAGTTGTACCCTTTGGAGAAGTGGTTTCAAGGCTTCCCCATCTAACTAATATAATGAAAACACTCCTCATGTTGTGGGTGACCTTATGTGAGGATTGAATCTATGGAGAGGGATGGTTACCTTGATAGATCACATAAACTAAGCTTAATCGATGCTTTGTTGGGAAAAGAGAAAAAAATGGAAACTAAGAAATAAACATGGGGTGATGTAGCAATGATTTTATGACTCCTTTACCTACTTATGATAATAAAATTAGAAGAACAAGAGATTGAACTTGTCTTACACACTCTCTTAATTAGGTTTCCATGCATCAATGTTTCACATAAAGGTAATGGGCTATGATGGGACTAGAAGTGAAATAGCTAAAAGGGCTTATTTGAGACACAAATAACTAATTTACACAAATAATCACTTTCATAACCAAATTTAGCACAACATATGACTTACAAAGATGAACCTTCTTGAAAAAATGTGAAATAACATGGACATATACACAAAAAAATGATTTCTTTTATAAGTATAGATCTAAAAAATAATAGTAACACACATAAATATAAGTATGGAGAAGGTAAAATCCATATTTCATTAATTGAAAGGCTTGAAATCCAATAATACAAGTCTCTAAAAATGTAGAGTTTCATTACAACCAGTAGAGGGATACGAAGAGAGACATTTCCAACCTAATTTATAAGAGAAAGAGAAGAGGAACACTACCAAGCTGTATAAATATAGATGTTATAACACGAATGAGCTAATTAAAAAGAATAACCATTGAAACATGAGGCCATTATGCCTTCTACAATTCTATCATACCTATCATAATGATTATTCTCTAAAGAGAGTGGCATAAGAGTGGAGGAGAGGGATTTATATTTGATAAATTTTTCCCGTGGAGTGCTTGAACATGGATGGCTTGGTCAACTAGCTGCTCTATCCTCTTAAAAATCCTACCTCTACCCTTAACCCACATCATCCCCACCTCTTATGCATGTTTAAGGTTTGATGCATGGTTGACTTGGGTTGACCACTACTTTACTCTATGAGAGTTACCTCTCAAAGGTAATTTTCAATGCCACTTTTAGATCTTGATCATGGTTGACTTACATGAATAAACACCTCATGAGTAGTCATATGCTAGTAGGATAACCTTTTTAATGCCTTGAATCTCTATTATGGACTTAAATGATTCTCAACCTCCATAATGGTCATGATTGACTAGCCTCATGAGCATATTCACATTTAAAATAATCTTATATCTCACCTAGTGACTTTAAATAAAGGTAGAAGGGTTGATGTTCCTTAAGAGATTTGGACTTGCACTCTTAAGCTTGAGCATCTCCATTTTTTACTCTCATTATCTTGGAAAATATTGAGATGGTGATGGTAGTAGTTTATGGATGCCATTGAATATGCTCTTTATCTTGAGAGTTATTTGACATTCCTCTTCTTTTTGGCATGTTTCTTTAGTTATTTTACTCCTCATAATTTACCTGTTCTTGAGGAACCTTCTCAACCTAAATAATCTCTTGAATAATAACTACAACTTTATTTAGAGGCTCAAACCATCCTTTACATATTATATTTTCAAGCCTGTAATATCTTTTCCATATTCTTACATTCATTCCTTATTACTCATAAATTTTGTAAAACCACTTATTGACCTTCAAATTGATCTTACTCTAATATCTTAGATTAGTTTTGAAAGTCATTGAAGACCATGTTGTAAGTGGATGATATCATATCTAGTTTAGGACTCTTGGTACTTCATGGACATGACTCTCATAATGACATTCATGCATTATCAAGAGATTTTAACCTCCTTGTTTTAATCATCATGATATTATTTTTATTATGAGAAGGCTTAAATGAGCTAAAGTGCCTAAAAATTTCTTATAAACATGAGATCACAACATAAATAACAACATACACCATTGACATAAGATGGAAGAGGTTAGAGGGGATTTTGAGGAGCCTAGTGACATCTTTGGAACTAGGACTATCATCTCCTTCTTCTGCATATATATAAAATATTATATTAGAGTCCCTTAAGCCTTCCTCTATTGTAATGAACCTCAATTTTTAGGCCTTGAAGGTCAAGGCATCCTAAAAATCTATGGGTTGGGTCTTGAGGGATCATAACCCTTCTTTTCTAGTGTTAAAATCTTTCATGGGACCTTATTTCATAGTAATACAAACCGATGATGTTATTAAACTTGCATTTATTACTACAAGACCTATTTAATATTCCCTCAACACTACTTAAAGGCATTTTTTAGGTTGGTTTTATCTTTGATTAATTATCCCCTTTGATGATCTTTGAAGATAATGTTTTGATCTTGACCAAGTAAGAAGACTTCTTAGATATTTTAGCCTATTCATGGCTCAAATAATTTATCCTCTTGAATTAATGAAAACCTATTAGGAGAAAGAGAGAATCTTGGGCTTGTTTGAATGCTCTCTATGAGAAGATAACCACTCAAAACATAATGATACATCACTATATATGCTTTATCCATGTATGAAGAATGAGTCTATAAGTAGTCAAGTGTGTTGCATTCTAGATATGCTTCTTGAAAAGGAAGGATATGAGGTGATCATGCCACCAAAACTTGTATAATAAGATTGGTGTTAAGGTCATTTAGGGCATTGAATCTTGACTGCATAATTCAAGGGTGAACATAAACTAGTTGATTTATCTAAGGTTAAGTGGTATAACCATCAACCTAAATAGAGAGAGTAGTACCGAAGGAGTTTAATATTTATTGTACTACTCAAGGGAGATAATTATTTATTTCTTGGTAAACATAGTGTTTCTTGGTAAAAATAGTGATTTTTGGTAAAAACAATGCTTCTTGGTAAATATATTGAGTATGTAATTTGGTAATCTAGAAAAATTGGTGTATTTTGTTAAAATAGTTTGTATGTGTAATCTACTAAGTCTGGAGAAATAAATTAGTGAAACTTAGTAAATGAGATAAGGAACTAACTTTATTCTTGCCCTTATCATGTCTATTGTGAATGATGTATAATTTGAATATGTAGTTTTAATTTTTGATGCAATTGCATGACATATGCACCTGTAGTATTTGTCAAGATAAAGTGTCTATCAAAATGTAACCTTTGATTTATCACTATATATGATATATGTCACAAATATAGAAAACTATCCAAAATATATGAATAATAGTGTTAGATGCATAATATTATGATCCAAGTGTATATCTAATTTTTTTTAAATGTATCATAATATGTGAATTTTATGAACTGTGTGTGTGGAGTCATGTCTTTATGACATGCCCCCATTGATATACCCATAATTAAATTAATACTCTCAAGTTACCATATATTTATCCATAATCCATGGTATGGACACCACTTTAGATACATCACTATATATCATACATACATGTGTATTATTGCCATGTTCTTCTTTTCTATGTACTTTAAATATTGCACATTTTCAAAATATTTTCTACTAATTATACTATAACATGCTTTTGGTTGTAAGATAGAAGATACAAAGTCAAGTTAGCAATATCATGAAGCCAAGGTGTGTTTTCAGACCTAAGTATGAACTTATTTTAACTCTAGTTATTTAATTTCATGCACTTACTAGATTAAAGGGGGGGAATATAAGCTTCTTTTATAATGTATTTTTAATTAGTTTAAGATATATAACCCTTTTTTTAGAAGATTGAGTACTTAGTGCATAGTCTTGCATGAAACCCTTGGGTTTCATGGCATTTTATTACTTTGTATAGTATTTTATTACTCTTTGCTCACTATATTGTACTTTACCCATCTTATGGTAGGGATGCCTAAGTCTCTAATGTCTATTATGTGTTTTAAACTCTCAAATAATATCATCCACCTCAGGACACTTATGTCGATGTAAGTGTCCAAGGATGAATGAAAATATCATGGCTTATCTTTTTCTCTACTTCCATAATTTTCACCTTGAGACCATTTGTGAGAGTCTGTATGTTTGTTCTATTATTGGATATCATGTGTCACTAGGTCTTAATTAAAATTCAAAAGGTTACCGATATATATATATATATATATATATATATATATATATATATATATATATATATATATATATATATATAAAGGTAGGGTATAATATTCAATTACCAAGAAAGCCTCTCAATTAACATATACATTGTTCATTCAAAATATATTGATTAAAACTTATACTAAATTACATATTGCTGAAGTCTAAATTATTAAAAAATGTCAAATTATACTTTAATTTCTTGTACCAAGGATTGTAATAGGATAAGGAGCATATAAATTCATGATCACCATTACACACACACACACCACTTAGAGGGATAAATATAAGTAGTCTGAGGCCATCCTCAAAATATATGGCTATGTAGGCAACACTCAACAATAACAAGTTATTAGGGTTAGATCAACATATGTGCTAACCCATTTTTTTTTGTCATAGGTGGTTAAAGGCAAATAATCTAGGGTTTTTATTATTGACAGTATTCCACACATGATCTACTCATTATCTAGAGGTAAAATAAGAATAAGAGTCTAAATTCATCTTAAAGAAAAGATACAATCAATTCTAATACATATTCAAAATTGGACACCTCCATTGAGATTAAGACACTTGCATAGACACAAGTATCCTAAGGTTGATGCAAGTTTTTGGGTAAGAAAATAGTTAAAATATAGAATAAATAGAATACAAAGTTGGCTTGTAGCATTGAGACAAATCTGAATCATTCTGATAACCTAGAACAACACATAAAATAAGATATGATATTTATAACACTTTATTGTATGGTTTTAGTTTTATTTATTGCACATACATGGATAGGAAAAATTCCAATAAAATATCATTTATTACCTAGATATGAATGTTACATTATTGCACTTAAATATTTTACCTCTATAGTGTTAAGATCTACACATAGCTCTGATACCACTTGTTAGGACCTTACTGTACAGTTGATTACTTTTGTATAAGCAACTAAACATGGAATTAAACCAAAAGTAATAAGTAACTAGAAATCAGAAACAACAAATAATAGGAGATACGTGAAACAACCAATCTTGTATTAAACTCTTCCAGAAGGAAATATAATGAAGAAATCTCTTTCTCCTCACACCTCGTAGATGTACAATAATTATCCCTCAAGAGTTCTCTCTCTCTCTCTCTCAATCAATTACAATCACAATCAACTCAATACTAAGTTGATGTTCCCTCTAGTGACAATCAACCCAATTGTTGTTGCCTCATTTTCCTACAAATCTTCTTGATCTTGCACCTTGCAGATCTTCTTGATCTTGCACCCTGCAGATCTAATTGATCTTGCTCATATTACAATACAGCCCCATGGGTCTCTTAAATAGAACCCAAAACAAACAATAATTAGAAAAGTGGACTCAAGACTAAAATTAGTCTTTACATGCAAACTAACTATTCTCCTAAAATTAGAACAATTCTAGAAACACATAGATGACCGATGTCAGTCTGAAGATGACCGATGCCGATCGACCCTAACCGATGCTGGTTACTATGTAGCTAAAGATAACTGATGTCGGTTGACCCCTAACTGATTTCAGTTGGCTCTGACCGATGTCAGTTACTATGTAACCCAACAACCTCCACATTAGTGCATCAGTGAAGCTTTTAGCTCCACAACTCAACAATCTCCCACTTGGAGATAAATATCTACATCTATACCTGTACAACAACATCCTCTAATTTGTTTCTGGCTTATTTCTCCATCTTCAAGTTCAATCTTGAAGACCAACAAAAGTTGAATGAAGATTCAACTTCTCCTTTATTACCGGCTTTGTTAACATATCAGTAGGGTTCTTATCCATATGGATCTTTTCCAGCTTCAACTGACCATCATCCAATACCTGTCTAATGAAGTGGTACCTAAGTTGCATATGTTTGGTTCTTGAGTGAAAGGCTGAATTCTTTGCCAAATGAATTGCACTTTGACTATCACTGTACAATCTGCAACTCTCTTGCTCCTTTCCCAACTCTTCCATGAACCATGTCATCCATATTATTTCCTTGCTAGCCTCTATGACTACAATGTATTCTGCCTCTGTAGTAGATAGGGCAACAACCTTCTACAACTTTGAAATCTAGCTAATCGCCGTTCCACCAATAGTGAACACATATCTTATGGTGCTTCTCCTACCATCCAAGTCACCTGCCATAACTAAATCTACATACCCATGTAGAGAAGTGTTTGACGTCCATAACATAAATGCCTACTGCTCATCCCTCTCAGATATTTGAGAATCCACTGAACTACTTTCCAATGTTCCTTTCTTGGTTTGGCCATAAACTTGCTGACAACTCCCACTACTTGGGCAATATCAGGTCTAGTACATACCATGGCATACATCAAGCTCCCAACTGCTGAAGCATATGGAACTCTGCTCATGTACTCAACCTCATCATGTGATTTAGGACACTGTTCTTTGCTCAACTTGAACTATCCAGCCATAGGTGTGCTTACCAATTTTGCATCCTACATATTAAATCTCTTCAAGACCTTATTCACATAATCCTCTTGAGATAAAATCAAACTATGATTTTTCCTGTCTCTCTTAATACTCATGCCAAGGATTTTCTTTGCTGCTCTTAAATCCTTCATGGTAAATGTGTGAGCTAATTTTATCTTTAGCTCAGAAATTTCCTGCATGTGTGAACCTGTAACAAGCATATCATCTACATATAGTAACAAGATAATATAGCTACCATTATCCAATCTGGTAAAATAAACACAATGGTTAGATTGACATTTACTAAAGCCATGCTTTGTCATAAACCTATCAAACCTCAAATACCATTGTCTTGGAGCTTGCTTAAGACCATATAACCTGGACTTATGTTTCACTTGTCCATTCTCTCCTTCTTTAACTTATAAACCCATTTATTTTTTAGTGCTTTATTTTCAGCTGGAAACTCAACCAAATCCCATGTATGGTTCTCTTCCAAGGAATCAATTTCCTCATTCATGCCATGCTCAAACTATTTCTTGGATTCTACCTACATTGCCTCATCAAAACTTTCAAGTTCTCTACCATCAGTGAGCAACAAGTAGTATAAAGAAGGGGAATAACAAATTGGAGGTTTACTTACCCTTTCAGACCTCTTCATGGGCATTTGAGACTCATTTATAGCTTATTGTCTACCTAAATTTCTTGACAGTGACTGATCATGATCATATCTCGGTCTACACCCAACTGATGTTGATTCCACCTAACCGACCTAACCGATGTTGATTTTCACTTGACTAATGTCAGTTGCAACTTGATCGATGTCAGTTGCCACCTGACTGACATTGATTTCCACCTAATCGATGTTGATCTCTGTGTTTTCCTGTGAGTTATGATTTTTACCTGCGAGCTCATTTTGGAACATAATCTTGTCCAAATCAAGATTGCCCTGCTCAAAATTATTCAGCCTCTTGAGCTGATCACTATACATCACCTTCTCATAGAAAACCAAGGCTTTCCATTTCTTAAATGTGTCAAAAATATCAGATTTCCTCTTTATGCAATAAAACCATACTTTTCTTGTAGCATCATCAATGAAAGAAACATAATACTGTGATCATCCAATAGAAGCTCCCTAAGCTGGTCCCCACATGTCTGTGTGAACAAGCTCCAACTTGTGCTTCTTCTTCTTCTTTGTTGACCCAGTTTTGAGAAACTTCACTTTCTTTTGTTTCCCAAATATACAATGCGCATAGAAATCTAGATCTATGATTTTCAAATCTGAATGCTTACCTTTTGACTTAAGAACATGCATTCCCTTCTCACTCATGTGACCAAGCCTACAGTGCCACAACTTTGCATCTACATCTGAAGTAGATAAAATAGAAGGAGAATAATTAGTAATACAAGTAGATAGATAAAGTGTACCTATTTTCTTACCTCTTACTAATACAAGTGCACCCTTGGAAACTTTTCAAGATTCAGCTGTGAGAGTTACTGTGCAACCCTCGTCACCCAACTTTCCTACAAAAATCAGATTCCTCTTTAGGATGGGTACATGCATGACATCCTTCAACACCCAAGTGTTGCCATTGTGCAATTTCAGCTACACTTTTCCTTTGCCAATAATTTGACAAGGCTCATCATCTCCTAAATAAACTTTTCCAAAGTCTCCATGGACATAATCATTGAAAAATTCTCTATTTGGAGTTGCATGGAAAGAGGCACCAGAATCTAAAACCCAAAATTCTACTTTATCCAAAGAAAATATAAGAGCATCCTCTACAACAATACCTACATCTTTTGCTTCTTTATTACCTTCATGCTGATTTTCTTTCAACCAACAATCTTTCTTTACATGTCCTTTCTTTCCACAATTCCAGCAGGTTATACTTCCATTTTTGGATTTGGATCTACTTCCCATCTTTGACCTTGATTTCCCTTGCTTGCCCTTCTCTCTTTGCTTTCCCCTACTTTCAACACTTAAAACATTACCTGATGTTTCCCCTATGCTTTTCTTGTGAATTTCTTCATTCAAGATTACACTAACAACATCATCAACTTTCAATATATTTGAAGCAGATGTAGTATTACTAACTGCCATTACCAAGCTATGCTAGATTTCAGGTAAAGAGCATAAGATTAAGAGAGCCTTAATTTCATCATCAAAAACTATTTTGACTGAATTTAACTAATTTACAATTGTATGGAAATCATTAAGATGACTAGATATAGATCCACCTTCCTACATTTGCAAATTAAATAATTGCTTCATAAGATATACCTTATTCGAAGTTGAGGGTTTTTCATATAAATTTGCCAAAGTATCCATTAACTCTACCGTTGTCTTTGCCTATGATAAGTTAGAAATCACAGAAGATGCGAGGCTTAACCTTATATATCCAAGAGCATTTCTATCAAGAACATTCCATTCTTCATCTTCCATATCTGTGGGCTTTCTTGAAACCCCACCCAATGGTAAATATAGATCTTTCTGATATAGATAATCTTCTATCTGCATCCTCCATAATTGATAATTCTTGCCATTAAATTTCTCTATTCTTAGTTTACTTTCTTCTGCCATTGCTTTACTCCCACTCAATCAGAAACCCCTATGAGTGAATTCTATAATCAACAAACACTAACACGCTCTAAGCTTTTCTTCAACTTGGGCTCTTATACTTTTCTTCAACCTGGGACTAAGCTTTTCTTCAACTTGGCTCTGATACCACTTGTTAGGATCCACACATACTCTGATACCACTTGTTAGGACCTTACAGTATAGTTGATTACTTTTGTATAAGCAACTAAACATGAAATTAAACTAGAAGTAATAAGTAACTAGAAATCAGAAACAACAAATAATAGGAGATACAAGAAACAACCAATCTTGTATTAAACTCTTCTAAAAGTAAATGTAATGAAAAAATCTCTTTCTCCTCACACCTCGTAGATGTACAGTAATTCTCCCTCAAGATTTCTCTCTCTCTCTCTCTCTCAATCAATTACAATCACAATCAACTCAATACTGAGTTGTTGTTCCCTCCAGTGACAATCAACCCAATTGTTGTTGCCTCCTTTTCCTACAAATCTTCTTGATCTTGCACCTTGCAAATTTTCTTGATCTTACACCCTGTAGATCTAATTGATCTTGCTCACATTATAATAGAGCCCCATGGGTCTCTTAAATAGAACCCAAAGCAAACAATAATTAGAAAAGTGGACTCAGGACTAAAATTAGTCTTTACATGCAAACTAACTGTTCTCCTAAAATTAGAACAATTTTGGAAATACACAGATGACTGATGTCAGTCTGAAGATGACCAATGCTGGCCGACCCTAACTGATGCTAATTACTATGTAGCTGAAGATAACTGATGTTGGTCAACCCCTAACTAATGGTAGTTGGCTCTGATTAATATCAATTATTATGTAACCCAACAACCTCCACATTAGCGCATCAGTGAAGCTTTTAGCTCCACAACTCAAAAATCTCCCACTTAGAGATAAACAGCTGCATCTATACCTGTACAAAAACATCCTCTAATTTGTTTCTGGCTTGTTTCTCCATCTTCAAGTTCAATCTTGAAGACCAATAAAAGTTGAATGAAGATTCAAATTCTCCTTTGTTATTGGCTTTGTTAACATATCAACAGGGTTCTTATCCGTATGGATCTTTTCTAGCTTCAACTGACCATCCTCCAATAATTGTCTAATGAAGTGGTACCTAAGCTGTATATATTTGGTTCTTGAATGAAACGCTGAATTCTTTGCCAAATGAATTGCACTTTAACTATCACTGTATAATCTGCAACTCTCTTGCTCCTTTCCCAACTCTTCCATGAACTGTGTCATCCATATCATTTCCTTGCTAGCCTCTGTGACTGCAATGTATTCTACCTCTGTAGTAGACAGGGCAACAACCTTCTACAACTTTGAAATCCTAGCTAACCACCGTTCCACCAATAGTGAACACATATCCTATGGTGCTTCTCCTGCCATCCAAGTCACCTACCATATCTGAATCTACATACCCATGTAGAGAAGTGTTTGACCCTCCATAGCATAAATGCCTACTACTGGTCCCTCTCAGATATCTGAGAATCCACTGAACTACTTTCCAGTGTTCCTTTCTTAGATTGGCCATAAACTTGCTAACAACTCCCACTGCTTGGGCAATATCAGGTCTAGTGCATACCATGGCATACATCAAGATCCCAACTGCTGAAGCATATGGAACTCTGCTCATGTACTCAACCTCATCATGTGATTTAAGACACTGTTCTTTGCTCAACTTGAACTGTCCAGCCATAAGTGTGCTTAATGATTTTGTATCTTGCATATTAAATCTCTTCAACACCTTATTCACATAATCCTCTTGAGACAAAATCAAACTATGATTTTTCTTGTCTCTCTTAATACTCATGCCAAAGATTTTCTTTGCTGCTCCTAAATCCTTCATGGCAAATGTGTGAGCTAATTTTACCTTTAGCTCAAAAATTTCCTGCATGTGTGAACTTGCAACAAGCATATCATCTACATATAATAATAGGATAATATAGCTACCATTATCCAATCTAGTAAAATAAACACAATGGTCAGATTGACATTTACTAAAGCCATGCTTTGTCATAAACCTGTCAAACCTCAAATACCATTGTCTTGGAGCTTGCTTAAGAACATATAACCTAGCCTTATTTCTCACTTGTCCATTCTCTTCTTCCTTTAACCTGTAAACCCATTTGTTTTTTAGTGCTTTCTTTCTAGCTGGCAACTCAACCAAATCCCACGTATGGTTCTCTTCTAAGGAATCAATTTCCTCATTCATGCCATGCTCCCACTATTTCTTGGATTCTACTTGCATTGCCTCATCAAAACCTTCTGGTTCTCCACCATCAGTGAGCAACAAGTAGTATAAAGAAGGGAATAATGAATTGGAGGTTTACTTACCCTTTTGGACCTCCTCATGGGCATTTGAGACTCATTTACAGGTTGCTATCTGCCCAAATTTCCTGACAGTGACCAATCTTGATCATCTCTTAGTCTGTACCTAATCGATGTTAGTTCCACCTAACTGACCTGATCGATGTTGATTTCCACCTGACCATGTCAGTTGTAACCTAATTGACATCGATTGCCACCTGACTGACATTGATTTCCATCTGATCAACATTGGTCTCTGTGTTTTTTTGTGAGTGATGATTTTTATCTTTGAGCTCATTTTGGAACATAACCTCATCCAAATCAAGATTTCCCTGCTCAGAATTATTTAGCCTCTTGAGCTGATCACTATACATCACTTTCTCATAGAAAACCAAGGCTTTCCATTTCTTAAATGTGTCAAAAACATCAAATTTTTTCTTTATGTAATAAACCCATACTTTTCTTGTAGCATCATCAATGAAAGAAACATAATACTGTGATCCTCCAATAGAAGCTCCTTGAGCTAGTCCCCACACGTCTGTGTGAACAAGCTCTAACTTGTGCTTCTTCTTTGTTGACCCAATTTTCAGAAACCTCACTTTCTTCTATTTTCCAAAAATACAATGCTCACAGAAATCTAGATCTATGCTTTTCAAATTTGAAAGCTTACCTTTTGACTTAAGAACATGCATTCTCTTCTCACTAATGTGACCAAGCCTACAGTGCCACAACTTTGCATCTACATCTGAAGTAGATAAAGTAGAAGGAGAATAATCAGTAATATAAGTAGATAGATAAAGTGTACCTACTTTCTTACCTCTTGCTAATACAAGTGCACCCTTGGAAACTTTCCAAGATTTAGCTATGAGAGTTACTGTGTATCCCTCATCACCCAACTTTCTTACTGAAATCAGATTCCTCTTTAGGATGGGTACATGCATGACATCCTTCAACACCCAAGTGTTGCCATTCTGCAATTTCAGCTGCACTTTTCCTTTGCCAACAATTTGACAAGGCTCATCATCCCCTAAATAAACTTTTCTAAAGTCTCCATGGACATAATCATTAAAAAATTCTCTATTTGAGGTTGCATGGAAAGAGGCACCAGAATCTAAAACCCAAGATTCTACTTTATCCAAGGAAAATATAAGAGCATCCTTTGCAACAATACCTACATCTTTTGCTTCTTTATTACCTTCATGCTGATTTTGTTTTAGCCAACAATCTTTCTTTCCATGTCCTTTCTTTTCACAATTCCAACAGGTTATACTTACTATTTCTAAATTTGGATCTACTTCCCATCTTTGACCTTGATTTCCCTTGCTTGCCCTTCTCTCTTTGCTTTCTCTTGCTTTCAACACTTAAAACATTACCTGATGTTTCCTCTGTGCTTTTTTTACAAATTTTTTCATTCAAGATTACACTAACAACATCATCAACTTTCAAGATATTTGAATCAGATGTAGTATTACTAACTGCCATCACCAAGCTATGCCAGATTTTAGGTAAAGATCATAAGATTAAGAGGGCCTTAATTTCATCATCAAAAACTATTTTGACTGAATTTAACTGATTTACAATTGTATGGAAATCATTAAGATGACTAGATACCGATCTAACTTCCTGCATTTGCAAATTAAATAATTGCTTAATAAGATATACTTTATTTAAAGCTGAGGGTTTTTCATATAAATTTACCAAAGTATCCCTTAACTCTACCATTGTCTTTACCTATGATAAGTTGGAAATCATAGAAGATGCCAGGCTTAAACTTATAGATCCAAGAGCCTTTCTATCAAGAACATTCCATTCTTCATCTTCCATATCTGTGGGCTTTCTTGAAACCCCACCCAATGGTAAATATAGATCTTTTTGATACAAAAAATCTTCTATCTACATCCTCCATAATTGATAATTCTTGCCATTGAATTCATCCATTCTTAGTTTACTTTTTTCTGCCATTACTTTACTCCCACTCAATCAAAAACCCCTGTGAGTGAATTCTGTAATCAACAAACACTAACACGCTCTAAGCTTTTCTTCAACCTGGGCTCTCATACTTTTCTTCAACCTGGGACTGAGATTTTCTTCAACCTAGCTCTGATACCACTTGTTAGGATCTACACATAGCTTTGATACCACTTGTTAGGACTTTATAGTATAGTTAATTACTTTTGTATAAGCAACTAAATAC
This sequence comes from Torreya grandis, assembly GCA_037957365.1. Lineage (NCBI taxonomy): Eukaryota > Viridiplantae > Streptophyta > Pinopsida > Cupressales > Taxaceae > Torreya > Torreya grandis. The sequence goes on from JARHVA010001920.1 coordinate 1,157,879, forward strand.
AAAATTAAACTAGAAGTAATAAGTAACTAGAAATCAGAAACAACAAATAATAGGAGATATGAGAAACAACCAATCTTGTATTAAACTCTTCCAGAAGGAAATACAATGAAGAAATCTCTTTCTCCTCACACCTTATAGATGTACAGTAATTATCCCTCAAGATTTTTCTCTCTCAATCAATTACAATCACAATCAACTCAATATTGAGTTGTTGTTCCCTCCAGTGACAAACAACCCAATTGTTGTTGCCTCCTTTTCCTTCAGATCTTCGTGATCTTGCACCTTGCAAATCTTCTTGATCTTGCACCCTGCAGATCTAATTGATCTTGCTCACATTACAATACAGCCCCATGGGTCTCTTAAATATAACCTAAAGCAAACAATAACTAGAAAAGCAGACTCAAGACTAAAATTAGTCTTTACATGCAAACTAACTGTTCTCCTAAAATTAGAACAATTCTAGAAATGCATAGATGACCGATGTCAGTTTGAAGATGACCAATTCCAGTCGACCCTAACCGATGCCTATTATTGTGTAGCTAAAGATAACCGATGTCGGTCAACCCCTAACTAATGTCGGTTGGCTTTGACCGATGTCAGTTACTGTGTAACCCAACAACCTCCACATTAGCACACCAGTGAAGCTTTTAGCTCCAAAAATCAACATATAGTGTGTTCATGTGAAATATGCATTTAGAATAAAATAAGACTCACCAGCACCTTATTGAGGAATGACCTAGATTTTTGTGGGAACACTTTCCATATGTATATCACCTTGTGGAGGATTTTTTAAAAATTGTGAGTTCTAATGATACAACATCAAGATTTTCAACCAAAACTCTCTTTACAAGGGCCTCTAATTGAGAAATTTATTTATGAAATTTATGACCTTATGTAATTCCTAAAAAAATATCCAATGTGTGATTATTATTCATCATACTTATAAAATTTATCTTGATTATTTTACTCATTGGTAGGACCAATATTTTTATCAATATTTGTTAAGGTTTTTTCCATGCTTTGGACGGGATTGTCAATATTGGGGCACGCCCCAATATAATATGGGTTATATTTATTCTTCATTTTCTATATCAAAGTGAATATACATATAAATTTCATGTTCATCACTTCTACATCTATGAAATTTACAAAAGGTCTTCCCATTCATTAAAAATACAAGGGTAACCATTTCTTCTAGTGGGTTTCCTCTTCTCATTCATAGCCTTTTATATTTCACATCTTCTCTTCTCTTTCAATCTCAAACACAATTATGAGATGGATTTTTTATAAATAACCAATAAAAACCTATATTCAAATGTAAAATATCCTAGGGTGGATTTAAAAGTGAGGAGAAATTGTTTTCCCACCCAAAAAAGTTCATCAAGAGAGGTTATTTATATAGAAAATTCTTGACACATAGTTCTGAGAGGTACTTGTAAAAGAAAAAAAAGGGGATAAATCACCTCCAAACACTCTAATATAAATTCCTTATGGATTTGGCCAATAACTAGTGTAATTATAGGTGAAACTAGTCTTAGAAGAAAATTATAAATGTCTTGAAACATTAATTGAAGTAGCATTGAGCCTATGTTTTTCATTCCCATGAAATAAATTATACAAGGTTTGAACAAAAAATTATTCAAAGTAAGTCTATTGAGCCCACTATTAGTGTTTATACATATGGCCTATCCATGCTTGCATTAACTCATAAAATATATCCTTAGTTTTAACATCATATACCCACCTTATTACTCCTAGTTTTATTGGCCACTGTTTAAGATGTGTTGCAAGGTACATGTGAAAGAGGTTAGATTAATATATAAATTTCCTAGGTCCCATAGTTTTCCATATGTTCTACCAACTATTCATGTATTTGATTAGATAAAAATTTAACATAATCATCAGTGGTAGGGTTGTGATAGTGGATACAATTTACTATTACAACTAATTTACTTATAGTCACCCACATATCATCCTCCTCTCCAAAAAAATGAGATAACATTGACATTGCATGTTAAAAGTATGTTAAAACATAGTTATGTCAAAGGGTTCTATTATGTCATCTTCCATATAGAATTTTATATGAGGCCTTACTTTTATGTCATCGACATGCTTTTAAAATTCAAAATTTTGATAAACTCTATCATTTTTTATTTACCTTAACTATACTAATATCATATTTGATTTTTCAAACCTATCTTATTGAGCCCAAATATTTATATAATATTTTTAGAAGTGATGTCTATAAAAAATTTCCCATTAGTATTCCTAACTAGTATTTTTTATTCAATGTAGATATCAATAGTACATGTAAATACGTTAGGGTTTGAAAAAAAAATTGGGACTAAAATATTTCCAAGGTCATAATTATAAAAAATGTGTAAAGGCCTATCATGTTTAGACATGATCCATGCATCAAAATGGGATTTAATACCATAACACCTAAGGGTGGGATCTCTTTCATCAATCCTAGAGTCTTCATAATGATCTCAAATATTTCTTTGATTCTTGTTGGTAGGTGGCCTCTTGAAGTGTCCTTGTGATGTTGATGTTGTCTCAGGTTCATTGAAAGATTCATACTAGTCTAAATTTATTTTACACCCTTCTTAGCTGTACTGGATGATTTAATTTCTATTATAAATGATAAACAAGGTGCAACATATGTTATTAATTGTGATGTTATGTATAAGCTATCAACATGATTAATTTTAATGATCTACTTGTCTATAATTTTCCTTGACTTCTTTGAAACTATCACATAGAGATGTTTGAATATTATGGGAATATTTTTTTATGAAAAACTTCAAATGAGGAGTTTTTTATTATTTCATGGATTTTGAGATTTTGTAAAGTGGTTCCAATAATTTTCCTAATTAATACATGTTTTTATTTAGTCTATTTTTAACTTTTATTCACCTTCAAGTCATAATATTAATTAAAAATAAGAAAATAAGGTAAATATCATTTTTATCTCTTTTTAACCTTACATCCTTAGGTGTCATTAAGATAATGTCTTAGTCATGAACATATAACAAGTAAACAATGCTATAATCTCCATTTTGTTTCCATAAAACTTAACCTGAGCCTTTGGATTTATCTTAGGGAAAAACCTTGAATGGAAATCCATGTTTGAAACCCTTACTCCATCTTTCATGTATTTTCTCTACGTTTATATACTTTTAACTCCATATGGGGGAATAAGAACTTTAATAATTTATTGCATCTTGTTAGTTTAAATATGGATCCTTGTTTTGCTCTTACAGATCAGGGTTAGGGAGATTAGTGCCTTATAATAAAATCCTTGGATTTTGCCTTATAATTTTTTCTTCTCTTTTAAAATTCATTGGGAAGATGTAATGCTCATTTTAACGAATTCATTCGCATCATTATTCTTCAACTCACTATGCCATCTACTTGACTTACCAATGAAAAGTACATTTATGAATAATTATTTGAGAGATAAAACCACCATTTTATACTTTAGTTAATCCTTATATGGCTAAGACATGAAATTTTTAGGGTAAATTTTAGAATAATTTCTCATTTCCCCAAAAATTTGTAACCTGAATGTAACTTATAAATTTATGTCTTTTGAAGACCTACAAGGGTTTTAAATAGTAAAAAATGGATTTTATTTTTAGTTGGCGACCATACTTAGTTTATATAATTAAAGATTTGGCATAAATATATTATTATTAATATTTTGATTGACTTTATAATATTATAGCTATCATATATTGTGAAATTGTTGCATTTACACTTTACCATATACTGGATCACTTCACATGATTTGTGCATTCATGAATGCTAATAAGCTGATTAGCAATATTTATCTCTCTATATCCATTCCATTGCCATTATCTCTACTAGGGGTTATTATATGAATCATATTGGATAGTTATTAAGTATAATAACCACACACTCACCTAGCTCAAGGTAGTAGATCCTTAGCCTCTTCTTCCTCTAACCAAACAAAATTGGATCACATGTTGGTAGAATCATTGATAGCATATAGAATTTTATATTAGGGAACCTTCAAAGTAAGGTGAAACATTAATTTTAATCTCTGATATATATATTTAGGTTTATATTTACATGCTATTTTATTTTCCATTTTGAAAACAAGCATAATTTACATTCTCAAACAACATGCTTTTCCCTTTGAAACTGTCATTTCAATATGAAACATATTATTTCTAAATTATATTTTGCCTTATAAAATTGTAATTTTCTTATTAGATGACACTTTTCATTTGAAAACACCATGATTTTCATTTATGAATTATTCTTCCTTTCAATACTTTTTCTTTTAGTTTTATGGTTATATTATAAGTGATTTTTACTTTGTATGCTTTATTAGAATAAACATTTGAATTTGACCCTAGTCTAGTCATTGGTAATCAATATTTGGCCTTGTGCACACCAACATATTGGATAATTTTTTTTAATCTTAGCTTATTTTATCCTTAAGTTTGTAGATGTTTATTTTTAAACCCTTGGTCAAACCCTTATTGGTGTATTTGGACATTTTCATCTACAATTTAGATCACTTGGTGGGACCTAATACACTTCATCCTTATTCATTTATGACTTTTCAAGGTTAAAATATCTTTGAATCCCAAATTAGAGGTTTTATGTTCTTTCTATCTTAGGCCATGAATTTCCCTACAAACCCAAGGCTTCATGATTAATAGGCCTTGATTTTTTTTAATAATAAATCATGACTTAGATGCAATATTATATTTTTGTCTTCTATTTGGCTCTATTTCAGGTTTCTTGGTTTTTATTTTGTTATGTTTACTTTTAACCTTAGGTTGTCCTAAAAATTTCCTCTTTTGCTACCTTCTCATTTACTCCTAATTTACAAACCCACTATTTTATCTCCATCCTCTAGGATGACACTATAATTGTATTTTAAGTTAACCATTGTAATTGAATTTAGAGTAAACATAGATCAATGTGGCATAATGAAGGAATGATAGAATAAGAATTAAAAACATGTCAACAATATGATGTCACCCTATTGGCTTCAATTCTAAGTAGGAGTAGAAATTATACAACCAATAAACTAATTCATATTTTTAAACTTTTGATTTATTTACTTCTACGGTGGAGACCACACATCCTCAAACCACTCTATTGTCTCCCAAATAAGATGGGAGAGATCCTATTATTAGAATAAACTCAGATAAATTACGTAAGATTAAGGAGAATTAATGTAGGTAGCTAGATAAAATTAATGTTCATTCAAACCATGGGTCTTCTTATAGAATCCAAAAGTGCTCTGTCTCTAATGATAGAGCTAGCACCTAATTTAGTTTGAGTGCATTTATCAATTCACATAAAATTAAAAATTCTCCACCTTTGCATTCTTGAAGGCTCACTTCACATCTAAAATCTATTGTAGACTATCACCACTCATAATAAGATCATCACTTGTATTGAGATATACCATTTCATCCTCCAAAAATTCATTTAAGGTTTTATCTATCCATGATAAGTTTGACCACCACTTGAGGTGTGATTATCCCTAAAATATTTTCTATGTTTATCAATATCCATTTTATGATCTTACGTCTCCTTATTAGCTTTCACTATAATAGCACCATGATGATTCACTTCACCATGGTACACTTACAAGATGCTTAAATACCTATGTTTAAATGAAATATTTACCAATCAAATTCCACAATGGAACATAACTTTGCATTTATTTCAATATGCCATAGGAACCATGGGACCCTAATATCATAGATAATACACAACTCCACACAAACCCTATGTAGGAGGTCATCATCTCTAAACCATTGGATATTATTACAAATAATTTCATAGGAACCCTTTGACCCTACATAATTGAGTTATTCCCCTTCATAATATTTTACTTGAACCACCTAAGTTCACTAGTAGCTACGATGCTAGTCCTTTGGAGAAAATCAAAAAATTTATGATGGTGTGTATGGATTGGGAACATGACAATGAGATTTTTATTAAGTTATTCATTCATACCTTACAAGTAAATAACTTGGATTAGTTACAAAATCTACCATAATATTCTCTCTCTATCTTTCAACTCTTCCTAGAGGATTTCATCTAGTTATTTGATGTTTATAGACTTTTTAGCCTCACCATCTAGACTTTTTTGAGGTTTTAGATAAAACCCAAATATTCCTAACCAAAATTCATCCTCCTCTCATGATTGTAATTTTAATGTGACCGATGATGGTGTCATAGACTCTCTATTAGAGAAGAAGGAAAATAAGGATGGTCAAGAGGTCAATGCCTTAAGTAATAACAATTTAAAAAAAAGAAAAGGTAGGAAGAGGATCATATATTTATATGACCCCACCAAGTACTACAACAAGCATAGATGGGGAGAATTATAAAAAAGAATGTATTATGTATAAATATAATGTTAAGGCCTTTATTCCTCAAGGATGTACACTTATGCTACCTAATTTTAAGTTTGATGTCTTTAAGGAACATCTTGTAGATAATGACAAGGAGAAGAATAAAAAGAAAAATAATAAGGAGAAGAAGAATCAAAGGCTAAGGCCCACTGCATACCTTCTAATTATTATACTTCTTCAAGTCATTCATCCTCACCTATGCCATAGGATGAGTACCATGGGGGAATAAAATTACCACCATTGATAATGCTAATACTAATTATGAGTAATTTATCAACACATTCTCAAGTTAGACTGCCTATCCCATTTAAGATACTAGTAGTATTGGGTCTTTATGTCAAGCCTTTAGTGCAACAAATTCCAAAGTAATATTCAAAAGTGCATCATTCCTCCCTAGTAAATTTTCACACCTTACTCTATTATATAGGATATACAATCCATTTTTGATAAGATTTCCATCTAGGACCTTCTTCACCTTTTTCCTAGGTAAAGGATGCTCAGAATTTTTGAGTTTGGTCTCTCTAGTGAGGTGATAATATGAAATAAGGTGGAGGCTATTTTCACCTCCTTTACTTTATAATGTGCTCTTGTCTTTAATTTTGACATTGTCTCTTTTCTTAAGGATTCAATTCTCACTAAGAGATCCTGATTCCCTCTCTATATTGAGACCTTTTTAGATGCTAACCACATCAATTAGTACATTTTTGATGAAGGTAATGTTTTGAAAATCATAAATTTTTGGATGTTCAAAACATTGGGGATCAATCAAAATATGTTTTATGCTTATTAACATAACTATGTTAATTTCAGTAATGACATGGTGGCTTTGGTGGGAAATGTAAAGCTTTCAAGTCAAGTTTGGACCCAAGATGGTGTAGATAGAGTTTTATGTGTTAAAAGTGGATTTATCATACAACATGATCCTTGGCCATTTATGGACACCAACTATGCAAGCTATCACTTCAACTTCCCTTAAAGTTGTGTTTTTATTATTTTACACCTAAGGGAAATAAAATAATGTAAACTATGTACTAATTCAAATTATATAAGTAAAGGTAATAAGTATAGTAATCTAAATTGATATAATATTAATAAATATTGTACTAGATTATTTAAGACAATAAAATATAACTAAATGGACATGATACTTAGCTTTTATGGACTATCTTTGAATCTAGGAAGTACTTATATGATTTGAAATGGCCCAACATTAGATGATGAATAAATTATAAATGACATAGTGCTTAGAGCCTCATAAAAACTATCAACAGACTTAGACCCCTATGATAGTTGACATATCCTAATTTTTTTGGTAGCATATGTTATCTCAGAATCTCTCAAGATTAATGGCCATTGTTCACCTTCACCTATGTTTATGGAATTTTATTTTAGATATTCGTGATAGTGTATAAAAACCAAGAAAATTCCTTATATTCCTCTATAATCCTAGTAAGATATTTGGAGGAAAACAAAATTTTTAAAAAGGGGTTAGTTTTTTTGGGTTGGACTGATTTTTACCAATTCTAACTGAATGACCAAGTGGTTCCTACATTATAATACTTTGAAGAGGTATCAAATTTCACATAGTTCTCTCATTTATGTATGTTTTTATGACAAATTATGTGAATGTATGTCTAAATGCAATTTTACTTAGGTCCTCATTAGGAACAAGTATATACGTGACATGTGTTGTCATAGTTATTTATTATAAACTTAAGAAGTATGTTCAAGTAGATGTAAACATTTAAATAAGTTAGCTAGGTGTCTCTTTTGCTTAATGACTATTTATCCCTAAAATTATTAGGGGATTTGTATATATTGTGATTGGGTAAAATAAAGCTAATGGGTTACACTTATTGGAAATCATAATTCAAGATAAAATCAGAAACTATAAATAAAACAATATTTATAAAATATTAAATAGATTATAAAAAAATGTAAAAATTAACTAGGCTACATAAACATGTATTTTTTCATTAAAAAAAAATATTTTGACATATTTAAGGCCACCCCAAGTTATGAATAATAATATATATATATTTTGTATGGAAAAATTAACAAAAAATAATTAAACCCTCAAATTACTAATGCATAACACATATGCAAAGCTATGCTATATAATATTAATATTTTCACATATTTAAATTGTGCATAGCTTTACCACTATTCATAAAGCTATTAAATACCCCTAAACATTCCTTATCAAAATGGAACATAATTATAAAAATATTTATTTAAAAAATAATATCATTTGGTATAGTCTATTTATAATGTATCATTACTTTACACCATAACCTCCTTTGAAATGGGATATCACTTTTTCTTCCATTCCTAAATTTATAATTTTTTTGGCCAAAATTAAGGTAAAAGTGTAAACCATAAGCTTTATTTAATAATGTCTAACCCAATAAAATATCCCAAATCATGAAATGATAGTAATAAATACCTCAAACATTACTGGTAACTAATACAACATGAGTCTATTGGTATTTTATTAAGCATAGAGAAAAGAGTAGAAAAAACAAGACAAGTCAGAGATCCCTATGATAGACTAAGAAGTAGAAAGAGATACAAAATATAAGAGTATGTTTAAACTAAGCACACAAGACCATGAAGAAAAGTGTCAATAAGTGCCTCATTCATAATGAGATTCCATATATGTTAAGTCATAAAAAATACTTGTGAAAATAAGGCTTATACGAAATTTGGGTATCTACAGATGCCCCATTTAATTTTAATACTAAATACTAGTTTATAGTGGTCTAATAAAATGCATACTTGCATTTTTGTTTAAATTTAAAATGTCATTTCCCCAATTGTCCATAACATTTCACGTGTACATGAAATAAATTATGAATACAAATAGAAAGATTACTATCCCAATAAGATACCAGTCTAATTGAAATACAAAATTGAAATAATAAAGAAATGAATACAATTGGTGGTACGTGGTCTTTTTTTGCTCCTATAATGTGCTAATGTTGCTCCATATGGTGAAAATGCTTTAGATTTGATTATTTCTTTGTTAAAGAATCAAACAAGGGTGTTTTGATCAAAGCCTATACTTGTGGAACCCTAAAATTAGGGTTTTATGTAAAAATGGAATGATGAACCTAGGTTTATATGAAAACATGGAACCTTAAAACCTAGTTCTTATGTAAAAAGGATAAACTACTATATACTATATATACTAACTATACTTGATAATGAAAAACTTGACACACATTTAGCATGCATGAATTGAGCATTCAAAAAAGGTCTTAATCTACCATCTTCTCATGCTTATATGTTATATTATGAGTCAAACCTTTAGTTTTGATGTTATAAAACTACATTAATCTCACTATCTATTTCAAACCTACTAAATATCCTGTATATACATCTTTAGACTCTAAGTTTAGTCCACTTGTACATAGGTTGGTTCCACCAAATATAGTCAATATCACTAGTGGATATTGACTTGATCTAGTTGGTACCAACATGATCCCACAAATGAATATTTTATAAAAACAAACACATATTTAGGGTCATCCATAAACTTAACATGTTGATGGCGTGATATACTATTATATTGGATCCATATATAAGTAAATCAATGTCTCATTCAAAAGGGACATTGCACTTGCCTATTATACATCTATACACTATTACACACTGAGAAAATTTACACTATTTTTACCAATTTTCAAACCTATCATTAATAGTAATTACAAGACAAGTTTGAAGAACTAAAATGTCAAGTTAAAGTAAACATTGTCAAGTACCAAATTGACATCATTAATTACATACATATAATGAAGGAAAATAATTTCATAATCACACTAGGTGGGAGAACTAAATGTGTCTTGAATTACCTCCTTAGAGTATTTGATACATAATTAGTGGTCAATCATAAGATGAGGGTGATTGGGGTTAGATCATTTCATTAAACTTCCCCCATTTTTATATGTGTCTATCCCTCATAAGCACACCTAGGTTTTTAAGGGAAAGGAGATTGATTTATGGATCTAAAAACATAATTAGGGTCGAGGATAAAAATAAAAGAGAAATAGTTTATATTAATCGTATAATAATTATTCCCTAATTCCACATAGGTTATTACTAACCAATAGGTTAGTATTGACAAATGATATTGACCTGATCTTACAAAACCAACATAACATAAAAAATGAATTAATTATAGAATTGAATGAACCAAATATCTAATGATCCCTAATTTTAACTTTTAGAATACATCCACGGTAAAAAATTCACCCATAAAAGATAAGTATTTTGATCTCTTTAATACTTTCTATATTTAGCATATACACTTATTAAATCAAAAGAATCACTCTTAGTCTTTTACATTCAAATGTATGATTAGATGATATATATATTGATCTAAATTACATTTTAAAAATATATATTAATTAGATTAATCATCACTATTCATAAAAATTAGGATAAAACATATTGGTTAACCTATATACATATCAAACCATACCAAAACTTAGGTTTTACCTTAGGGATTCATCCTTATAGGGATTTATATTTTTTTATTAGGGTTTTAGATCTTATTTCTAATTTTTCCCATACAAAAGACAATAAATATTTTCACCTTTGATTATAGGCTTTGGCATTATTTCATTATACCATCTTATGGCATCCAATAAGGATAGTTCCCTTATAACCCTAAGATAAATTTATAGATTAAGTAGGACATATGCAAAGCATAGTCATATTCATATTAATTAAACTAAAATGGATACAATTAATGTTTTTTATTATTTTGATGATGAAATTATTCATGAATATGTGCAAACAAATGATTATGTTGATATGCCTCCTTTTAGAACATGATAGTATAGATAATAAAAATGAACATAATGATCAAGATAATTATAAGGGCCTACATAGAATTCAATCCAATGAGTATATTGGGTTAGATCCTAACAAAGTTAAATTTTTATCCAAATTTTTTGAAGGACTCTGTCAATGTCTTGTATACATGACTAGAGTTGTCTAATTGATCCTGATATATAAGGCTGCACATCAAGAGAAAACCACTACATCTCAAGCAACTCAATAAGATCCTTTTCATACATACAAAACCTTCACCCTTACCATGATGGATACACATGTTTCATTTCCAACCTCACCTAATGCACATTCTATTTAGTACATTGTTACAATTTTGCTTGCCAAGGTGTTATGATGAGATGAAGATGCACTGAGATCTAGTCATGCCATGGATTCACATGCTTTGATCCATATACCATTAGTCCTTAATATATAAACATATCCTTTAAAAATAATATTTTTAGTCCCCAAGATCCCATTATATGAATGTAAAGGTGATCCCAAGAAAAAACTTAGATCATTCCATGCAACATGCTTGGATTATGTATACAACAACAAAATATTGATCAAGTTATTATCAAGAAGTGTTAAGGATTATGCATTGAGATGGTTCTATGATTTAATTATTTAATATATAATAGTATTCAACCACATGGACAACTAATTAACAACACATTTTTCCATCAACACTGATGAGAACTTATCCTATGCAAAAATTACTAATCTAAAGTAAGGGATCAATAAACCAATCAATGACTATGTTCTTTGATACAAGACCATGTTAGCCCAAATGATAAATTTTCTTAGTGGAAAATTAATTACAGCATATATTCAAAGAACATTTTCAATCACTGCTTCATGAGTCCATTATATTTAAGATGTTTAAATCATTTAATGAGTTACATCATATATTGAGGGACATAAAAGTCAAATTAATTGATTTAAAAAAACTTAATTATATATAAACTCAAATGACTGATTCAACAATGAAGTTTAAAATCAAACAAAATTATAAGGTCAAACCAAGTCAAAAAAATAATGAGGTGAAGATTATAGTCAATGCAGTGTCACAACCTACAACTAGTTATAATTGACAACTCCACCAAAGAGGTAATTTTCACAATTGTTGTCACCTCCTCATGTGATACTAAATAATCTACTTGAGTATAACCTTATAATACTCATCCATCCACAAGAGATGGATCCAAGTAGAACTAGCCCAATGAACTATGAAAAGATTTATATTGTGAGTATCATCAAATTGTAGGGCATTCAATTAACAAATATTTCAAGCTAAAACATAAGATATATGATATCATATGTGATAAAATTATATATTTAGGTACAATAAAAAAGGAATCTTGACCACAAATTAATAGAAATAAAAAGTTGAAGATATACAATGATCCTTTCCCTAAACATGAATAAACTAAAACTAAGGACACTTTAGATGTAAATTATGCATGAAACAAGCTTCCTCCATTGGAAAATTATGATATTACACTATATAATATCATTGGGACACTTAGTGATATTACACTTCAGTGACCCATGATCGCATTTGATGATAATGAGATAGTTGATGACAATTTAAAATTTTATGCTTTGTTCGTTCAAGTCTACATTGATGAAAAAATTATACACAGTGTTATGATTGATAATGGTTGAAATGAGAACATTTTCATGATGGAACTTCTCCAATCACTTGGGTACACACAAAAAAAATTAGAAGATAAAACTAAAGTAGTTAAAGGATTTTATAGATAGAGACATAATACTTGGGATGCATAATATTACCTCTTTATGTGGGATCAAGTATATTATCCACACCTTTCATAACTTTATAGAGTAATGAGGTCTTATATATGTTATTAGGATTTTCATAGATGTAGAGACTTTATGTAGTTGATTATACAGTACATCAATGCCTCAAGTACATATATTTCAACATAGAGATTTTAGTTCTAGGTGTATAGTATGAGTACCCACTACATTTATAGATATCCCATCCTCTTCCTTCTTGGAAAATAGGGAAGCCAAGAAATATTCCTCCTCATATAAACTAGAGGCACTTCATTACCTTGTTAATATTCACTTGTAGTTGAGTGACTTTATTTTTCAAGGACTCCTAGGGACTCCCACCTCATCACCTATTTTTGATAAGCTCTCTTTCACATATGAATGTTCATCTTCTGCCCTCAATGTAACTAGTTCTCCTTGATAAAAGGAGAGGGTGAGAGGGAAATTGACTTCATTAGCTTAATTGAAACTTGATAGAATGTCCTTCCAATTTAGGATTTTAGGAGTATTATGTCGATTATGATGTTCTTGAAGGGATAGAGAAGAGAACTGGATTAAAGATGTTGTATTCTTCTCTTTCCACTCTTCAATTACTTTACCAAACTTAGAGGTGTCTTGAAATTCATAGATGGTTGTAACCTAAATTTAGAGTGTAGGTAAAGAGATTAAAGAACTTGAGTGATATTTTGAATTAGATTACATAAATTTCTCCCTTTATTAAATTTGGATAGGCATAGGAGAAGGTCATTTCTTAATATTAGGAATGACATAATCAGGTATTTTTTTCCAAGAAGGTATACAAGATGGAAATGTCTTAGGCTCTTAAGGAAGAATGAGTGAATATTACATTGGCATAGACCTCTCTTGATAGCACATTAATACGTAGGATGGGCTTGAAGCAAAATAAATTTGATGTGAAGTATGAGGAGGCATATTAAACTAAATGCATTTCATTTTATACCTCTCTTCAAGTACCAATCTGCTCTCAAGACACTGGATCAAACCTCTTATATTTGTCACATCATCTATTAGTATATACTGATTTTATCTCTCAATGGCTACCCACTTGTTCTTGATTAGTTTCAAGAAACTTATTTATTTTTGAATGATCTCACTTTGATTGGAAGGGGTAGGGACACTTAGACCAAACTCCTTTTCTCTATAAATCTCCCTCATTTTCATTTCATATTCCAATAGAATTTATTTTAGAGATTAAGTAGGATTATCATAGCTTTAACAAGGTTGACTAGAGGGATAAGTAGGATGCCAAAGATGATAAGTTAGATTGGGAGGGGGAAAATAATGATGTTTATAGAATTGATAAGGTTTATATGTTACTACTTGATATCCACTTGGGGTGAATCCATAAATTCCATCAACTTGATATGGAGAATATGAAGGCATAGAATATGCATCTTGACCAAAAAAATGATTAGGATAAATACCTATTATATGATTATAGACACCTAATATACTTATACATATTGATCAAATTGGAGTCACCATTGATGCTTGGATTCATGCCTCTAAAGGCTAATGTGTTAAAATACAACATCAATAACTCTTCAATGGGATGCAATCTTAGTCCCACTAGGCATCCCAAAACTATTATCAACAAAAGTTGCACCCTTGAGGAGGTTGTTCAAGCCTCCTCACTTAAGTGATATAATGGATACACCTATGATATGTGGGTGGCCTAATAAATGAGGTGAGTCTCTAGATAGGGATGTTCCCTTGATGCTATTACCTTAAAATTAATACTAGACCTATTGCTTGCAAAGGAAAAAGGTAAGATAAACTAAAAATAAACTAATCTAGGGAGGTAATTCACCAAATTAACACCCTCTACTTTACTATCATGCACCAAGAACATGAATGAGTACTAAATTTGATCCCACTACTGAATAAGGACATTTAGTCATGAGTGTTTCAACATGGATGTCATATATAAAGCATTAAATGAAAGGGCTAGTCAAGAGGTCTAAGAAAGACACTAATGAATAAAATCCAATTTAAAACCATGAAAATATTTAAATCCCCATGTGACCTAAAATAATACAATCCATTTTTAAATAGGTAGGAGAGGACAAACGAGAGAGAGTAAAAGTGCTACTACTAATATTCATAAATAATCATAAAAGTACACTAGTTGTAAGCATATGTGAAGGTAAGAATCAAATTTATTCATAATTAAAAGGCATATTAAAAGTTTTTAGTTTATTATGTTTATCCATACTCATCCAAAGGATCCATAACAAGCCATTTAAGGCTACATATATTACAAAAATGAAGGATAAAGAGAAGAGAGGTAGATGAGCAACTCCAAAAATAAGTGTCATCCACTTCAAGTTAGTTATAAGGACAAATGGAAGAGGGTGTAAGATTATTTTTTTCATCCTATTTGATATATGTTACTCATCTTGATGAGGAACTTCACCAAGTGGAGTAGGGGATCTTCTTTGAAGAGTTACAAGCACTTCTTGAAGGAATAATTACAATTTGACAACTTGACACATGACATCTTGGCTTCATGAAGAAAAATCCACACCATTTTATGCCTCTCAATGATTATTATAAAATTTTTAGAGTTGAAAATTAGGTTTCAAGCTTCTTCAAATTGATAAAGAGTTAATTTTAGTTAAGAAACTTGTTTGGTTGAAATGAGGATCATAAAATAAAACCATCTTGTCATCCTAGGCCTAGTTCATTGTTTGAAAATTACTATCATAGATTGAATACCCATTGTACACTAGCAGATCATTACATCTTATTTTCATGCTAAAAAAATCTTGAATATTGAAGTACAAGTGTATTAGGTCTGATAAGAGCCCTTATTAACACACTTACCATTATATGTTTTGAGACATCTAAATGGTGTTAAAATCATTGTAAACTTATTCATGAGGCATTAAAAGCATAATAACCTACCTTATTTAGTTCATAAAAAGTCTCAATATGCCCCATTAAGTCTACACTTAGTTAGCCTCCATGAAAAATCCTCAAAAACTACCTTTTGAGGCCTATAATAGTCATCTTTGGGCCCAAATCTGTATAAAAGTACTTCACACATGAAAAATAAGTTTCATTTTCAGGTTCATAGAGGTGTGTATGTATCATCTAAGAAGTTTTTAGGTAATTTAAATCCACTTGGAGTACTTAATAGGTCCATCTCTTCCATTGGGTCTCTTTGGAGGGTTTAGGGGTTTAGGTAGGGTTTAAGGGCACCTGGGGTCTTAAAGATGATTAATAAAGTTAAGGGGATTAAACAAAGAAAAAATGACATTAAAATATATTATAAAACCTCTTAATTTTTAAAAAATAATCTTAGGTTCCCATGCATCTTTTGGTTGTGCTTCTCACATGATGAAAGTGGCCATTATGACTATTTAAGTTTGCTTAAGAACTCACGAAGAGTGATTGTGTATAAAAAGGTTAAAACATGCTTGGGATTGGATGTAAACCCATAATTTTGGTATATGAAACCTATTATGAGTTTTTGAAATGGTTTTATCCATTAATCAATCATTCCAACTTAGTGCCACCTATGTTAGCTCATAGTTAGGGTTTAATGGTAGTTTATTTCAAATAACCCTAGTAACCCATGTTTGCATTTTTTATCACCATTTAAGGAGTAAAAACCTACATAAAATGATTAATTGTAGTAATTATAAACCTATTAAAGTATTTATTTTTACACTTCACCCTCAATAAAAAAAATTTACTCACACATTTAGACACAAGCCTGTGTGTGCATATTAGGCTTGTCCTGAATGTGGATGGATGCTATCTTCTTCATTGACTCTTTAATGTTATTAAATGATGTTGAAATGATATAAATGTTCATTTTTAAATTGTGAATAATTATAGACCTTATTTCACTTCATATATGAATCATTTTGGTGATTTTTCTTCAATTTTCTCATGACAAACCTATATGTACTTTCTTTAGGTTTGATTAATAGTTGGTGTTTAGGAGATATTATTTTGATGGTTCCTACCTAATTTTAACTTAGGATTCTCTATTAATATCCACCAATATACTCTTTCATCATTAACTTAACTTCCAAGCCTTCACTTAACATACAAATGCATGCTTCACATTGTGACTAGATAGGCCTGTAGGTATACATTGGGTATCTTGATTTTAAGTGTGAAGTTTTACCTCTTTTGGCACTCTAGGACCCTTGTTAAAAGATATCTATTTTTTTAATGTTTATGACCCATCTATAGACTTATTTCTCAAAATAATACTACATATTATCTTCAAAAACTAAACATAGGCATGTAGGTCTTCAATTTGGCTCTTTAACTACAATTTGAAGGCTTGACTTCACCTTTTGAACTCTTGGTACCTTAGTGATCTAAAAAAATGTTATAGTTTTTTTTTCATATTCATATTTATATTTAAATATATTTATTATCCTCAAACTCATCACAAATAGGCTTTCACTCATATTTCCTACTGCAAGCTTGTAGGCTATCTTTTAGGCTTAAATCCATCCTTTTTCTATATTTAGTCTATCTCAACACTTTAGATCCAAATTTATAGATGATATAATATTAGATAAAGATATCATAATCCATAATATCTCTTTGTCTTCATTACATGACTCAAACCACCTTGAAAGTCTTCTCATTACCCTCACAATCTTCATGTCTATTTCACATAACTCTTCTTTTTTGTCTTTAATAGGATAGAGCTCTCTTATCTCAAGTATGTTGATGAATCATGGTATATTATCATATTAAGGATTTTAAAATAATTTTATGACCTATCCATGTTGTCTACACCTCTTTGAACCTTCACAACTCATCCTTCATATACTAACCTGCTCCTTGAAGCTCACTTTATTGACAATGGCATGTAGGTGTACATTTAAAGTATTTATTGACCATTCAAGTGTTTCAAGTGACTACATTGGAACTTCAACTTATTCAAGCCTTTTATAAGGTCTTAAACACACCATGAGACTCATCATACTATTCCTTCTTGCAAATTTGAGGTTAAATGATCCCACCCTATAGGTAGACTTATAGGTGACTATACCTTATCATTGGAAACAATCCATGGCTCAAGAAGACTATTTTTTGTGATGTATGAAATTATCTCTCTACCTTAGCAAGGGTTATAAATTAAAAAACCCTTGTCTATCTCCCCATAACCTCAAAAGGGGTTGTTTTAGATTGTAACTTATAGTAACTCATTTAAAGGCATGGTGTTCTCTTCCACTCCACTATTCTAGCTCATTTGATGCTTGGAAATAGTTTAAAGAGGATGATAGGAGTGATAGGTTATAATAAATTGATTAGGGGTCATATGAAGTGAAGAAACCTTTAGACTAATAAAATCTTGCTTATAATTCCTTGAAATATGCCTACAACTCCCTCAAAATGGATATTTTACCTCATCTATAATTGTATGTTTCAAAAAAATGTTGGATAATGGTGGGAGAGGGTAAATGGGGTCCTACATGACCTTATGCAATCATATCCATGCATTAATTGAGCTTCAAAACTTTGAAATTGAATAGAATTGATCTTGGTAGTGTTTGAAGCCTCTTTTCTTCCCCTTAACTTCTTAGTAATTATTCATAGAGTCAATGGGATTAACTAACAACCAATGCCATAAAGTGGAAGGGAATTAGGGTCCCCTCCTATGGATAATATCATGGAATCCAACTCTCTCTCTCCTAAAAGTACCAAGTGAAAACATGTTGCTTGTTTTGAGCTACCAAGAAATATGATGGAGAAAAGGAGAGGGTTTTTTCACCATTTGGATTTGTAACACCAATTATTACATATATTTGGGTGTAATAATACCATGGGAAAACTTGGAGAAGTTTTCACCTTGTCAACCATCAAAAACACTCTATATAAAACCACTAAAATCATGATTTTATAAAGATTCTAATTTCTCTTACCTTTAAAATAGTTGGAAATGATGAACTCAGTGACTCTTCAGCTTTCCTTAACCTGTATAGATGTGGAAAAGTCTATCAAAATGTTTCATATCCTTATTTACCTGTAGCTCTCTAAAAAACCCTTCACTTGTGTATTGGAGAATGATAAATGTCAGTTACAAATGGACTCCAACATTAAAAATTAGTTATAAAATAATTTTAGGGGAAGTGTATAGTTAGGTACAAGCATGATGTCATAACCAAGGTGTTATATGGCTTTAAAAAACCTCTTTTATAAGGACAAAACTCTTATATATGTTTTTTACTAGTAGCTGTCATCTTTATCATTGAATATAATAAATGGACTAAAGTATCAATATACCTTAATCTTATAAAAATTACCTTAAACTCTATAAATATCCTTAGAAAAAATGTTATCTTCTTACTAGCTATACTTCTTTGACTCATTTTGACTAGCTTTAGGCCATGGTTGTTTTTTGTAAGGTTATTGCCTTGTCTCCTTGGGCATGCCTCCAAATTGACTTGATTTCCCATTTACATTCACCTAATAAAAATTACCTTAAACAATGCTAAACACAACATAAAGATCATAAATAATGACCACTTTATGATAAGACAACATGACTTGACCTAGCTACCAACTAAACCATCCTAAATGACCTTGTAAGCTGCTAAGGAAGACATATTACCTATTAACCTAGATCATTAATGACCAATAAAAATTCTTCATAATGGCTATCAACAAAGCTAATATCAATTAAGTCAAAGTTTCAAATGATCCTCATTCATGGTATCCAAATTTTGGCTAACACTACAACAATACCATATTTAGAAATTATATGGCCCAAAGAGTAAATTTCAAATTGGAAGAAAACACATTTAAAAAGCTTCCCATAAATATTATGATGCCTTAGTCTCTGTAATACTAATCATAAGTGTTTTTCACATTTAATTACATTCTTTTAATAAATTAGAATATCATCTAAAATGACAATAACAAATTCATTATGGAAATCCCTAAATAAACTACTCATCAAATTCATAATTATAGTTGGTGCATTTGTTAAGGCAAAAGGCATCATAGTGAACTCATAATGACCATACAAAGTTTATAAGTATGTTTTTTCCTTGATTCTCATCTAATTATAGCCTAACCTTAAGTCAATCTTGGAAAATACTATTTCCCCTTTCATTTGATCAAATAGATCATCTATCCTTGGTAAGGGATAATGATTTTTTATTTTTACCTTGTTAAGCATGTAGTAGTCAACACAAAACCTAATAGTTTAATCCTTATTCTTTACAAAGACAAATGGAACACCCCAATGAGACACACTTGGCCTAATCCTTTTATTATTCAGAATTTATTAAATCTAATTCCTGTAGGTCAACCATATTTATCTAATAATAAGACTTAGATGTAGGGGAAGTTCTTAGCATAATATCAATAAAAAATTCAAACTCACATTTAGGAGGAAGTCCAAGTTATTTCTCAAGAAAAATGTTCAAAAACTCTTTCAAAAAAGGGAAATATTGGTAGGTTAGTTCTTTATCTTTTGGTTACTCTTACATTTAGAATATATAGAGTCTAAAAACATTTAATATAGCCTTTTTAGTTATATATCTAAAAGTAACTTTTGTGTTCTATGCTTTTGGATGCCTTGTATTTATATAAGTTATCCCAAGTCATCGATGCATTGCACCACTTTGTGAAAATAATCAAGTGTTTCTTTATGCTATTGAAAGAAATCCATTCCAAATATGAGATTGTAAGACCCAAAGATGATAAAAATAGACTTACCTTGGTTCTAAAAATACCTAAGTCCGAGTCAGTTTGTTCTAAACATTCATAAATTGGTACTCTTTTTCCTATACTAAAATCAACCTCCCAACCTTCTCTTATCTATATAGGTTTGACCTTAAATTTATTTGCAACACTAGGAGAAATAAAAGTACTTGTTTCACTATAATCAATTAGAATAGAAACAAAAAAACTAGCTAAATTACCTCTTATTTTAATAGAGAGTCTTGAAAATCAGCTTTCCAATTATCTACAACCACATATACCCTATGATTGGATAATTATCCAATTTTTAGCTTGGTACAATCCTTTATGTAGTGGTTATCACCACTTTCTAAACATTTAATAGTCCCTTGAGGTGATATAAGAACTACATTTTTCCTTTTTTTGGTCCACATTGATGATTTTAGTTATGATTTTTCTTAAAGACCCCATCTTAGGTGAATTCTAATTTTTAAATTTCTTGTTCTAGCTTTGTAATATGTTAAAACCATTGCTTCTTCTAGTGAATCTATGGTTATGATATTTTTTATTGAATTTTTTAGGCATGGAAGAAATATTATTTGCCTTAGATTATTTCCTATTTAGTTTAAAATCTTGTCTCATTTTATGTTGATAAATTTTGATCTCTTCTGCATTATGAGTAGATTTAATGACATCTATCATGGATTTTGGGGTTGGTCATATTGAATTCATGCATCAATATCTCTTTCAACCCTACCTTAAACATTTTTACTTTTTTTCCTTCATCATACATATAGTTCACATGACATAGTAGGTTCAAAATCTTGTTTTCATACTTAGAAACAACCATATTTTCTTGTTTCAACATATGAAAACCATTTATATTATGCTCCTTAAAATTATAACTTAAATACCTTTTTTAGAACTTCTTCTCAAATATCATACAAGTAGAGTCATGGGATG
Source organism: Torreya grandis (assembly GCA_037957365.1). Taxonomy (NCBI): domain Eukaryota; kingdom Viridiplantae; phylum Streptophyta; class Pinopsida; order Cupressales; family Taxaceae; genus Torreya; species Torreya grandis. The sequence goes on from JARHVA010001920.1 coordinate 1,179,577, forward strand.
ATATCCATCTAAAGAACAAAGATGACTACAACATAAGGCAATATATCCAACTTGATAATAAGATACCACCCTGGCTTTCACATTAGAGGGAATGTTATGTAGATTAAAGTACTTATATAAACACACTAGCCATACATCTACTACATCACTAGATTCCTCACCTAAAAGGTATGTGGTGGAATAATTTTGATTTATTTGATGATTGGATAAAACACCATCAAAGGAAAATCTTGGAATACTTGATCGCCCACTAAAGAACATCCTTTGTCCAACCTAGGAAAATCTTCATGGGATACACCCTTAAGGTTATTCAATTTGCATTCCTAGGTTTACATCTTACCTTGAATGAAATTCAATGCTATTAAATTGCCATTGAAAACTTATTCATGTTTATCAGTTGAATTACCTCCAACAATATTTTCATTATGAAATTCATTGTTACTATCAACATTATTGATGGGTGGTTCACCCCTATTTTGGTTAAGATTTTGGGCACCCCAACCCCAGCCTCTACCTTTATCTCTTCTTGGGTTGTCATTAACCTAGTTATTGTTGATGTTGATGCTACCATATCTTGTTCTAACCATCTTGAGAAGTCATAGATCAATAACTTGGGCATATTTATAAACTAAAAAGTTATTCCTCAAATTTCCCTAGAGTAGAAATTGTGCTTTGATACGAAAGTGAAATGACCCATTTTTTATATTTTATAAACTAAGAGAAACCTACATCTATGAAAAATTTCTCAACATGAATTCTAAGATAATGATCACACACTAGCATGTTACTGAACAAAAATATATTAGGTTAACTAAAAATACTTAACTAAGGTTAAACACCCTTATAGAATGGTATAAAAAGATATTTAATCTATTTAAGCAATGTAGTTTAGGCTATATTAATGTGTTAACACACACTCATAAACTTTGAACTTATTACACAACAAGGATTTTTTTAGTAGGGACATATAAAGGTCATTATCCTTACTCATATATCTTTTTCTTCCTAATAAGGTCTAGGTTAAAGGTTCAAGTTATTATGTAACTTTACACAATAATCTAAGAGTACTAGGAAAACAAACCTAAGATTTGATCTCTTATTTGACCATTAACAACAACTAAAATAATTATGAGAATCAACATCCACATAAAAGAAACATTTTCACATTCAATATAATAAATACAACCACTATTTTTACATTCATCACAAGGTAAATGAAACAAATCTATACAATCTTCTTATTATCCATACCAATCCAAAATGTGAAAATTCACCATTCTAGAATAAAATGCATTCAATCAATGATATACATAACCCAAATATTATTACCTATAGGGATAATTTAGACATAATCTCTAGCTTTAGGGTCATGGCACCACATAGTGTTATATAAATATTCTAAGATTTTACAACATAATTTCACCTTTTAAATTCTTCCAACTTAGCATGATTTAACCTAATTTATTATGTGATAGAATAGTAAATATGTTATCTCCATAATAGAAATTCCAAATAAGTGGGTATTGCATTAAAATACACTATATCCACATATAACATAACATATTAGTCTATGTCAAACATATCAGAGGATTCACCAAGGTATGAATAATGAGGATGCATGAGTCGTGGTTGCATGGGATGAAGCAAGTGAATACCACAAAATGCTAAAGTAAATGAAATCAAACAAAAGAAAATTGCATAGACAATTTGGAGAAAAGCCAATATTTCATTAACATAAGATGGCCAAAGTGAAGAATACATATAGGAGAGAACATAAGTAACTCCTCCACAAAATGTGGTCAAGGCACCCCAAGAATAGATTGTAACTCTTCCATGAAAGGTGGTGACATGGTGCTAAGAATAGAGAAGTAACTCCCATACCCGAAATAGCCAGTCAAAGGAGTTACTTATGACATTCTTATGACATCTATGACACATCTATGACACACATCTCCACATAAGCTAGCCTATCCCACAAATGTACGAAAACTCCATGTATGCACAAATATATAATTTTCCTAATTAAATAATAGGGAAAAATAAAAACCTACACTAACACCCCCCATAAGTGCAGCTTAGGTGGGTAGTGTGGAAATATAAAATGAGTCCCGGTAACTAGGCCTGATGAGGTACCCATGTACAAATGTAATCTCCCATAAGATAGAGAAAAGGAGAAAAATCATAGGAAAAAACTCCTCCCCCAAAAGAGAGACATAAAAGAAATGAAGAGGCTAAAAGGCCCCCCTGAAGATGATGCTGCTACAGATGTAGACTGCATCCCAAGAAGATCTCATAGATGAATGAACTTGCTCTCAATGAAAGGTTTGGTGAAGATGTCTGCAACCTGCTCTGAAGACTAGCAAAAGATTAAGTCAATGACCTGATAATGAATAAGATCCCAAATGAAATAATGTGAATCTCTATGTGCTTGGTCCACTGGTGCTGAACCAGATTCTTGCAAATCTAAATGGTACTCTAGTTATCAAAATAAATGATGGTGGGCTGCTTGATAGGAATGCCAAACTCAAAAAGAATCCCCTGAAGCCAAATAACCTCAGTAGCTGCATTAACAGCTCCCCTGTACTCTACCTCTGTGGATGATATAGCAATATCATTTTGCTCCTTGTTAGAACAACTAATAAGACCAGAACCTAGAGAGAAACTGTAACCAAAAGTGGACTTGTGAGTTTGTGAATTGCCAACCCAGTCTGAATCTGTATATCCAATCGAGTCAACCTTTATGCCAAATCTATAATGAATCCCATATCTATGTGAACCCTATATGTAATGCAAGATCCTCTTAGCTACTTTCCAATGTAGCTCATGAGGTTCCTGCATAAATCTAGAGACAAGTCCCACTATATATGATATGTTGGGCCTAGTGTGAATCAAGTAGATGAGACTGCCAACAAGTTGTCGATACCGAGTGGCATCAACCAATGGTGAAGAAAATTCAGCCTCAAGCTTGACTCTTGATAGAAAGGGAGTTGGAGATGACTTGCAATCAGCCATGTGAAACTAAGCCAATAAGTCAAGAGCATACTTAGGCTGTGCAAGAGAAATCCTTGAATCTGATTGTGAGATCTCGATGCTAAGAAAGTAGTGCAATAAACCCAAGTCTATCATGTCAAATATATCTTGGAGAGATGCCTTCACTGCTATAATAGTCGATGAAGAACTCCTGGTGATCAAAAGGTCATCAACATAAAGAACTAGAATCAAGAGCGAGTCATCCTACCATAAAAAGTAGACATTAGGATCAGAATGGCACCTAGTGAAACTCGTTGTGAGAAGGAAGGAATCCATCTTGGCATACCATGCCTGAGGGGCCTATTTGAGGCCATAGATAGATTTCCTAAGTCTGCATACTAAGGAAGAATCTTGAATAAATCCTAGTGGCTGTTCCATATAGATCTCCTCCTCTAGGTCTCTATGAAGAAAGGCACTCTTCACATCCATCTAGTGCACATCCCAACCATGTGCTGGCAATAGCTAAGGTGAGTTGAATGGAAGTCATCTTTGCAACGGGTGAAAAGGTCTCTGAGTAGTCAATGCCTTCCACCTGTGAGAAACCCTTGGCAACCAATCATGCCTTGTACTTATCAATCGACCCATCTGATGCAAACTTGGTCTGATATATCCACCTACATCAAACCATCTTCCTTCCCTTAGTAAGTGATGTCAAATCCCAAGTGTGATTTTTGATTAAGGAAGAATATTCTTCCTCCATAGCACTATCCCACTCAGGTACCCCTGATGCCTCTTGAAAAGTCTGTGGATCCAAAACTGAAGCAAAAAAGGCATGTGGATCTCTCTAAAAATCCCCCCAGTATGTTTGTCATTTGTAGGATCTCCTGCCCAAGTGCCAACACTCTCAAGTGTTTGTCTAGCCCAAAGTGGCCCAAAAGTGGGCGAGTCAGGTGCTAACTCCTCATCCTTCAACTGACTAGAGGTGGATGACTCTGCATCACTGTCCTCGCTGTCTGAACTCAAAAAAGAAGAAGATGTCTCTGGCTCAAGAATGTGTTGTGATTGATTTGAATTTGAGGAATCATCATGAAGAAGTAGATTTGATGAGAGAGAAGAAGTGCCAAGTGTTGAGTCTCTAGGACTCTCCTAAAAGTGGATACTTCTCTCAATGAATAACTCATGAGTGGTTGGATCTAGAAGGCAATACCCCTTAATACCATCTAGATATCCTACAAAGATGTAAGGCTTAGACTAATGTTCCATATCTTTACATTTCTTCTTTGGTATGCGGGCCATGGATGGGGATCCAAAAACCCTAAGGTGCTCAACATCAGGTTTCCTTTTATACCAAGCTTTAAAGGGTTTTATCCCTTTCAAAGCTTTGTGAGGAACCCTGTTTTGAATGTAGCAAGCACAATTGATGGCTTTAGCCCATTACTGTGATGCTAAGGATTTGGAGTGAATCATAAAGCTACCCATCTCTTTCAAAAACCTATTTTTGTGTTCTGTAACTCCATTTTGTGAAGGATTGTAAGTGACTGTACACTAAAAATTAATCCCCTATGTGGTGCAAAACTGCTCAAACCTATTGCTGACATACTCCCCTCCATTGTTAGTTCAAAGAACCTTGATGGATTTCTCACTCTGTTTCTCAACAAGAGCCTTGAAGTCTAGAAAATTTTCAAACACTTCAAAATTTTGTTTGAGAAAATATATCCAAGTGTACCTAGAGAAATCATCAATAAAAGTGAGGATGTACTTGGCCCTTGTGAAAGATGGTTTGGGAAAAGGTCCCAATACATCACTGTGGACTAACTCCAAAGGTTGTGAAGCCCTCCAAGCTTTGCCTTTATCAAATTTTGCTTCAGGATGATTCCCAAGGGAGCACCCCTCGTAAAGTCCTTTTGATAATTAGACACAAGGCAAGCCAATGACCATGTCATGTTTGCAAAGTTGCTCAAGGTAGCAGTAGTTAAGGTGGCCAAACCACTTATGCCATAATTTGTTAACTCCATTTGAATGAGTCAGCAATGTCTATTGGAGAAGAATCAGGTGCAAAATGTGAGAAGGTGTATAACTTTGCTTGGTTATCTACCCTACCCACTGCCACTGTAGTATCACTATGCAACTCCCTGATAGCCACTGAATCTGATGAAAGCTCAACTCTCATACCCCAACCAATGTGAGTGATTTGGTACACTGATAGGAGATTGGTTAAAAGAGAAGGAACACTTAAAACATTATTGAATGTTCCTCCTTCCATTTCAACTGACCCTCTCCCTACAATAAAAATTGATGTGTCAACATCCAAACTAATTGAAGTCATGCTACAAGGCTCTAAAGATGAAAACTCAACTAGTGAAGAGCCCATGTGGTGAGAAGCACCTGAATAAATGACCCATGATGTTATAGAAGCTATAGTTGCTACAAGGGCCTTGCCCTTTTCTTTTTCCTTACCCTTGCCTTTTGCCTTGGTAGAATCTTGGGTAGATGAATTCTGCTTGATGGACTCAGGAACACCTATGTTGTGCTTCTCTAGAAGATGAGTTAGGTGATCTATTTGTTTCTTCATGCATTTGTGTTCATTATGCCCTGTCTTTTTACAATAGGCACACTTAACCTTCTCCTTCTTAGGTTTAGCATTGGAAGAGGAAGACTCAGTGTTGTTTTTGGCAGGATTGTTGTTTTCTTTCTTCTTCTCCTGGTCCTTATTTTTTCTTCTTCTTCTCCTTTATTGAAGTCTTATCCTTGCCATTTCCAGCTATCAAAGCTTGGGGTTGAGTAGACTTCATTGTGCCCATTTGAATTAGCTTATCTTGCTCCCTAGTCAAGTTGGTAATGAATGAATCCAAAGAAGACATTTTCCATGTAGTGCCAAGGGCACTTTTTGTGGCATAAAAAGTGGAGACAAAGACTGAATAGCTTGGACCTAACTTTGTGAGAATAGAAAGAATGAGTTGATCATCTTTCTTCTCTATCCTGTATTCTTTCAATTGCAATTTAAGGGCCTTAAACTTAGTGAGGAAGTCCTTTAGGGTGTCAAATTTTCTAGGACTTAGACTTATGAGTTTGTTTTCGAGCTCATGACCTCTCATCTCATTAAGCTTCTCAAATAAGGTTTCTAGGGTGTCCCATATGTCTTTAGGAGTCTTAGAGGTTTTTAAATAGAAGAGAAGTTTTGGAGACATGAACAAGCTTAGTAATCCATAGGCTTCATCACTATGTTTTCCTTTTCAACATCAATACTGGGTTCTATTTTAATACCCATGGTGATCCTATACAACTCTTTGCTTTTAAGAATGATTGACATTTTAACCTTCCATTCATGATAGTTGAAAGGTGTTAGGGGTTTAAGTTAAAAATAATCTATTTTAAGCTAAATTTAGGTGAAGTTGTGTTGATTGCAAGTTGTGAAATTATGCAAAAAAGAGAATGAAAATAAAGATTGCAAGTGCTAAAAAGTAATCACACCCCCCTAAATTGTTGAGCCCCCCCCCCAAATATGCAAGTTTAAGCTTAAAATACATTAATCTTAGATGATAATGTGTCTTAGAGCAATTAGTGCAAGACTTTAAGCAAACAAGATGTTAGACAATCGAAAATGCATCTCGAGAGACCGAAATTTTAGGCACTTTATAAACTAATGCATTTTTAACAAATAACAAGCCTACATTGTGGATAATTGAAATACAAACACTTTTGAAAAAAATGGCACCCAAATCTGAGCTACCATTTGCAAGATATTAAATATTTAATTTCTCGTAAACTAGTGTTTTTGCAAAAAAATAGCACTAAAATATTAAAAAAATGCCTATTTTGAGAGAAAAAGTGGCCTTCCAACCACTCATTATACTCGTAATAGAGTGAGGAATCCAAAAGAGGTCTTTGTGAGGGGGAATTGGCCTCCTACCAATCTGGGCCTCACCCTTTGTCTTCGATAATCGAATATATAAGCTTTAAAAAAACTCAAATATTGCTCAATCAAAGAAACCCCCCCAAAAAATATGATTTGAAACTTTATATTAGTGCGTTTACAACTGCCACTAGCAATAAATACTAGGTGGTCTTGATTTCAATGCATTACAAAACCCTCATGAAGAACATATGCTGAAAATAAAACTTTGGCATAATATCCAAAGAAATAAATATCACCACTGTGATCTACTCAAAAAATCATGCACTTTCAAAAAAAGAATCGTCTCGATATGAGGTCTTATGTGAAAGTTATGATCCTCCGAAGTTCTCAAAATGAGAACTGTGTAATGTCACGACTGAGAATCATTTATTTTTGATAAATATTAGCATCAAAATCAAAAAAACGTCTACACTAGTGCATAGAGCATGAAAAAATAGCCAAAATAAAAAAAAATTTGTGGGAAAAGGAGTTCGTATGAGCAAGAACAGAGCATTTGAAAAATGCCTTCAAAATTGCAACTGCCAATGGAGAGGGGTCCTGTTGTAGCTTTTTGAGCGTGTTTCTGCAAAGTATATAGAATGTATGCAAAAATTGAAAGATACCCAAATGGTTTTTTTGGGCTGCGAACAAAACCCATAAGGCATTTTTCTTGTTGATGTATAGAAGATGCAGATCTAGTGTAAAATAGATGACTTTAGCCAGAAAAAATGACCCTAGCAACCAAAAAATGGCATGCAAAGGTAGAATCAGCTACCAATAGATTGCAAAGGCATGTGACAACCTGAAATTCTAATTAAAACACAAAATATGCAAGCCTAATTGACAGAAATGAGATTATTGGTCAAAGGAGTTACTTATGACAAAATCTCCACATAAGCTAGCCTACAGGAAAAATGTATGCAAAATCCCACCTGCATGTATATGGAGAGACCAAACAAGCCATGGAAGGAACATGAGCACGGAGAACTAGCAATATCTCTCAAAAAATTTCAAATTTCACAAAAAAAATGCCTTAACAAAGCTCTAGATTTCAATGAAAACAATAGCAAAATAGACAACCAGTTATCGGGGTGGCTCTGATACCATATCAGAGGATTCACCAAGGTCTGAATAACAAGGATGCACGAGTCGTGGTTACATGGGACGAAGCAAGTGAATACCAAAAAATGCTAAAGTAAATGAAATCAAACAAAAGACAATTGCATAGACAATTTGGAGAAAAGCCAATATTCCATTAACATAAGATGGCCAAAGAGAAGAATACATATTAAGGAGCATCTACAACAAGGGGATGAACCCTACCCTTCTAACCCAATGATCCCTCCATTAGTGGCCCTAGCCACCCCATCCATAATTTGGATGATGGAGTTAGGCATCAAGGTCATTAGGAAATGTAAAGAATATAATGATAATTCCAAGCCATCGATAAGTCTTAATTAAAAAAACTAATAGTCAATGAGAACATAAACAAGCAGTCATCATGAATTAAAGATCTTCTAAAAAATGGGAAAAACAAATGCGTAAGGCATCTCAAAAATTTCCATCCAACCCAAAGGAAACATGTAGTCATGAATAACATATGAAACAAAATAACCCATTGGTTTCCATTTTTATATTCATGGAAAAAATTAGATTCCAATATGAATCCATCGATATCAAAATTTTTAATACTTGAAATAGCTCAAGTATATTTTCCTAGATATGAAGCTTCTTAAGTTATGAATAAATGATTTCAAGATAACTTAAACAAACTAGGCATAATTCCTATTTATTCAAGAATTTTATCAATTAAACACTCAACCCAAATTGAATCAATTCAAAATATCACACCTAAACTATATTATTTATATCTATGACACAATCCTATAACTTAACCAAAAGACACAATCCATCAGCCAAGTCTCGACCAAATAATACAATATACAACAATCATCAAATTATGATACAAAATAACACAAAAATATTAAAAACATTTAGTTATTCATGACACATAGTTGAGCCAAGACAACCAATCGACCTCCTAAGAAATCCACCATAAAAAACACTAAGTGGTTTGAAATTAAAGCTTTCAATTTTGTAATAGACCCAAATGGGTAAAACAACTAAAATGTTAAAGAACTCAGCTAAAGACTGACCAAAATAAAGTAACTTAGTCAAAGGGATATAATACTGAGGCTATTAAGTAGCAAAAAAATAATCATGTAATTTTTTTTCCCATAAGAGTCCATAAATAACAATGTAAACATAATTGAGCCGTAAAAATAAAAATTGAATCTCCATTAAAAATTTCCAATAAAAACCCTTCATTCAAATGGAGCTTAAATGAAACCAAAATTGCATACCCATAACAATTAAAATGCATGTAGTAAAAGAAATAAACACCCAACACATTTAAGAAAGAACCCACTCGAGACAAGAAAAATAAGAGAAACCCAATGATTTCCAAATAAAACCCATTAAATCTAAGTCATATTAAAGCAATATAGTGTAATGTAAGTTAATCATGTCTAAGTGACTTCATAATTCACTTATAATTATTTCCATAGTAATATTGTTTATACCAAAGCAAAATACCCAACTCAAAACAAACTTTCACTTAATTTCTTCCACTAGAATGAAAATAGTCATAAAATTGTGTTTTTGGTTCCAACCACTTGCTCCCTTCTTCTCCTATCAATGCATGGAGAAAAAAAATGAATGGATTTGTCCATCGTAATACCACCATAGGTTGTATTCCATCCACACGAAGCTGAGGATGTGGGTTAACAATATAACACTATTTTCCGCACAACTCATCAAGTTATAGCTGAAATGAAACTACCAACAACCAAAAAAACCCCATAAACTAGTTCAAATCTCCATTGAGCTTTTATGGATTTTGTCAACAATATAGGTATCATTAACCTAGGGTTGGGTCAATATCAAAACTAAAAAAAATCAAAATCCAAGTGATTTAAAAGAAACTACTTGATGGAGGGAAGTTTTGAAGGTTGTGCCATCATGACCTAATCCACAACAAGGTCAACCCATGCTTCCAAGCATAAACTAATTTCCATAACATGGTGATCTAGTCATGGCCCCACTAATGGTTCTCAAAGTATAATGACCCTTTCACAAAGATAATAACCTTAAGGCTAAAAATCATAAAAAAAGAAAAAAGCATGAAGCAACTAAAAATCACTAAGAATCCAACACATATGGGTGGATTAAGTCCTTAATAAATACCCAATACAACTGAATAATAAGAGAAATAAATTAACAATAAAAGCATAGTCAAAGATTTAGTATATTATGACTAAGACAACCTTATATAATAGTACAAGTTAAAGAAACAAGTTTCAAGACTAGAATTAATAGAAGAAAAATAAAACATTCTTCAATAATACAATACTCCAAGTTAAAGTCCGCCCATGTTAAACCAAGACTTAGCAAAAGAGCGAGAACATAAATAAAAAAATAAGAACACTCAAAATGACTCTAGAACAATACAAGGCTTAGAATATGATCATGAATCAAAATAAATGTCAGAATATTTTTTGATACTTTATAACCTTTTCATTCCCAAGATAATGAAAGCCACCATCGAGCCTAGCTCATTAACTTGTTCCTATAGAAATAGAATAGGACACTGGTAGTATCTATACAAGGTATGAATATCCAATAAAGAAACTAAATTATGAACTGAACAAAATATATAGAAATGACATTTATAATGCATTCAATGAATATCCAAGTAAGAAAGTAAATTATAAACTGAACAAAATATATAAAACTATCATTTATAATGCATTCATGATACCTTGAAATCAATAATCATTTAACATAGAGATGAATCATAACTGGTAATTTAATAATAAAAACATATCATTTGAATCTTGATTAACATTTGTAACAATATATAACATTTCTAACCAGAATCAAACATAACATGATAAAGCAATGTCTCAACAATAACTAAAATTACATAAATTAAATATTCATGACAAATTTTAGCATATTTCATTCAGATGTATATAATGTGTGAATTATAACTCGATGCTAGGATCATGTTGTGAATGTTTTAATTAAACTACCGATATACATACATACATACATATATACATACATACATACATATATATACATGTGTGTATACGTGTCTAGATATATGTATATGTATGTATGCATGTATGTGTATATACATACATACATATATACATATACATATACATATACATACATATGTATGTATGTATATAAACCTCTTACACACACACACACACACACACACACACACACACACACACACACAATTTACACCTTTTCTTGTAATGAACCTAGAGTGGTTATAACATTGTTCCTCCATATAAGGATGATAAGAAGTTGGTTGATGATGTGCATTGTATGTGTAACTCAATTTTTTTTGTATTCTATTCTTTGAATTATATTCTTAGGGAAAGGATCAAAAAATATCTTCATTGTTATGCTCACTTTTTTCCCCCTTTTTACTATTGGTATATGTACTCACATCAATGATGTTCTCATATATCAAATCCTTAATATTATGTCACAAACTAGGGTATCTATTGTTAGTATGCACTGGTGATCTATACTTTTTTTTAATCAATTCATTTTGGAATAGGTTTACTCACATAAACATATTTTATGGGAGGGAGTGATATGATATGAAAATTTGACAACTTTTTTAACTCTTTGTAGGGAGCTTCTGGTAAGTTGGTAAACTTTCTCCTTCGTGGAGATAATAATACAATACATGGAGTAGATTATGAAACCACATTCACTATTACCTTTTGATCATTATTATTTTTATTTGGTCTCACCTTGTATGGTAGTTTTATCATATTATTTACATGAGAAGAGGAAACTAGGTTGGTGGCATACATTAACTTATTCATTGCTAACAACTTGAATTCTCTTTATTTAACTATATGACATAAATATATGAATGAAAAAACTTATTAAACCTAATAGATTCATGTAGAGGTTCAAATAAGCTATTTTTTAATATGAATTTTAATTCATTATATTCCATAGGATTATTCATTTTAGATAACATGGTTTTATACCTGAAGAAATATTATGTGATATACTCATTGGATTCTTGTTTGAGCTAAAAAATGTGAGCATATGAAATATTTTAAATGATGTTGATTGATAAATGTGCAAGGAAAAATATTCCAAAGGATTAAATTCATCAATTGACTGATGTGGTAAATCATAGAACCACATTAGGTTATATTTTTTTAAATTATAGGGAATAACTTGGTCAACAACAATTGTTAAATGCATAATCCAAACATGTTGCATGAAATTATCTCAAATATTCCTTGGGAGCACATTTTACATCATAAAATGTAATATTAGGTTTAAAAAACCCATTTGGTAAAGGATATGATGAAATATTTTGAGCCAATGGATTATGCAATAAAGTCTATGACTCGAGTTCTTGACTAGGTTTTAGAGCAATTTTTTCCATTTGAAACACCTTAGTTTGGAGAGCTACAATGGTATACATAATGGATTGTGCATAAGGAATAGAATGTGTATTAACCATTGTTGGTGTCTCGAATCAATAAGTATGACATAAAATATTGAACTAATAAAAATCTTGGGTTGTACCCATAGTATATGGAGGTATAAAATCTATATTGAATGGTCTAGAGAAATTAGTAAAAAACCCATAATAGTTGAAGTTTTAGATGTATTAACCACAATTGAAATTTTTATGTCTAAAATAGTTTGTAAAATTGTATGATAATCCTAAAGATGTTTAAATATTACGTTTTAAAATTTCTTAATACTTTTTTACTTTACTAAGCTCTGGTTGTTCATCACTTATAGGTGGAGGTACATCTTGATGCTCATTTTGAGATCCAATGTTTTGTGGATTATAATTTTCATGCTCTAAATTATTGTCATGAACTTAAATAATTTTATTTTTTTCATTAATATATGAAGGTTTTGGCATACCCTTATTCTTATCCATCTTATATGTTTTATCAAAATAAATTTGAGTATGCTTAAGCACCATTTAATACATCACTTCTTCTAAGAGAGGTAGAAACAACTTTCCTATATTGCATAAAATGTGAAATAAAAAATAGGAAGATTGTTTTAAATAAATAATTTATCAAATCTAAAAACCATAATACAACATTTGGAAATAATAAAAATAAGGAGAGAAACCCCAATGATATGGATGGTGAGGGTTTTCAAAATTCAACAAATAAATGGGCTCATTAATATGGTTTACCAAATTTGAAATAAATAGATACTAAATCCTAAACATGAAAAAGGTGTTGCTTAAATTAGAATGTATAAAATACGTAGTGAATAACACAAACTAATATGGAACATGATCATTTTTGAAATATGCTAAATTGAAAAAGTACCAAAGAGTAATAGTTTAGCCAAAAATTAGATATACAAGACTATGATTGTGATTATGAAATTGACTATATATTTGTATGAGGTCACTTTGAATACACAACAAGGGTTTGCATCTACCTAGGATAATGTCCTAATATGTAGACATGACAAGTTTGTGATAGAATTTATAGGGCATGTTAGTGTTTGATAGGATTTTAGATGTTTTTATAAAAAATAGATCAGTGCATCTCTCCTATTATATATATATATAATAGGAGAGATGCACTGATCTATTTTTTATAAAAACATCTAAAATCCTATCAAACACTAACATGCCCTATAAATTCTATCACAAACTTGTCATGTCTACATATTAGGACATTATCCTAGGTAGATGCAAACCCTTGTTGTGTATTCAAAGTGACCTCATACAAATATATAGTCAATTTCATAATCACTGCTCAGATCTATGTAATTTTCTATGGAGTATATTGTTTAATTTATAATTCATTTATAACCCTATCTCAATAAATCATGAGGAATAAACATAATTAATGGGATAAATGGATTAGTGGATGAAGCTATACTTGATCTCAACTCCCCTTGTGTTGAGAATTGCCTATATACTGATACTACGAAGAGGAATCAAAATCTATGTAGTTATCCCTTACTATGATGGTGTGCATTAATATTAGCATAATTTTAAATGTTGGTGCAATCCTAGTGTAATTATGTGCTTTAATAATGAATTGTGACCTTAGTCATGCATTCCAACTTAGCAGGGCTTTGTGGACTCAAAATTGGGAATAATAGGTACTTTCCTCTCAAATTGAAGTTAGATTATATGGTGATTTTCAATCGTATGAGTCCCTAGTGAGTAAATGGTTAGAGTATGTGGATTTATAATGATCTCATTGGAAATTCCTTGAATGAGAGTTGTGAAATGTGTGGGTTTTTTCATTAGGCGAATTTTAATTTTGTAAATTAGTCATTTTTTGGTAGGAGGATGTACATAGTGAATTTAGATAATACCAGTGAGTGGGATTGTCCTGAAGGAGTGACCTTGTCTGAGGAGTAGAGATAGATAAAATATAAGTGTGGATCAATCTAATATTTATTTTAAGCTACTGAAAATGAAGTCTATGGACATCGTATATCAAAATAACTTGAGGGTAAGGGTAATACACATGGAAATAGAGGAATAGGCGATGAAAACCATTGAATTGGTCATGAGGGTAGATGCAAGATAATGGGGGACAAAAGCGAGGCTTAAAGTGAAATTTTTTTTTTGAAAATAAAAATAGTTAAACTTGGAGAGAATTTTAGAGACACTTGGAAAATGAATTTGACAATGATGCAAGATTATGAATTATAGAGTTTTGAACTTAGTTTCTAATTTTTTTTTCAATACCCAAATAATAAAAATGTGTGAAATGGATGCATTTATGATAATGGCTTGACACTTATTTATGAAAATATAAATATACTGCATGTGTATGAACATAATTTTTTGAGTAAATGAATGAATTTTTGTATGAAAATTCATATATGGATAAATGAAATGTCAAAGATTATTGAGAATAATTATATATATAATTACACCCACACACACACACACACACACACACACACACACACACACACACACACACTAGTTTTATAAATAAAGATAGTTGGAAAATTAAAATTACAAGTGTATGAACATAAATTTTTGACTATAACTTCATGAAAATCATTGTTTTTAAATCTTAGCTTATGATGAGTATATTGTTAAGATACAATTTTTATAAAATTTTGATTAAATGGTCAAAAAGTTATAAATATATTTGTGAAGATATGTTTATAGTCCATAATTAGATATGTTGTGTATAAATTAAGTAATAATTACAAATAATAGTTTAATAATGATTTTTTTTAATATAAAACTACATTTTTCATTCTATAAATGAACACATATATATATATATATATATATATATATATATATATATATATATATATATATATATATATATATATATATAATAATAATAAAATCTACTTAATCAAATATGCTAAAAGCTATGGAAAATACACATAAATTTATAAAAAATTAAATGGGTTGGTTCATAATAGGGTTTAGGCTAGGTTTGGACCCCTAAGCTTAAAATCAAGCTAATTTTGGAGGGAAAGTGGAGAAGTGAATTTTTATAAATATTAAAAGGTTATATGTCTTTTTTAAGTCAACAAAGGGCATTTAATAATATTTCCTTGTTGTATCTACTTCCATAAAGGGTGTGTATGATTTTAAAAAACACACATGCCATTTGTGGTTCACAAAATTTGTTCCTATATCCATGAAAATTATTGATTCATATTGCATTTTACAAACTTCAAGCTCATGTTTCCTACTGACACTCTACAAATTCTATAAATTCTCCATTCACTTTGTCTTAGTCACTATAAATTCTTTAAATTGTATTCTAGACTTGGAATTATTTTAGTAGAGATAAGTAATGGGGTTGGGTAGTCACTACTAAAGATGAATTAAGGAGATAACAAATGATTAAATTTAAGTGATAAGAGAAAAATAAAAAAAAGACAAGTAGATAGGAGAGCATCCATAAGAGCTTCTAGGCAAGGTGAAGGTACTTCTTACACACCCAGTAATATTTCAAATGAAAATAATATGCCAAATTTCATGGAATTTAATTTAGATATGTCTTCAAATGAGATAAGAGAAATTAATAAATAATTATTGAATGATGAAATTCAAAATTTAGAACATATAAATAATGAATTTATATTGAGTGATGAAATACATTGAGAAATAAAATATGATGAAACATCTATCTATAATGAAGTTTTTTAGCATGATGATAATCAACATCAAGTAATGACCCAAATTCATCTCTCTTCTAATAAAGAGGAATTTACTTTCCTTGTAGGGTATAATGTACCCAAACAAAAATTTAATATCCCTTCTATGGTTAAAATGGTAACACTATCAAATTATATACAAAATCTAACTCCTAAACCCATACCTCCAACGTTAATATGATGAACACCAAAGTATTTGGTTGAAATAAATGAGAAAATAATAGAACCTATGAAAGGTAAAATGTCAAAAACATCAATTCAACATATATGGGACTCCTAACCTCTCTTCCCTCTCCCCCTTGATATGGGTTATCCCTAGGAATATCTCAGGATACCATCCTAAACTTGTGACCTAGGTTGACACGTTGGTTCCCAATCCATGGAATAATGTCCTCTTGTAGAAGAAGAACTATGAGAAGTAGAAGTCTATCCCACTACTATTATATTCAGAGGTTGGTTCAACTCTTACACTCCCTAACCTTATGGTAGAAATAATAGTTTCTTTAATGGTTTAGACTCTTATTGGTAAGTTTTTTGACTTCAGACCAAATATTGATTTGGTAAGAAGATGGGTTGCTACTAAATGGAAGGTGAAAGGTAGTGTCTCAGTTAGTGTCATAGCTAGGGGATGTTCTTCTTCAAGTTCATGACTAGAGAATATCTCACCCTAGTTCTCATATGGGGGCCATGGGTGTATAGAATGTATAGCCTCTCTCTTTACAAATGGAAATTAGGATTTGATGCTGCTACTGATCTGAATAAAATAGTTCCAATATGGGTGAGGCTTCTAGGTCTTCCCTTAGAATATTGGGATGAGGAAGTGATCACCTAGATAGTGAATACCTTTGATCAATTCATAGATTTAGACAATAATATGAATAATAAGTCCAAGTTAGTATTTTCCCACTTCGATGCTAGTGTAGATATCAATAAAAATCTACCTAAATCCATTACTATTGATTCTAAATTTGGCCAATAGACTCAGCTTATTTAGTATGAGAATGCCATGGTCTTTTGTCAAAATTGTAATAGGAAAGGGCACCTCATTACTCAATGTAAAGCTAAGAAACATAGATCCATTATGTTGGAAAGATAAAATAATGGAGAAGGAGAGGACTATCCTTTTAGAGAGGGTATCCTAAATATAATTAACATTGCATAAAAGGAGAATAATGAATATAATTCAAGGGAAGAATACAGAGGCATGTCTGGTGACATGGTGAAATAACCTAAGATTTCCACCTCTTAGGGAGAGGCTCTTAAGACTCCTGACATCAAGTTTGGTCTAAAGGAACAACTGACTAGCTAGACTAAGGTGATGTCCCCTCTACAAAATCTAGAGGAAGGGGAAATACATCAGGTTGACAAGACTAATTTTGATTTGATTTCTAGGAGTTATGAGTTGTCTAATATAGACAATGGTAGTGAATCTATCTTTAAAAGGATTGGAAGCCCAATCAAAGGGGAAGGAACTAGAAATAAACTAAAAGGTTTCACATCATTAGGGAATAACTCCCTTAATCTAACCCCTGGTGTAGGAATAAGAAAGATAGATAAAGATCTAGATTCTAAAGGTTGGACCACTACTAAAAAATGGCAAAGGTTAAGGAAGGAAAACTATTGATGTTGGTGTGTATTCCAAAGTAGGAAGATGCACCCAGTGAGAAACTAGATAGAAGGCTATCAACAAGGACATAGCCATAGAAAAATAAAGGACTTTAGAGATTGGCTCCAAGAAAGTACAAGGTAAATAAAGATCCTATCATGGAATATTAGAGGGCTTAGTAGCCCACAAAAGTAGTTCTTTATCAATAACTACATTTATGATAATAAAGTAGATATCCTTTTATTATAGGAAGTTAAGATGAAAGTTGAAGGATTTCAGCTTATTGCAAAAGAAATATGGCCAAATAATGAGTATTGTATAAGTGATGCATCGAGAGATTTAAGGGGTATTGTCACTATGTGGAATAGTAATGTTTTGAAAGGGAGTCTCATCTCTAGATGTAATAATAGTTTGAGTGTCAGGATGGTTACCCATAACAATTCTTGGAATTTAATCAAAATTTATGCCCCTAATCAATGAAATTCAAGAAAGGAATTGTGGGATGTCCTTTCCACTCTAATTGGAAGTAACAAGGGGGATTGTTGGATGTTTCTTGGTGATTTCAATTCCCCACTCTATCCATTGAAGAATATTGGTGGTATCTTAGATTACACTAATAACATGATTGACTTGGCTGAGTTTCTTAATAATATGGGTCCAATGGATCTAGATATTCAAGGTTAGAGTTTCACTTGGTCTAACCATAGGATAGGTGAGAATTTAATTCAATTTAGATTGGATAGGGTGCTAGTCACCTCCAATTGGGATTACACTAGTTCCTATCTACTTAAATCCCTCCCAAGGATGACCTCTAACCATAATATTATCCTTCTATATTGGAAGGATAGAGTTAATAAGGGCCCTTTCCCCTTTAAGTTTGAGCTTATGTGGACCCAACATCTAAGATTTAGAGATCAGTTGGCTAGTTAGTAGAGTATCACTATCTAGTGATCCCCCATATTTAGATTGGCTCATAAGCTAAATATTGTAAAAAATAAGGTCAAAGGTTGGAATAAGTATACCTTTGGAAGCATATTTGAGAAAAAAGGGAGTATATTTGAAAACCTTGCTGATATTCAACTATAGATGGCCAATGGAGATATCACTGATGATATGGTGTTGTGAGAGGATTCCCTAAGGAAAGAATAGTAGTAAACTAGTGAAAAAGGAGGAAATATTTAAGAAGTAGAAATCCAGAGTGTAATAGCTCTGAGAAGGGGATACAAATACTACCTTCTTCCATCAATCAGCCATGAGGCATAATAAGAGGAACACCATCATCAAGTTAATAGATGAATATGGATCTTTAGTCCAATTAGATACTCAATTGGGGTAGGTGGCTGTAACCTATTTTCAAAATTTCCTTGTTGTTCAAGATAAATAATAAAAGAAAGAGTTAATTAACATTATCCTGACTCATCTAAATGTTGAAGATAATAATCTCCTTACAAAACCTATTTATAAAGAGGAAGTAAGGTCTTGACTCTTTTTGATGGGTGCTTTCAAGGCCCTAGGCCTAGATGGTTTCCCTCTAGCCTTTTTCCAAGAGTACTGGGAGATAGTGGGGTAGGATGCTACTAAGGTGGCTAAAAATTTCTTTAAGTATAGAAAATTGTTAAAAAAACTTAATCACACCTTTATATTTCTTGTTTTGAAGAAACTAGATCCTATTTGTATGGGGGACTTTAGGCCCATTAACGTTTATAATATAATCTACAAGATATTTTCTAAGATTCTAGTATGTAGACTACAAGTGATCTTGGATTGTCTAATTAGTAATAGTCAGAAGGGGTTTATCCCTAGAAAATAAATTTTATATGCTACTATATCCACCCATGAATTCATTCATTCCATGGAGAGAAAGCATTTTATTGGGACGGTCTTCAAACTAGACATCTCTAAGGATTATGATAGAGTGAATTGGGACTTTCTTTTCAAAATCCTTGAGAAAATGGGGTTCTATCATAGAATAATGTAGCTCATCAAAGCTTGTGTCACCAATATTATGTAATATATCCTTGTTAATGGGGTTTTTAGGGTTTTTTTCAATGCTAGGAGGGGTCTTAGGTAAGTTGACCCCTTATCCCCTACCTATTCATTCTCATAGCTAAGGTTCTTAGTAGAAGTTTTATGAAGTTGCTAAGATCTTGAGAGATTAAAGGCATTAAACCTACTTCAACAACTGATCTAGCTATCATTCAACAATTTTTGGATGACACTATCTTCTTTAAAATTGCCTTAGTGGTAGAAGCTAGGAAATATATGAAGGTTCTCAAGGATTATGAGGATGCATTTGACCAATATATCAACTATGACAAGAGCTTAATATAATTTTTCAATACTTCTATGGACCTTCAATATAAAATCATGGGGACAATTGGTTGTTCAAGTGGTGAGCTCCCAGATACTTACCTTGGCCTTTCCTTAGTTGTTAAAGATGTTCCTCCCTTATATTGGAATTCTATTCTTGAAATAATTCAAAATAAGTTGGCTAGGTGGAAAGGAAAACTATTGAGTCAAGCTATAAAATATCAACACTTGAAGGCATCCCTTCAAAGAATCCCCATATAATTCCTTTTCCTCTTTAAAATCCCTAAATATATTGTAGAAAAAATTGAGAGAATTTATAATAATTTCCTATAGACTAGGGTGGAAGATAAAAAAAATAGCCCTAGTTAGTTGGGATAAACTCTATAGACCTAAATTGCAAGGATGTCTTGGGATTAGAAAATTTTATCTAATCAACAAATCCCTCTTGGCTAAGATAGGGTGGAATTTATTGAGTAGAATCAAGGAGTGAGGTAACATTATGAGGGAAAAGTACCTATCTAATAATAACCCTAATTATTTCTTCCATACCATTGGTATCCCTAGAGGTTTGGTGATTTGGAATAATGTTATAAAAAGAAAAATCTTACTGCTATGGGGAATTAAGTAGAAGCTAGGAGATGGTAGAAACATCAAATTCTAGAAATATAGCTAGCTAAAGAGTACCCATATCTACAAGATCCAAAACCTCTAAAGACTTACTGATAGAGCCATTGCTCACTTTGGAATATTGGCTGTGGATTATCTTTTGCCTAGAAATGGCGATTGGGAACAACTATCAGACTATTATCAGGACCAAAATGACCTTCTCTTGATTATTGAGGAGTTGTAACTCCTTCTCAGAGGCTGTAAGATTCTTATATTCCCCTTAAAGGATAATTGTTATGGGATAAGGATAAAATGGGAGTTTTTATAGTCAAATTAGCTTATAACTTACTCTTAGAGTCTAATGAGGACCCAAAATTTTGGAGAAAGGTTTAGAATCACAACCTTATTCCCAAGATCAATCATTTTTAGGGGCTTTCCATACATAATAAGATCATCACTATGGATAAGCTCCATATTAGAGGCTTCCAAATCCCTAACCATTGTGCACTCTATATGAAGGTGGAAGAATTATTTTCCCACCTCTTACTGCATTGTGAGTTTTCATGGGAGGTTTGGAGCTTTGCTATGCAAAATCTTAGATTTTCCTAGAGCATGAATCATGACCTTTCAAATGTCATAAGGTTCTAGTTATCACACTTTTTTCATACTATATACAAAGAGATATGGTCCCAGATTCCCCCTATCATGACTTGAGAACTCTAGAAGGAATGAAACAATATGTTATTTAGAGATAAAGCAAAATATCTTAAGGAGGTATTCTATATGTTTGCTAAACTATTAGAGGAGAATATATCTAACAACACTTTGAAAGCTACTAAATTTCCTCCTAATAAGCTTGAAGCTAACATCATCAATCAGTGGAGTGTCCCAACCCACATTTGTAAAACTGATAACACTAAGAGGATTGCTCATGCTACACTAAGTGGGCTTCACCTGATGATGGATGGATGAAACTCAATTTTGATTGGGCTATCAAAGGTATCCTAGGTTAGGAAAGTGGGAATGATGTCCTAAGATCTAATAAGGGGGAGATTTTATCTACCTTTTATGGTGGGCTAGGGGAGAATTCTAATAATGTTATTGAAGCTATGGCTCTCCTTTAGGGCCTTAAGATGGTTTTTTCCATTGAAATTAAAAACATATTAATAAAAGGTGATTCTAAACTTATCATTGATGTTATTAAAGAGAGCTAAGGTGGGCTGGTAGATTGAAGACACTATTTAGGATATGAAGAAACTACTTCTTGGCTTTGAGGGATTTGAGGTTAAGCATATCTATAGGGAGGGAAACCAAGTGGCAGATGCTATGGCCAATCTAGGAATCAACCTCTTCCCTATAAAGTACTAGAAGAATCTAAACAATCTACCTACTTATGTTAGAGATAACCTTCAAATAGAGGCCCAATCTCTTTCATCCTAATGACCTTTATAAAGAGATATAATCTAGAATATGTTTTAATAGATATTATAATTAGGGGATCCATGATTGACATTTTCCATCAAAAGGGGTGAATAGAGGAGGTCATAAATATGGGTAAAATGATTTATGATTCACTTTAAATGGTAGGAACTATCACATAAGTGAAATTCAGGTCAATAAAATCTTGTGGCATTTGCTTACGTGTCCCATGAGGCTATTTCAATTCTTAGCGGTGCATTCTTCAATTGATAGACTACACAAGTTTCATTATGTTTGTAATTATTACTTGATCAATGTGAATTATTTTAAGGATGAGCTTAGGTGATCGAATGGCCTCAAGAGCTGGTTAAATGATGACTACCACATCATTATTTCTAGACTCTTCTACATTAGGCCACATTTTCCTTGGGTGTTAAGGTCTACTTAGTGCAATATTTTCCTCAAAATCATGAAGATTTATACTATGAGTGGAGATAAAGTCTAAATTGAGCCCTTGTCCTACACTAAAACTAAGATTGATGCCATGCTATGGAGCATTTGTTATGAGGGAGGTATCACCACACTCCTAGAATGCCTCAATGGTTTTGATGAAAATCTTTCAGTCAAGTTTGTTATGTCTTGGGACAAGGATCACATGTATGGGTTGGTGGTGTTTAATTTGAAGTGAGCAAAGATACTATTGTAAAGGCTATGGATTTGAGATGTGAGGGTAAAAGGTTGAATAAATAAATTAAAGTGTAGGATCGTGTAGGCATGAATGGATTTTTTAGAGAAGGTGAGTTGCTAGTTCGACTACAAAGTAGCTTTGATAGGGAGAGCCTCATCAATCCTTGAGACAAGGTTTATTTTCTTATTATGATTTACATTACCTTAGAGGGTAGATTCAAGTGTTACTATCATTATCACTTTGCTTTGTTATACCATTTTCATCATAAGGTGCTTGTTAATTTTTCATTCTACCTCTTGTCATCTCTTGAGTCCTTTGTGAATATTTATAAGAATGTGCATGAAAGTAACCCTATGGTTATTGATATTCCACTCCATAAAGGCCTAATTTTCCATCTCTACCATTTCCATCTGGTGCTCTTCCCACCTAAGCCCATTAAATCCCATCTGGTTGATGAGGCTAACATCATTGAGTTGGATGATAACATTCCCTTGAGTGTTAAGTTTGGCCTTTTTTAATTAAATGTAAGATCTCTAGCCCTACCATGAAATTTTCCCTAGGTCCCTTTGGTACTCCCCATAACCCAAAGGATCTAGACACTTTTATCCCTATATCTTGACCAGATAACAAGAAGGTATCTAAGTCCCCTCTTCTGTAGGGATCCATTAATTCAACCCCTATGAGTAGTACAACTAGGTCCCTTGGCCAATCTCAAAAAGTGGTGGATGAGGGTTTGTGAAAATTTAAGAATAGCACTTCCCACTTAGGTGATAATAAGAGGAAAGGAGACATTTAGGAAAACTTGACACCCAAGAAGTCAGTTGAGAAAAAAATTAAGATTACTTATGGTGTTGAGAAGTAGGTTAAGCTAACTGAGGATAAGGGGCACTCTATGCTTCATGATCATGATGATGATACTATTGAAAAATATACTGGCAAGGAGGTCCAGAGGAGTATTATGAGGAGGTTAAACATATAGAGGTCAAACAGATTGGTAGATGGAAAAATCCAAGTGTTGATAATAGTTGACTATTATTTAGCCTCTAAACTAGAGGATGAAGTGGAGATCATGGAGGATAAATAAATTCTTGATCAACTAGGGGAACAAGAGGGTACCAATTACTTTGAGGAGTTAAATAACTCCTTTTATGATTATGACAAAGAGGATACTGAGTCCATGGATACACCTGGGAAAGAAGCTACCGATAAAAAGATTTGTGATAATTATATTCAACTTAAAAAGGATTTGGAGGATGTAAAGAATGGGTTGATATCTCTTGAGAACAAAATGAAATTGCTAACTACCATGTGATCTAAAGTGATTTACCAAGATGTTACTTTAATGATGGTCCTGTAGGATGATCAAGATGAGAAATTAGACAAAAATGGTAAGGTTGCAAGTAAAGAGGAAATCCTAGGTTTCCTCAAGGAAGATTGGAAGGTTCTACTTAATTAGTCTTCATGTTTTTATTGTGTTAAGGTTTGGGTATTATAATGCCTATTTGTTAGTCTATTGTTTGCTTGATGTTGCTTCACTATTTGTGGCTACTAGCCTATTTTTCTACCCTTGGGGCATTTTATAATAGGGTTATTCACCCTTTTTTGTAGCTTATATTTATCACAAACATATATGGGACTATGCATTTGAGAATAAAAACCATAAAAAATGATTTCAAATATTTGTTCAATTGATGAAAATGTAAAAAATGCACCTTATGATGCATAATTTAGGGTAAAAAATTAGAAATATAGAGGGAAAACATAATGCAATAGTAAAGAATCTATTGAATGCATTTAATGTAATATGAAATACAACTCAAAAAAATATATTAATGTAGCAAGATGAGTAATAATGAAATATATAGTGAGTAAGTCAACATCTAAAGCTCAATTTATTAGTCAAAAGAGTACATTCTTGAACATGACTAGGAAAACTCTAATAAATTCCATAAAAAGAAGAACATGGCTTGATGACCCTTCACTCACATATTGTTGGGCAGTTAGTGGTAGAATCCCATAAAAAATAAGGTATCAGTTGAAGGAAAAAGACATTTGATTGAATTTTTCTGGTATAAAAACATAATGGTCTCATCTAATGTAAAATATATTGTCAAAATAATAAAATGTTTAAAAAACCATGAGACACATGCATAAAATTTATTAGACATGACCCAAACAAAAATTTATAAAAAGTCTATTGAAAAATTTAAAGGGCAATTGATAATTAGCCAAATGTCATTTGAGATGTACAACCCTTTCTATGTTAAAATCAACCAAGCACACACTACATGTTGTTGTATGATCCATGTTGAATTTTCTATGCATTTTGATTTTTTTCATCATATATGTTGTAATTAACATAATGATAAGATTATAAATGAATGTATAGTGGCATCCCCACCTAAAACATCAAGAGAGTTAATCTCAAGTATTTTCTATCAAAGACCTAAGGGATAATGTTTTTTTTCCAAATAATGTTTGGATGGAATATGTAACATTTATGGTGGTTTTTAAAATTTAACCAATTATATATATGAATAAATTTCACATGAATATGGAAATAAACTAGTTGATTTTAAGTATAAATATGTAAAATATGTATTAAAATATGGAAAAGAGTTACCAAGATGTGAATTGGTTACGGCCTAAGTATCTCTATTTGATTTTATGTTTGAATTAAAGAATAATATTTTATACCAATATGAAAGACACACACATAAATAACAATGGTTAGATAATCAATTGAATATATAAAAGGGCAACTTCCTAGTTGACACCATTGTTTTAGTTGTGGACTTTTCTAAAAACTACACACTACAACCATAAAATGAGGTTCAATCCCTATAGTATGATTTAATTCAAGTTGGAACTTTCATGTATATTAAATTAAAACATATAAATGATGACATAGAGGACAATAAAAATATTTTGAGGTAGTACCATTTTTATATGTGAGATGACATATTTCATTATCCAAAGTTTTCCGAAGTTTTTTTTGAGATATTTTATAGAAAAATGAAAGCAAGAGAAATCCTATTCAACACACATTACATTTAATAAGACAATTATGCATGATAGTTTAAGAATTATCAATGGTTTATTGCTTAAGCATAACATATAAGAATAATGGGATTCAAAATTTTTGAAATTTATTTGAGGCTAGGCATGGCAAAGGGGAACATGATAGTGTAGGTGAATATGTAAAAATATCCCTTAAAAAAAGAGTAGGGAAAGCACATGGATGGTGCTAATTTGATTGATGCTATAAGTATTGTGACTTAGTGTATTGATTTTTTTTCTCATGGATCAGATAAATATTCTCATGTGAAAAAATTATATCTTTTTATGGATGAATGTATGAATATTATAGTATAATACCTAGATCAAGTGTTTTCCACTACTAGTTCATGAACTATTTATACTAGAGATATGGCATGCTTTTGTTCAGGTTATATGGAATTTAATTGGAATGCATGTGAGTAAAAATAATGGGTTGAAAAATGGTATTATATAAACCTAATATATATGGATACTACCTTAAGGGGCTCCTTTATCTGCACAATAAGCTCTGATACCAATCCCTTACTTAGGGGCTCTCTTATCTGCACAGCTCTGATATACTGTGATCAAACAGGGAATATATAAACTCATAAAACTCTGATCACACTTGCAGAATATATTCAAATAAGCATAAGCAAATCACAGTATAATCCATCCATAGCAAATCAACATCTTATTACTTATTCTTCTGGATGATTACAAAAGATGAGTCTCTGTTATACAAATAAGGAATATTAAAATCTGGTCTTAAAACCCTGATTTAGCAAATTTGGGAGTGAAATCTGAATCTGGAAGGGTCTCGGCCTTTCTGTGTCGACACACAGACGCCGTCGTCGGTCGATATCTCGCCGACGTCGGTCTCTGTCGGTCGGCTTTCTGCCGACGTCGGTCCTCAGTCGACCGATGTCGGTCGCTATAAGCCCTCTCTCTGCCGATGTCGGTGCCTGATCGGATCTATACGGACCTGTACGGACTTAGTACGGATGCCAACTCAGCACAACCTGTCTGTTGATCCCTGATCTGGAAATCTATGGTATCTAATACAGCAGATCTCTCTCTATATAATTTATTGAAACAAAAAGCATGAACTAAATCAATAAATACCTGGAAAGCTCTGTGATAAACTTCTGTGTGGAGTTATCTCTCAAACCTGGAATTCTGTGATAACTTCTGAATGAAGCTATCTCTCAATTTGGCGATAAATCAGCTGATCTTTCACAGCCTCTAAATCACACACAATGAAGAGGGAACGTTCTCCACTGCAATGGAATCTTGGAACCCTTGGTTCAGTCTTCACAGAAGAATTTCTTCAATTTTCAATAATCAATAATCTATGCATAATGAACAATGGCCTCCATGAGAAACCCTTATACCCTCAAAAGATATGCTTGCCCTAATTAGGGTTTTCTTAAATTAGTAGGGTTTCTAATTTAAAATTAGGTGAGACCAAATAATTAATATTTGATTAAATCAATCAAATATTAATATCTCCCTCAATATACGTCGGATCCTCAAACCGATAGAAGCAGGTGAATCAGGGAGTGATTCCGCATATGACCATCAAAATAAAGGTGCTCCACTGCATATCAAATATCCCTAAAAATAGGAGTCCTGGCCAAATATGTCTGAAATAACCTGAATGAAAATCAAATGTAGAAACCCTGTGAATCAAAGTCAATCCAGCTCCATTATGACCCTCTATCCATCTTATTAGCCTACGAAGGTCGCATAATGGTTATCCACAAAAAAGGGGACATGACAACAAATTACTAACTTATTGTGTAGAGGTGGAAAAAATAACAACAATTATCATGGATGGAGAAGACCTAGTTTATCCCATATCTATGGTGGTTATAAGAACTTGGATTTGTAGATACTTTCATAAAAAATAATAAAATGTTTATTTTATGACTTTTAAACACATAGGGTGGTGCTTCATTATTCAAATCTGGTTATCACTATACATATTAAAATGATCAAATATCACAAAAAGCCTCATAATAAAAGTTTATGGAAAGTGTGTGAATCTAAACATGAAGTAATTCTAGAAACACTTAAAAGAAGAGCTGATATGGAAGGTATTTTGTATTTAATTGTTAAGGTTAGTATTAAATGAATCTATAGTATCAAATTACTAAACTAAACTTATTTGACTTACTATATTTTAATTTTGAATTAGTTTATCATTGTGTTAATTTTTGTTTGAATTTTTAATAACAATTTTGATGTAGGTTAGTGGTACTAGTTGAGCTTACATATTCACATAGTTGGTTTCATCAGTAGAGAATAATATCTTATTGAAAAAAATATAATCCTAAAAAATAAGACATGTTGAGTAGATACTTTTATTCCTCATATCGAGTGCCATAGAATCCTCTTGGGAGCTTAGAGGACTTACTTGTATAATTATAGGAGTTAATGGTACATCTATACACATTGATATATGCCATTGAATATGGTTAATGAATTGGGATAGTAAGTCAAAATATAAATTACCGAATAATCACATTTTTGTGTCTTAAAATACATTTGGCCATGAGAGAAAACTCATTTCCATGTCTTGCTTGACCTGAGTGGCATAGAATTCTCTGGGGGTGATTATAGCACTTATCCATACAACTATAGGTGATGATGGATCATATATTCCCCTCATAGTTATATTTTAATGTGAAACAAAAGTTAATTAAATTTTACCACTCAAGGATGAGAAGTTTATCTTTAGGGATGCTTCCAAATGACTATAAATTTTCACCCCCAAGCCTGCTAGAGAGCGAAATGTGGTAATTCTAGCATTTGAGAAGCTTATCTTTAGGGATGAATTTAAATGTATATAAATTTAGATAAAAAATACTTATATATAGTGGTGGGTGGTAATTTCATAATTTATATGACCATCTATATTCATCAATAAATATAGTTCATCGATTGGGCTAGTGAGTCAAAATATACATGATGCACTAACCAAATTTTGGTCTCTTAAGAGAATCTAGAAGTGAGAGAAAACTTATTTCCAAGTTTTATTAATATTTAGTGGATGTAATGGTCATGGGGTACTTATAGGAATCAGTCATGAAAAAGTAAGTGTTGATTTCTAATCTCTACCTCACGATTATCTTACAACATGCAATAGAAGTTTGATCCATTTTCCCACTCAAAGATGAGAAGCTTGTCTTTAGGGATGATGATAAATGATTAAATATATTGATCTTAGGGCCTAAAAAATTTGATGATGTCTATTCAAAACTTATCTACCCATCTAGACATGTTAATGAAGATGGTTTATTAATTGGGCTAATGAGTCAAAAGATATGCGACCCACTAACCATTATTTCATCTCTTAAAAGACATTTGGAAATGAAATAAAACTCATTTCCATATCTCACTCTTTATAAATGGAATGAAATGATACATTGGGTGATTATAATACTATTCCATGAAAATATATACATTTATGTATCATCTCTACTGCTCATAATTTTCCTCTAACATATGGTGTAAGTTTAGTGTGTTTTCCTACTCAAGGATGATAAGGATCTCTTCAGGGATGCATGATTATAAATTTATAACCTAGGTTTTGATAGAGATAAAATGGTGGAATTTATATCATTTATATGCCTATATATATGCCTTAACTAAGACACTTCATCAATTAGGCTAGCGATTCAAAAGATACATGATTCACTAACTAATTTTTGGTCTCTTTAGAGACTTTTGATCATGATATAAATATCATTATTGTGTCTCACTAATATTTAATGGAATGAAATACTATATGATGTGATTATAGGACACATACATGAAATTTAAATAAATTATTATTCATCTTTACCCCTCAAAATTATCTTGTAATGCATGGCATAAGTTTGATCTATTTTCCCACTTAGGGATGATAAGCTTCTCTTCAGGGATGCCTCTATATGACTAAGTTTTTTGACCCCATGGCTAATAGAGAGTAGAGGCTGACCATTAAAATTTTTATACACCTATATATATGTATCTATGAAGATGGTTAGTTGATTATGCTAGTGATTCATATTGTATGGTTGCCACTAACTAACGTTTAGTTTTTTAAGAGACATTTGGCTGCTAGAGAAAATGTTTTTCCATTCCTTGCTCATATAAATATAGGAAGAATCATCTAAGGGGTGATTATAAGACTTTTCCATGAAAATATAGGTGATGAAAAATCATCTCTACCCATCATGGATATCATACAATGCATGGTGGAAGTTTGGTCCATCTTCCCACTTAGGGATGAGAAGATTCTCTTAAGGGATTCATCCAACCAATTGCAACTTTTAGTATTGGGGCCTAAAAAAGAGTGGAGGGTGGATATTATATAATTTATACACCCATCCAAACATGTCCACATATATGGTTCATCAATTTGGCTATTGAATCATAAGATACACATTTCATTGACCAAATTTTGGATTTTTAAGAGACATTTGGCTATAAAATAAAATGTGTCACCATTTTTTTCTCATATCAAGTTGAGGAGAATCATCTGGGGGTTTCTTATAGGACTCACCCATGAAACTATATGCACTTATAGATCATATATACACATAATATTTATATTATAATGCATGTAAAGAATTTGTTCATTTTCCCACTTAGGGATGAGAAAATTCTCTTAAGGGATTCATTCAAATAACTACAAATTTTGGTCTTAAGGACTAATAAAGAGTAGAGGATGGCTATTCCAATGTTTATATACCCATCAAGATGCATCCACATAGAAATTTCATCAATTGGGATAGCAAGTCATAATATGTATGACCCACTGACCAACTTTTTATCTTTGAAAGTACATTTGGTAATAAGAAAAGGCAAGTAAATGTGTCTCACTAATTTTGAGTTTGGGAGAATCATCTGGGCACTACTCAGAGGAATTACCCATGCAATTATGGGAGTTGATGGATTGTATCTAACCCTCATAGATATATTTCAATCCAAGTAGTTACCTTTTGATTATATCTCATACAAATTCAACCCTAGACTCCCTTAGCTATCTAATTCAAGAAATTAATTACCTTTTTCACTTAAATAATATTGATCTCATATCAAAACATGTTTTATTTTATTTTATCATGACCAAAATTGATAAATATGTTACAATAATTTTAATGAGTGGCTAATAGGTAATAACCATCCACCTATAAAGGACACAATATAACCCCTCCCTCCTCCAAGACTACTTCATCCACTCCAATAGTAAATTTATCTTTGACACTTCATTTTATAGCAATTTTTTCCACATCTTGGTCTCATAAAGTGGTACATATGAAGTTAAATCTACTAAAATGTTTTTGAGAATATCCCTATAATAAGGTGAATAATTTATCAATTGATCCATATACCTCATCACATGCATGAATATTATATATTTCTTGTCACATGCTTGGTAAATTAATCTTTATAGAAAAAGACACACCCCTGTGTATCTTCACTTCAATAATTTCATAATATATACATCAAACATATGTATTTTATGATATATGGTACTTATCCTATTGTTTTTAATTACTTGAATGTAACAATAATATTTCCATAATATTACAATGAAGATTTGAAGCATAAGTGTTACTATAATATTAATGTGGTTTTCAAGACCAATTTGAGATATAAAATAATGATATCCTTTGATTGAGTTATCATGAAAAATTAATTGGGGCAAGGAGACAAATATTGTGTTTTTGTAGTGTGATAAATATATGAAGGTCTTCTACTAGTGCATACACATATTATATTTATTTTACAAGATAAATTTGATCATAATACATGGATTTAAATAATTGTTTGTATAAAAGTTAAAACTAATGGATAGTGAAGGCTAGAAGGATGTAACCATTTTATGCATTTATCAATATTTTTATTAGATCTACAAGTTGTTATAGCATTGGTGTAGATGTAAAATTTGAGACAAATTTATATCAATAAAACCAATTTAAGTATTAAGGAAAATTGTGGTTAATATGATTAGGAGACCCTTATTAATATAATATGGCTTACAACATGGAAAAATCACATTCAAAGAACCATTATTTGACTTCAATAATGTCTCTGAAATCATAACATATTTGTCAAGACCAACTTGGAGTAATATCAAATTGTTTAATTTAAAGTTATTCTAATTATATAAAAAAATAAAATGTCTTTATACTTATTTATTTGGGTCTCTCTTTCTAGAACTTCTTATTGCTAGTGGTTATTTCCTTCAGTCACATTTACGTACTTTTGGTCATTTATGGACATTAATATAATTTCATTATTTTTTTATTAATTTAATTAAATATATGATAATTCTAAGAAACCATCACATAGATCAACAATCATCACATAAATAATTTTAAGAAGGATAACATGTATGTAACAACAACATGTTTAATAAATAATAATGAAATATAATAAGTAAATACGTATACATGAATTATAAAAATGTATGATTCACATATAAATATGTCAAATAATATATATTTGTATGAAAATTATGTCCTAATGATATAAAAAATAGGACATATATAGATACCATCTATACCATAATTTTCATATACAAAATTTGACATATAAGCATACAATGTGGGCCATATTGACATACAATATACATGTGCCTAAAACTACCCCTAGAACAAAAACTAACTCTCTACATCCTCATTTATTCCAAATAATTTGTGCTTCCTCACCTTATATTTATAAACGAGGGTCTTTGATTAATCATTATGAGGAGAAGCTCTCTTCTCAGCACATGAAGGACCAAGTATCTCTTTCACAACCTCATAAAAATTTTAGACCTGCAAAACATATAAAATAAAATTTTTAATGCATTAAAATGATATATATATAAAATTATAGAGTTTATACGAACAAAATTTTGTAACAATGTGATTTTAGACTCATTGCATGCCACCTAAACAATTATCTTAGCTACATGACCACTAATATTATTTTGATGGATATTATTTTGGAGCATACATATATCATTAGATCTAGATGTGAAAATAAATATAACTATGATGTAGAGTATCAATACTTGAAGCTAAAAATAATTTTACTATGTGTTCTCACCAGTCTATATATCTAAATTAGGTGATGTTTGGGAGATAATGGATCCTAAGATGAAATATCAACATCAGTCAAATGTTGTTCTGATTATGCATGCTACCTAGAGCATATCTCATCATTTAAAAAATAAAAAAATTGAAAGAGGTCAATTATGAATCAAATAAAAATAAAACTAATTTAAGATAAATCAAAATTAATATTATTGATTTTATACATAAAGATAAAACATGAATAGGGAGGAGGATAAATCCATAAAAGAGGAGAAGGCTATAGGTAAGAGGAAGATGAATTCTATTTTTGAGGTAGTAGTAAAGAAAATCAAAGAGCACAACATTTTTACTAAGTAATTAATACCTTGGACTAAATAATTAGTATAACCACTTTGAATAATTAGTATAACCATTTTTACTAAGTAATTAATTATTATTGGCATCATATCTATTGTTTTGTTATCAATCTATAACCACTTTGAACTAGAGCTCATATTTGTTTTGGCTTAAGACAATAATGTGAGATAATAATGCCAGTGAAAAAAGAAACATATGCATAATTTTAGGTTGAGATTATGCAACCTTCTACATGGTTACAATATATTAAGGAAATACTTATTAAAAATGAAAAACAAATATGCTAGACTTACATGAGAGTGTTTCAACTCTATAGGATACTATGCTCATGACATTTTTTCAAATATATATGATGTTACACTTATGAAATTATCTCAAATAAAATATAAGATCTCAATACATTGAATCAACTTTTACATTTGATTACATTTAATCATTATATACCTATAGAGAGATTTGATATAAATTATGAACATATGTAAATATACCATATAAGAGTGACAAATATGTATCTAAAAAATAAAATAAAATTAAAGAACTATATTAATTTGAAAAATACATCACTAAAAATATAAAATTCACACATAATATGTACAAATTAGTGATTTAATATTATATTAAATTTATGTAATTTATAACTTTCCAAACTTGAGTGTAGGGTAATGTAGTGATAATCGTAGCCTCAATAATAAAATCTAATCCATCTAAGTTACCTAAGATGTCGGTGATCATATACACAACCAAAAAATTAAATTTTAGTCAAATAATAGTCAATTAAGTAAACATATACTAGAATATAAACTTAATATTATTTTACATATATAAACAAACTATAATTAAAATTAAACCTGGGTCAAATATAGATGGTGAAGAATATAAGCCCTACATAACTGGTCATATGATAATGGTAGGTGGTGAAGTAACTTCAAATGACATATATTTTGGCATGTTAGTGTTGTGAGGTGTTGAAGCAAATATAAATGATGCATACTCTTACATGCTAGTGTCTTGAGGTCTTGAAAAAACTAAAAGTGGCATATACTTAGGCATGCTAGTGTTATGAGGTGATAAATAAATTTTATATGGAATGTATTATTCTATAATGGTGTATAGAGATGTTTAATAAATTGGAAATGGTATAGACTATTGGGTATTAGTGTTTTAAACAAATGCAAGTCTAGTCTCCATATATGTAACATTTATATGTCATACATAAACATGAGGTCCAATACACTTCCTCCCACATGATGTGAAATAATGTATAGGAACTATAGGATGAATGATAAATATGATACTAATAGTTATAGGGACACTAGAACTAATACTAGGAGGGATGCTAGCACCAATAGTAGGAAGGACACTACTAGATGTACTACCACTTGTAAGTTGTGTATATCTACTTAGTGTATACATCCCATGGTCAATAATAACCTTTGTGAGACTAGTAACTACCTCAATGGTTTCCATATGTGTACTATGATGTAATATTTTTGGGATATAAGTATGTGTTATTATCCTTCTATTATCTGAGCTTGGTTATGGTGGCTTTGGTCCTACATGCCACTAGGTCTATTAAATGAGGACCCACCTTCCATACATTGGGAGGCCTTTATGTTGAAATAATTTTGGATTTTGTCTAACACAAAATAGTAAAATTTTTTTCTCAAAAAATATAATAGAACCTCACTATTATTTCATAGAGGCTCATCAAACACCATCCACCACCTATCCCAAAATTTATTTTTTATCTCTGCATGAACACACCAATCAATGCTAATAAGTTTTCAACTCACTAGTGGTGGGTGGTTGGTTATAGGCTCAAGGAATAAATAAAATAATATTATTTTATTATATATATATATATATATATATATATATATATATATATATATATATATATATATATATATATATATATTTGTAACATCCTCATATGAAAATTTATCAGAATAATATTACTTCATCACATCTCTTTGATGTAAAATTACATCAAGTTGTGAAGTGACATTTATCACTTCATTAAAAATGGCCTCTAATGTATTGAAAAGTGAATTGCATCTACTATGAATTGAAGAGTGACACAAACTATTGATAATTTTTTTTGTTGTTTCCATTTTACATTATATTATTTATATAATTTATAATATTATTCTATGAATTGAAGCTGTTGAGGATTTTGATTATGAATTTATTCAACATTTCCTTCATGTAATGGATCCATCCAATTTTTTAGCTAGTTTTATAAAAATATAATTTTATTCAAGAAATGTGTGAGAGTTTAATGAAAATTTAATTTTAATACCCTAAGCATAAATACACAGTGCAAACCCCAAAATTGTAATTAACTAATTAACATACTTGAGACCATGATAAAAATATCAAATCCAGTTATTGGGATGAAAAATTGAAGCATGCACATCCTTTTCAAGACTTATTCCAAAACATGAGAGATTCTTAAATTTCAAAAAATGGGTCACAAGTTTGAACAAGTGAGTAAAACAAATAGAGATTCAATAAGAGTGTATTCCATTTTATAACCACAAAGGACACACACCATTTGGACCACAAAGGGCATATGCCATTTTGAAAATGGTAAACACCATTTTACTTGAGCACCCTTCCAAGCAAACATAGGCATGAAAAAATTGAAAAAAATGGCATATGCCCTGTGTAAAAAAAATTTCTCTTCCCATGAATGTCACCTTTTTGTCCCCCAAATTTATGCATATATGCATGAACTAGGTAAACATAAAAGGATGGTCAAAATTGCATTTTTATAGAGTTAAATGTTAATTTTATGTGGCCCATTTTAGGAATAGTTAAAATAGGTGTGAATCTTAGTGATTGAGGAATGCAAATTCTTCATTTGGAGGACTGACACTTATTTTTCACTATTATTAAAATATTTTACATTTAGAGTGGGTATCCACTCACTCTTATAACACTTTAAATATGTATTCATTTTGAATATGAATATTAGATATACCAGCAATGAAATTTAGTATGTGAACCATTGTAGGTATAGTGAAAATAGGTTGATTAATGCTTGTTAAGTCTAATATATTTCTCATTATGGATTCATTTTGTATATAAAGCTTAGTGGTTAGTGTTTTACCCTAAATTTTAGATGGAAAAGATATATATGTGTAAGAGGTGATTACATTAACTTTTAAACAAAGGTGGTGAATGATCCTAATGAGTAGGTCAATTAATATAAATCTCAGATAACTAATATTCTAAATTTATACAACTAAGATTATTAAAAATAGTAAAGTACAACTATTGATAGATATTTAAATAAATAAGAAACAATGATAATTATTTGGTTTACTATGTGCATGTAGGCCTGAGTAAAAACAAGTTGGAAGTGGATTGGAAGTTGATCTTGGAATAGTTGTCAAATTATAAAAATGTTCTCTCTATGGAATCAAACGTGTTGATATGGGTTTTATTCACATTAAGGTTCCTTATGGGAAGGTACCCAAAATTTTAGGATATTTTAAATATTCACTCCAAGGCATGAGCTTTAGGTCTCAATTTTATAAATAACCACATGGTAAAATAGTAGTGAGTGGGGTGGTTATTAACTGTAGATGGTTCAAATGTGATGGATGTCTAGATTTTAATTGAGATGGATGGGTAGTTCTAACCTAAAGTGAATTTATCCAAAACATATAGAAATGAGGGAAGTTTGAGGTATAAATAGAGTACCATATGATTCAACTAAGCTTTAAACCCTTCCAAATAAGCTTTTTTCTATCTGAGGCTAGTTAATTATCAAGAACTAATATACAATGCAAGTTGTTATAAAAAAAATATAAACATAGACATAATTAATCATCAAAGGAAATAATTTCATCATAATCATTAAATAAAATCAAATATATGATTAGAAATAGATTGTATAACACATGTTATGTCTCTAACTAGTAATATGTATGCCCAAACTAACAATTTTCCAATTTGAGTAATTTTAAATAAACATTCACACAACCTATTCTATATTTTACTTGATTGAAATTTATCATAAGATTTTTTTTTGAAGAGAAATCACTTTAACACAAACTTACATAAATATCAAAAACTTTCCTAGCTTGTATTAATTGAATTTTTTTCCCTCACTTTACAATGTTTAATAAACATATACTTATAACTTTAGATGGGGATGCCTCATCCTCAAAGCTCAATATAATTTTATAGTATATAAATTAGGACTATGTGTCAGAATCATGCAAATTGTGTATGAATATAATATATTAAATATTATCCTAATTTAGACACAAAATCCTTTTCCATACAAAATATGTTATATCTAATACAAATATATCAAGACTTGCATGAAGTCTTAGTTGGTAATGTCAGTGCAATTTTAACTTGAAATAATTAAAATGTCATGTTGTAATCTCCTACTAAAGTATCATGCATAATTTTTGTCATTGGAGTTTGAGATAAGGTGGCACTAGATACACAATAATTGATGCGGTCACAAGCACTATCTTGTTGAAGTATATATTATATTATATCTACAAAACATAGATTTAGTTGTCAAAGATTGAACCTAATAAGATGAGGTTCCCAATTGAGATGATGAAGGTTGATATTGAATATCCATTTAACCTTGTCCCTATAACCTTTTCTACTCCCCCATAATTTTTTAAAAATCCAACTCAATAGCATTAAAATTAATGATGGAACTTTTGAATAAGAATGGAATTTATCCACCAACTTCTTGTGTATGACCATGGAATATTTAAAAGAGACACTCATTTTCTCTATCTAGGCCAAATTATTTATATAAATTTTTATCAATTATACCACTTTTTCTTTGGTTATGTAAGTGGTGTTTTCCACTTCTACCTCAAAATATAAGCTACAACCTATAATAAACTCTTAAAAAGGGTTTGGTGATTATATACCCTTGTGGTGTATATACACATGTGATCCTTATATCTCTGAGAAATTGAATAGTTCTCTACTCTTGATTTAAAAATTCTTGGACCAATCCTTGGATTTCTTAATGCCACTCTACTAAATGAGCCCTCTTGTTACTTATGTAATTATTAGCTAGATTTAAAATAGGTGCTAGCATGAAATTTATGTGTTGATCAACTTAGCATCCCAGTCTTTCATTAATTCTTGAAACTTGATAACATCTCTGCATAGTGATTGAAAATGTCCTCTTACTAATCTAATGAAGCTCAATATGTGGTATATAATCTTCATAGAGTTCTGCATATTGTCAATTATATTATTGGGATCCTCAACTATAATTTTATTTTCCACTCTCCTTTTATAATGTTGCATTACCCTAAACATCTACTTGATCATCCCCTCAACTGCATTAACCACTATGAGTGGGTCTTCTTCATACTCATCTACATCTATAGGGTTTTTTCATCAGTTTTTAATGAAACTAATTACTCCTATTTTTCCAATTTTATGGACTTACCCTAAAACATTACTATTTTCTTCATCGCTCTTTTTAATTTATTAGTGATTCTATCAGGTTGCATGGAAATTTTGATTGTTCAATGATAACTAAATCCTTCCTTGTTGATTATTCTTAATCTAATTATTGTATGCATGTAGGGAGAACCATTATATTATATTTAGTAGTCAATCTTGGTGAGGAAGTAAGGAATTAAGGGTTGCCTAGGGGTCTCATTAATACTACAAGTTGAATATTGGCCATGGAAGATGGATTTTAATATGTAGGGGGTTTTGAAAAATCAAGCAAAACATTTCTCCAAGATGTACTTTTTATTAGTGGGGGAGTCTTTATAATATACTTGGTTAAGCCTAGGGAATTATGTATAGAAAAAATTTAGGATTTTATTTGGGTGCATTATGTAATGGAAATCCCAAACTAAGTATAAAGCCTCACTTATGTTTATTAGGTAGTAAAAATGGATTATGCTGTATTGTCAAGGCAATATGCATGGACATGTTAGTGACTAAATTATTTTATATACCTTTATTTAATAATGTGAATTAAAAAATATGGGATCATGTGTGTATGCCTAATGTCCATAATTAATATTTTTCCTATTTACATAATATTTTAGAGCTTTGGTAATTAACTATCTTAGATCCTAGTATTTAAATTTAGTCTTGCTTAGGATAAATTAATTTCTATAATTGGATTTTTGATGCATATGTTACCATAATGTGTAATATTAGATATATATACTAAGGGGAGGTTTATGGATGAGCCCTAGCCTAGTTTATTTTAAATCTTGGTCCACACTGTTAGACTATTGGGTGATTATTTCTTGTACAACTAGCTTATCTAGAATGTAGCGAGAAAAAATAAATGAGGTTTCAAATGAGACTTCAATTTTAATCATTTTATTCTCATGATAGATCCAATAATATCCCATATTATCTCTTAACATTATTATTTTGTATAACAACCTATGCATATGCTTCTTGTTTATCACCTTATATACTATGGGATATAAGATGTTTGTTATCCTTTAAATTTGATTTCTAAATATTTATATATGAAAGATGTTATGATATTCACAAATGAATTTATTGGGATATTGTAATAAGGCCTCCACGTTTATTCTATAAGAGGAGTTATAGTAGTCATGACTACATCCAAAAAATATGAGATCATATAAAAATGTCCATTGGGCCTATTCTCTGACATGCTCATCTAGTATTTGAGATTAAAACTAATGATTTATCCTAGAGAAATAATTATTTTGGTGTCCATAATAATGTCCAAAATGGGGATCCAAATTTATTTGACATAATTGATATTAGGAAAACCATATAATTTGTTCAATAATGCCATGGAGATTTGAATTCCAATCTTGAAACTAATAATTAGAGTACTGCTAATTTGAGATGCTAATACAATTTGGTTTGGGTCTATTACCCATGTCCTCAATGTATATTTATCATTATTATCATCCAAATAACTAATTATAGGTCATATCAGGTGTTGGGAGTTGATAATATGTTTCAAAATCTTTTCTAGACATACAAGTCATATGGGTAGGTCTATTGAGATGGTGAAGAATGTTTTTAGAGAATTATCCAACCATAAATAATTTAAAAATGGAATATATACAAGGGAGTATCTCTAGTTTAGTGGACATATTATGTGGTACCATTATCTTGATTGTAAACAAGTCATCCATATATTCTTGGGTATATAGAGAACTAATCATCTAACCCATATCACTCTATTACATCTAAATCTAGCCATATTTTTGTATAATGTTGAAGTTTTTGGTTGAATACAACCACATAAAATATAGTTTCTTATACTTAGTGATACCATAAAAACTAAACATAGAGGGATTATGATTTCTTCTTGTAGTTTCCATTTTAATTCTTTTGAAGAATTCTATGAAGTCTTAAAGCTTAGGCCTTTAGTTACAAAAGAGCTCTGATATAAGTTTGCAATGATAAGTAGACAATGCATTTTTACCTTTTGTTTTGAGACCAAGTAGTTAGTTGGTCTTGAACATTCATTTCCAAAATCCTCCATTCATGAGAATTAATGATAGACAAAAAACTAACTACTTTTCTATTCTATTTTGAATTTGATTTTCATGATATCAGCTTTCATGGGGTTGATTTCCACCTGTCACTTTGTCACAACCTTTTATTACCTATTCAGATTATCAATTTATTCATTATGTTGTGTAACCAGGTTGTATTAGATTATTTCAAAGATGACATATGGCCTCTTATCATTTAATTACTTGGATTTGATTTCTATGTCCTTGTTCAATAATATGAACTTAGCAAGATGAGGACATGTAGTTGGACCTCATTTATCTACTCAGTCACTTAGAATTGATCTCTATGAAATTGGATGATATTCTTGGATGAGTGGGATGTAAAAATGTGGAATAATCTCACTTATCCAATTATCCACATGGAAATGATCCGTATGCAATCATATGTTAGCCAAAGATGAGTGGGATTTAGATATATGGATGACTCTCACTTATCTTCTTAGTCATTGGGATTTGTAATTTTTTCACTATGTAAAGGCTACAAATGAGTGGGATAATAACATGTGCATGGATATCAATTATATATATGATTATGAATATTTATACTCTATAACCAAACCCATGTGTCATTGGTGAGAGGAGTGGTGACATGTGGATGGATCTCACTTATCCAGATGGTTGCAAAGGATCAATGTTTTGATTTGTTATAGGTAAGTAAGATGGCAAGACAAAAATGATTTTATCTTATCATGAGATATTTTATTTATCAATTTAATAATAGGGAGTGAGTGATAAGTATTGAGATGTGTGACATGATCTTAAAGACCTAGGTAGTCAGGAAACCTTGTGCCTTAGTATTTTGTTGCATATGTTACTAGTAAACATGATGGAAACACATGGATGATCCTTTCTTTCTTAGGTGCCTAGAGGAAAATAAACTTATAAACATTTATATAGACCACTGATAGATGGGATTGAGACATGTGGATGTTCCTCACTTATCTGACCAATAATATACTTAGAACTTTGATGATTGACACTCGAGGGAGCTATATAAAGACATGTGGCAATGTCTCATTTGTTTAGCCTATCTGAACACTTATAATAACTTTCCACTCTTTGATTTTATGGCTATTTAAGCATAAAATATACATGTGGTAAAAAATTATGTCAACTTGTAACATAAATACAAGTTAAAAAAGAAAAAATAATCCTTGATAAACACCTAGTTAGCTTGGTTAGTCTAGAATATAGTTAAAACCCAATTTTGATAAATAATTAGATTTGAAATTAAAATATCTATGAAATTTTTTTAATGCCAACCATGATTTTTAATTAAACCAAATGTAATGACTCATATATTGAATTCAAACATAATTTATCAAAGAGATGAACATGAAATTTTCAATATAAAGTGGTTCTTCATTTAAAAATTAAAAAAATGGGGTTGTTGGTCACAACATGACACTTGTGTTGGATTTGGAGAGTTGTGTTTATTTAGGTGTCTAACCCTACCATAGGTGTTTTATATGGAATAATAATTATCTATATGTGACCAAATCGATCC
Organism: Torreya grandis; assembly: GCA_037957365.1. Taxonomy (NCBI): domain Eukaryota; kingdom Viridiplantae; phylum Streptophyta; class Pinopsida; order Cupressales; family Taxaceae; genus Torreya; species Torreya grandis. The sequence continues at coordinate 1,221,837 of JARHVA010001920.1, forward strand.
TTTTAGGTTTTTTATTGCCTTTCTTTTGATGTTTTTAGATTATGTGCATAGGTTGTTTCTATTTGTAAAATGATCAAAACCCTAGATATTTACCCTTGGAGTGACTGTATGAAAAATTAATTAGTGGGATTATGGTGTTGAGATACCCTAATGGATCCTCTATCATTTGGCACTTCATACATATCTAATACTAAGAAGATGGCCTTATACTTGTGTAGTTCTCTCCTACATATTAGATTGTGTGTGCACAAGGATGCAATGTGTGATAAGAAAATACATGCAATAACATATATTATAAATCTAAAAATATGGATCATGGGATAATCCTTAAAATATTTATATCTATATACATATTTATCCTATGACTCATATATAAATAGGGATGAAAAGGGTATTTTTCTCACTTGAATACTTGATTGAGTGCTTCTTGCTATATTTACTTGTGAGTTGTATGTGATTTATATGTGTGGGATTAATGAGGGTTGATATTATATATATATATATATATATATATATATATATATTTTTGGAAACAATTTATATTAAATCACTTAGGCTGACCTTTTGGACACATTTATATATTTATAAATTAGATGACTTTTAGGCACTGGACACTTTATAGGAAAAGTGGACACTTACGTTGACACATGTGTCTAACTAAGATGCAAGTGTCCATGGAGAGATCAAATAATTAAAATTATAAGAATATAATTGAAGGATAATGATAAAATTTATATCTTTTTCATAGTATACAAGGCATGGTCATCTAAATAACAATATTCAGACTAACAGATAAATAATTTGGTACAAAGAGATAGTGAATGCAAGCCTTTAGATAGTGGATAGGTCTTGAAATAAAAGTTATAACCATGATAAATATTTACAAAGTGTAAAAGTTAATATATAAATCATATTTTAGTATCTATACCCCCCCTTAATCTAGTAATGAAATTTCTAGTTTAAAAGAAAGAAATGAATACTTGGGTGTGTATAACACACCTTGTCTTTTTGTGATCCTAACTTTTGGTGACTAAAATGAAACTAAGAGCATGTTACAATATATAATTAGTGCATGAAATATTAAATTTTAATTATTTTAAATGCTTTAAAGTAGAAAGAGAAAGGTTAGGAGTATACATGTGTCGATGTAACCATATTATCTTTTGGAAATTTGATTTGGAAGGATGTTTCATTATGAAGCAATGAATATGAGATAATGAAAATTATAAACCTAAAAGTGAATACACACACACCCACACACACACACACACACACACACACACACACACACACACACACACACACATATATATATATTTGAGAACACATGCCCCAAACTTAGCTTAAAGGTTATTTTCAACATGGACATTAATCTTGTATCATCTCAATTGTAGAACCCAAATATGTGCATGATCTAGTGAGTGTGACCAATTTAATCAACTCATACTATATATCTGGTGAGGGTGGGTTATTTAATAAAATTCAACCTATAATTATGGTAAATTTAGATTATTTAAACAAATATAACTTATAATTTTGGTAAGACTGAGCAATTTCATCAACTTAACCTTCCAAAGGTGAACCAATTACTATAGTATATTGGCTCAATAACAATCTGTAATAGTCCATCCTAGGCATGATAACAATCCATAATATTATTTTAAATCTAGAAAATGATTTAATTTTACAATTTTAGGTTCCCTTTTAATGGAATTTACACCTCATATATGTCTCAAGTTGAAACATGGATATAACAACAACAACAACAACAACAACAACAACAACAACAATAATAATATATAAAATGCTACCAAAAATATATATTTGAATCATATAACTATCAAATTTGGTGAATTTTAAATTAGTAAAAGTTTGGGGGACATTTTTATATGACATTCTCCCACTGAATCTAAATAATATAAGAAGTGATGCAAATGTAGAGGACATGTTTATATAAGATTACCCCACTATAATATGGAAATGTTGAATTATGATTAAGTGTGGAGGTCATTCCATTTTGACATACCCCCACTAAAATATGAAAGTAAGAAAATGTGGAAGTCATGCCTCTATGACATGCCCCCACTAATTCCCCCCGGCCCCCACCCCCCCACCTTTTGAGGTGAGGGTAAGTATAATATGGTAGTTCCATTACCTCAAAAGGATAAGATAAATATATAAGTTGTGTATGGATCATGTATCTTATAGGAATAACATGTATATGTAGATATAACATTAAAGCATGTAGTTTGTGATCATATCAAGTCATAAGAGGCATTTCATATATCATGGAAACATATAAAGAGTAACAGTAAAATTTGAGAAAGAAATTGAGCACACACACAAGATAACTTAAAACAAAGAAAAAATAAATGATATGAGGAGACCTTATATAAGGGGAACTTTAAAATATCTCATAATCAAAGGGGCATGACTTAGTCAAATGTCCATAAAGCATATAACTACATATTTAAATGTCCATACAATAAGCAATGACATATTAAAATGTCAAAATAGGAAAACAAAGGCATGGGGGCCATATTCAATGGATCATATTCAAATTCTCAAATAGGAATTAAAATTCAAGAAAATAGAAAGCAAATAACACACTCTAGGAAGTGCATAAATGAAATCAAGGAATATAGTCAACCAACATAAATATAGCATACTAGTTACTACAAATAAGTGTTTAGAAAACACTAAGTACATAACATATCAAGTAAATTTTGAAATGTATATGCATGGATAAAGGCATGTTTAAGTATATAAGATCAAACATGATAATGGAATGTGATCACAAAATAATATTACTTGGGTGTATCATGATATAAAAATTAGATGCCCCAACATACTTATGATATTAGTGAAGTGAAGGCCCAACATCTATATGTGAATATAACATGTATCTAGGAATGCTTATATCACATTCAAATTAAGCATGGAACATATGTGTATATAGGACAAAATGATATGATATATACTAACATGGATCAAACAACTTATGTGTAATAAGTAGTAAAACTGGGAACATGCTAAAAAGTTTTGGTAGTTTATTTGATTTTTTTATATAAAAAAAATCAAATAAACTCCAAAAATACCAAAACTTTTTGGAGTTTATTTGAATTTTTTTATATTTTTGGAATAATATATATATATATATATATATATATATATATTATATATAATGATAAATTCTATCCAATTATTCCATCTAAAAGATTCTCATATGGAAGTGATATGAACTTTGAAAATGTTATATCAAAGTGATGGTACTACCAAGGTATGTATAGGTTATATATTTGGTAATGTAGGATATATGACTATGTAATCACCTAAAAGTGGTAATTGGATGCTAAGAGTGTTGCCTCAGTTAACCTATCCATGAGCATTATACTTACATTTACATCATTCAATAGACCACAATCACCTACAACTAGTCAAGATATTCCCATAACTATCATCCCAAATTCTAATACAGCTTTATTAGTAGTCTACCAAAAGGACATTCATTCCAAATTTGGGACTACATCCACATGGTGATAGCATACCTAACCAAGTGATATTATCTTTAGCTTTAACTCTTCCCAAAAGATAGTTTTTCAAATGTGTCCCCTTCCTAAGGTTAACCTAATCTCATTTTCTTATCCACATAAGAAATAAAAACCTATAAATACAAGTCTAATACACTTATATTCATTGGATGAAAGATAGATGTAAAATCTATTCAAACCAAAGACAAATTTGTGTAAAATGAAGGTATGTGATCCCTATTCTACCCTAATTTATGCATAATAACATATAAAACAACCCTAAGCCCAATTTTTAAGCATGTTAAATCTCATTCACATTTAAGTAATACAATGTCACTCTCATTCTAGTATTCATTTGCATATATATCAAGCATTAGGTGGGAGAAATACATTAGGATTGATCCATCCTCAAAATATTGGTATATAAGCAACTCTCTACATAATGGGGTATTGAGGATGTACAATCCATCCTAATAACACAAATAAAATTATTGATTATGCCATATTTTCAAGGATATTAGGGTTTGTATATCAAATTAGGTTTTCTAGGTTCAACAAAGAACTACAAGTTTTGGTCATGCAAGAATAGGACTTAGAGATACAGGCACATGTGGTCTAAAAAAATAGGAATCGTCCTATAAAGGGGACATTAACACCATATGGAGGACACTACACATGGATGAAACTACTATCCATACTAGGCACTACTATCTAGTGAGCAAACTAGCACCATAATTTTATTGATGACATATACTACTTCTCAGATCTCAAATTTTAGAACCCAGGTCATCTATGATAGTTAGTTTTTAGAAGTCTTTATTTATGCCTATTTTGGATATTATTATAAATTAAAATGAATTAAAATGTCATAAAAAATCAATATTTAACTATTTCATATTTATTTAACTAATTTATGCATCTCATACCCTTTAACCAAACATAATAATTACTTATGTAAAACCCTAAAAGGTTAAATCAGAATACATATGTATCATAGGAATTTGAGGTTATCAAAGAGGTAATTAGAGGAGTACAATTTTATGTAACCCATTATTTTGTGTGGAAATATTGGAAGTATTTGGGTTTTTTCACTTATCAAGCATAATTTGTATTTGCCCCTCACCTTTGTATTTATGAATATGGCTTTGCAATGTCACACATTGATTTGTATTATGGTTGGTGATTCAATGATAAGAAAAAATAGTGACCCCTCTTTAATAATGAGTTTATTTCTTTATATTTGTCTATTATGAAGTAAGTATATCATAAAATTATCAAGTAACATATGAATAATTAAATATGGAACATAATATTTTGTTAAGATCTGGACAATCTATAATGGAAGATTTTGAGAGGACTCTACATTATTCATATGATGTATTTGTATTGGTCCTTTGTAAGGTTTGATTCATGGTTTTATACAATAGGCATGGATTTAATCACAATAATTTACATGTTCATCTGATACTTTAACCTTTCCCTTATCTAGTTTTATATCCTATGGTGATGAATTTAACTTGCACATACCAAGAACTATAGATATGAATAAGTTATGTGAAATATTCTTATGTGGATTGATACTAAGTGTTTTAAATTGTTCATTATTAATATCATGAAGAATAATCACCAATATAAGATTAATATGAAACTTTGTCATCTTGTTGCTGAGTATTGACCAATAAAGGAAACTTGAACATTGGAATTTATTATAGTTTTAATATCATTGATTCTTTTGGTAATGGTTCTTTATCCTAATGTGCATCCATGTGCACCTCAATGTTTAGTGATTTATTTATTTCTTGAGGTAAAGGAGTTATTTTTTTGACTAACCCATTTCATAGATTTTTATATTTTCAAGTGGAGTATATTTTTAAGGTGGTACCACTTTAGGTATCCCTTCTATGTCAGAATGTATCATATTAAAAAATTTGAAGGGTTCGTCATCAATAAGAATTATGAATAAGGTCCCCTCATGTATAAATTTAACACATATATGTAATGTAGATGGGATGAGTTTCATGGTATAGCTGAAATCAAGTTATAGTGTAATGACTCAAACATTGCTTGGAATGTAGTTGGAACCATTTTTTGCCCCAATGACACATCAATGTGATTTGACCAATTGGAGGGCTACATGAATTGTCAAATATTTTGATATGCATATTATATTTTCAAAAAATATTTGTGATAATAACCATGGTGATTATGAAGTTTATGCCATAAAGTTTTATGACTAAACCATTATCAACTACCACCCTTTTGATTCCCTTGTTATGCAGACTCACTTGTATGAATAAATGCAAATCTTGGTGAATAATATATTTTGATGGTAACTCTTTTGGATCAAAGGTACTAATATTTTCATTTTTTTGAGCTATTACATAGTATTTGTAAAATAATTTGGTTCAATATCACTTGGTACTTGGGTGTCACACAATGCTTAATATAAAATTTCCTTGTAGATATTCTATTTCTACAAGAGTTGAAGGATTGAAATTTTAGCATGCATGTTTATTAAGTGGTCAATAATAATCTAATGAATGTTAAAGAATAATTATAATATCATATTGTCAAGCTACCCTAAGGACCCATATTTCAATGGGCTTTGCGTATATATCTAATACTATGAAGAGGGCCTTAGACTTATGTAGTTCTCCCATATGTGTTGGCTTGTGTGTGGACAAGTATATAATGTGTGATAAGTAAATAATTGCAATGAATTGTCCTGTAAATTATAAATATGTCTTATGGTTTATTTCTTGAATGTTTTAAATTTTTATAAATATTTCTCATATCACTGATTATAAATAAGGATGAATAATGAAATTTTACTCATTTAGATTCTTGATTGAGTGCTTCTTGGTATATTACCTTGTGAGTTTTATATGATTTCCCAGTGAGGAATTAATGAGGGTTGAAATTTTATATATACCAACATATTTTTAAAATGTAACACATTAAATCACTTAGAAAAACATTTTAGATACATTTCTTTTATAAATTGGATGAATTTTAGGCACTGGCACTTTTTAGGAAAATTGGACATTTGCATCGATGCATGTATCTTAATAGTACATAAGTGTATAGGTATCTAGAAAATAATTATAGGTATAGAACTAAAAGTGAAGGATAATAATTAGGTTCATATATTTTTTCAATAATGGTTAGACCAAGAGATAAGTATTTGGTACAAAGACATAGTGAATGCAAGCCTTTCAATATGGGCATGTATAGAACTGAAAGGTGCAACCATGATAATTATTTTCCAAGTGTATAAGACTAAGGTAGTATATAAATCAGATTTTAGTATATGTAGTTATGTCAAAAAACTAATAAATTAAATAGTACATGTAATCCATTAAGGCATAGTGTATCTATGATGAATAGGATTATTTTTACTAAACATGCAATCATTATAATTAAGTGTGGGAATCCACATACTCTAAGATATTTTTTATAATGGATTTAATTAGAATATAAATCTTAGATATTAGGTATAACAATAAATAAATCCAAAAATACAGTAATTTTATCACAGTCATAGTGTATATGTGTGTCAATCTATTTAGAGGGGGTAACTACCCACTTTAAATGTAAACCATTGTATTCACAGTATATATATTTTTCAATATCTTTATAGGAAACTACCATCCATATATATGTTAACCATTTCATGCATAGTGAAAATAATCATCAATATATTTAGAGAGGGATACCACCCACTCTAAATGTGAATCACTGCAAGCATAGTTGAAATATGTGTCAATCATAGTGAAAAAGGTGTGTTAATGATTTAGTAGGATGATTGAATTTTTTTTTCACTATGCCTACAATAGTTCACATTTAGAGTGGGTGGCTATCTACTTTAAGAATTTTCACTATTTTAATTGACTTTGAATGTGAAGCTTACATATTAGACATGTTAAGTATAAAATATTTCTAAGGATAGATCTATTTTGAATATAAATATTGTGTGTTAGGGATAACAACTAAATTCAATAATATATGTAATTTAAAATATAATAGTTCACATTAAAAGAGGGTGGCTACCCACTAATAAATCTCTTAGGTTGGATAAATTTTGAATATGAAGGTTAGGTTTGCTAGAAAAAAATAAAGACGAGAAACATTGCATGCATATTGAAAATATGTTAATTTTCACATGTTAGTTTTTAGTTATTTCTCATGTTGGGTTCATTTTGACTATAAATCTTATGTGTTAGGTCCAAAAAATACTAAATTTAATAGTACATATAACCCATTTAAGGCATAGTGTGTGTAGGATGAGTAAGAATTTTTTTATTAATTAAACATGAAATTATTCTCATTAATAGTGTGCAACTACTTATCTAAGAGATATTTTAGGATGGATTCATTTGTAGTATAAATCTTGGGTATTTTTTATGAAAACAAATAAACCCAACAATACATTTTCACCATTGTAGTCATAGTGTATGTATTTTTCAATCTATTTAGAGGAAGTAATTATCCACTCTAAATGTGCACCTTTGTAAGAATAATGTATATAGTTTTCAATATATTAATAGGGGGCAACATCCCACTCTAAATGTGAACCATTACCAGCATAGTACAAATAGGTGTTAATATTTTTGAAGGGGGCCACCACCCACTCTAAATGCAAACCATTGAAATAATAATGCAAATAGGTATCAATCATAGTGAAAGAGGGATGTAAGTGGTTTAATAGGATGATTTCCACTTGTTTTTCACTATGCTTACAATAGTTCACATATAGAGTAGGCATTTTCCCACTTACTAAATTTTAATATGATGGATTCATTTTGAATGCAAAGTTTATATCTTATAGACTTGTTAGGTCTAAGATATTTTTAAGGATGGAATGATCTTGAATATAAAGCTTAGGTGTTACATATAACAAAAACTAAATTAAATACTACATGTAAGTGAAACTACAATAGTGAACATTTAGATTGGGTGGTCACCCACTCTAAAAACATTTATAGATTAAATTCAATTTGAATGTGAATCTTAGGTCTACCAAAAATGAAATTAAAGAAGTGAACCATTGAAGGCATTTTTAATATATGTCAATTGATGCTTGTTAAGTCTAAGTTATTTCTATGTATGTATTCATTTTGAATATAAAGCTTAGGTGATAGGTCTAAACACTAATAAATTAAACTATAGAAGTAAGCCATTTAAGGCATAGTGCATATAAGAAGCATATGTTTTTTTTAATAAGCATGAAATAATTCTCATTAATATTGGGTGGTCACCTAATCTAAGGGATTTTTTAGGATAGATACATTTAGAATATGAAGCTTAGGTACTAGATATGACAACAAATAAATATATCACTACATGTACACCACTATAGTCATAGTGTATATGTTTTTCAATTTGTTTAGAGGATTTAACCACCCACTCTAAATGTAAACCATTGAAATCATAGTGTATATATTTTTAAATATATTTAGAATGGATGTTTACCCACTCTAATTTTATTTTTAGTAGATATTCCTAGAAAACCCATCAGAAAATGCTAATATAAGGCTAAAAGTGTGATAAATGATAAAATAATAAAACAAACTATATTTCAAATTGAACATATCTAATAATTAACTAAAATAGAAACAAAGATGTAGAAAACATAGGTTTCTTAGATACATACAATTTGATAAAATCTACATGACTAATAGATTTAGAAAATAGAACATCACTACACATAGAACAACCATAAAATACATATAAGGGAAACTATTTCAAAACTTTATATTAATCTCTATCACATCAAAATAATTTCATAATACAACTGAGTGCTATATAAAGAGTTTTACAAAGCATTGTCACTCCATATTCCAACATTTATCTACATCTAATGAAATACTCTTTACATTATTTAGATTATTTATATGTTTTTAAAGAAACAAATACATACATAAATATATAAAAAATACAAAATTTATTATCAGTCACACATGTGTCCACCAGTTACACTACAATATTTATAGCCCCATTCTACACCCAACACTTTCCTATACTTACACATTTGTCTTATTCTAAGACAAAGTCATAGACAATGTGTCCTTAGCTAAAGCTTGAAAAATTTGATTATACTGAGGAACTAAACCAAAAAAAAAAGTTTTGGTTATCACTCCAAGTTCTATTTACCACTTCTCACCCTCATTATACTTCTTATCTACCCTTTTAGGATTTTAACTAAGTACCATACTAGCCTATCACCTTCATGGGTTTTTAATAGACTACCTTAACTAGGTGGTTACCCTTTACAAGTTTTCAACCACCCTAGCCCCACTCCTAATGTTTAAGGACATCCTACTATAACGTATATATTTTTTTGAAAATTGCAAAATTTTAAGTGTGTACAGGACCTATTAAGTAGGTGATGGAATGTTCTGAGTTGGTTGTGTCTAAGGTTGTTATGATGTTGATTTTGATTGAGGTTTGGAAGGATAAATTAGTGTTATAAAATTTTAAGGTGGAGGTTGTGATTTTTATTGGATTGGTGGCTAAAAACTTGACATATACTTTATCTGATGAATCACCTATTGAAGATGTTGAGGAGTAAATTGGGGCCCATCAACAAGTTAGGAAATGGATTTATCAAATTGGGATGAATATTGTTTAAACATTTTCTAATCAATAAGAAATTCCCACACCATAGTGAGCTATGTGTGCAGTAGGACTTGGGTCACCATCAAATTTTGAATATATTCATCTTGTGTGATGGTGATGAGTGCCTTGAAATTTTATACTTTGATCTATATTTCCTAAGAGAGATCCTCCAATCGATCCACATGCCTTTACATTTGAATTCTAGTAAATGTGTTGTGCATAATCTCATTTTTATAGGTTTTTAAGTTTTACAGGACATTATCATGTGAATCAAATAATTCCTTGAGTGTATTGTCCATTGATGTAGAGGTATATGAATGATCTTCCATTATAGATTTGAATTTTTCCACCCTATCAAACTCTAGCTTGGATTCAGACAATGAATTGGTAATAAGCTACTTCCAATTAAGCATTCATTGTGTAATGTGTTTGGAATATATCATAGTCATATCCAAGAGTTGATCATATTATTATAAGTGATGGAAAAATACCTCTATTTCTAGATTGATTTTCTTCCCTTGACTACAAATGAATTACAACTTTTGTGCAGTAATCTAGTCTTTTGCTAGCTACGACAAGAGGGATGAAAATTAGTTTTCTTCTAACACGACTTGGTCATCAAAACTTGGATGAAAAATGTAGAGAAAGTGTTATTGATGAGCTGGCATGCATTATAGAAGTGAAGGTATAGGTCTATATTGTCCCCTCTTAGTTTTAATATTTCTTTCTCCAAAGATGAAGTCTTTATATGTTATTGATTCTTAAAAAATAGTTACACCTTCAATTTGTTTAGCTATAGGAAGTTGAGAAACATCAATATAAGATTCATGCACTATTATATCCATATATATGGTTATATTTATAGTTGGGATAGGTGATTTCTTGATGTGTGCCATGGGAAGAAAAAATTTTGTGTATTGGGTGGATGATGTAGGGACATATTATAGCAATTGGATAGTATTTTGAGGATTTATTTTAGAGGCCTTACTATATGTACCTCCTTGAGTAGCTTTTTACCCTTGAGGTATGGGAAATGGCTTATGGGTCTTAGTTGTTTCTACCATATTAGTGGTCTCAATCACTTATTTTTATACAACTTCTTATTGCACTACATGATTTAATTATTCTTTGGATTTTACTTCCACCTCAACCTTAGCTTTGGCATCCATTTTAGCCTTAGCCTTATCTTCTACCTCACCATTAGCTTTGGCATCCACTTCAACCTTAGATGTGACCTCTTCTTTATCCTTGGCTTTGGATTCTTCTTTATCCTTTATTGAGAATTGCCATTGACTATTGAGTTTTGGTATTAATATTGTCATTTATGTCAAAGGCTCTTGTGAAGGTGTACTATTAAGTAAGATTTGAGGTATGTTCATGATGAGTTCTTATGCTAGCATAATCAATGTTATTGCTATATAAGAGTAGTGATGTGAGAGTACTATTGAAGAATGTTCTTATATCAACTTGAGAAATATCATTGAAATCATCATGAGTAAGTACAAGTCAGTATGTCAAGTGTCAAGCATCTTGTAATGAATTTTCTAGACCTTGTTAAATGGTATGTGCATGTATCATGATTAAATGAGTGAAATCTAAAGAAGAATCTGTATGCTTTAAAAATCTATGTAAGCAACTCTAAAGATGCTTCAAATGAGCTATGAAGATCCTTAGTAAAGATCTAAAGAATACTTGATAGTAGTTGAGCATGAGAGAGGTTATTTGAAGTTTTAGATGAGGTGGTGAGGACCTTGTAAATGATTAAAAGGTCAGCTCTAAAGATTTATGTATGCAGCTCTAAAGATCCTTAGTTAAGCTTTGAATATCTATAAGAAACTCTAAAGATGATCTATTGAATATCCAAAGAGTGAGTGTATGAGGCTACTTGAGCATACACAAGAGGCATTAAAATATATGAGAGTTTCAAGGTGAAGCCTAAAGGGTGGCTAAAATGTTAGATTCAAGGCCTATTGAGACTTGTAGGTTAAGGCCTAAAAATCAAAAGAGAGATGATGGTCATATGAGGTATCAGGATTAGTTTCCATGACATGGGTTAGTAGTTAAACATTGAAAAAGGTGATATAAGTTATTTTAAGTATGTGCATAAATTTTTAGGTCATGGTTTGCAAGAAGAGGCTTGAAAAGTGTTTCAAGCTTTCTCAAGTGCATAAGATGAAGATTTGTCTATCCAAAATGATATTTAAAGTGATCATTAGCATGTGAAACATCTACATGAGAAAATAATGTCTATGGTAGACTAGGAAGGTTTATATTTTAACTTTTCCAAGTGAAGGTTTTTAGAAAGAGGAGATAAGTTTTATGAATGATCATTAAGACTGGAAGATGGTCTAAACCCTCATAAAACCATAACAATGACCCAATGTTGAAGATATTTTTTTAAAGAGATAAAAAATGGTTTGATATGTCCAATTGGGTAATTTTAGGTTGAATTCAACTCTCCAAGGCATCTCTAGGTGTGATTTGTTTCTTAGATGAGTGAATAGACCCTATAGGAAAGTGCTTGTTTTTTTGAGATTTACTGTAGTAAATAGAGTTATTTGAGTTAAAGTTTCTTAGTAGATGAAGGCAAAAGTGTTATACTTGTATTTGTTTTTAATTAAGATCTATAGATATTTTATAGATCTCACATTTTTAAATTTGGTGATCCAAGTTGGCTAGTCACTAATAGACCTAATGGTGCAGATAATAAAAAAGATACACAGAAGTGAGAAGATGATTCTTGATATATTTTCATGTAATAATGATGGATTTAAGTGCATGGTGATGTTTTTTAGGACTTTAATGATCTATATATTCTTTTAAAAATATTGTAAGTTAGTGTAAGAAGTTTTAACATTGAAGCCAAAATGGATTATCTGGCTAAGTGGAGTCTGTGAGAGAGAAGGTCAACAAATTGCTCTGCAAGACTAATAGTTTTCATTAGTGATCATGATATGGTTGGTTGAGTTTTTTTATAATATGGTATATGATATTTTTCAAGCATTATAATACCTTTAATGCATTTAATTAGGTGTCATAGGTTCATGTTTCCTTGACTATGTTTTGAAGTTAGTTGGCAAATTTTGAGTGAGCATCTTGAAGAGAAGAATTTGAGCATGTATACCCTAAGATGAAGCATATTATTAAAGTTTTGATGATCCTAAGGTCATGATGTTTCTAAATTTTTGAGTTTTTTTCATGGTTTTTTGGAAAATTTGAGCTTATGCCTTAGTTGTTCAAGATAAAGTTTTTGTATTTGCATAAGCCTTTTATGAATAATGTTTTAAGAAAGGGTTCAAATGGTGGTTGGAACTAAAAGGTATTATGGACCTAAATTAAAGTATTATAAGGTATATTTTATTGGTATATTATGTTTTTTTTTCTATGTGATGTATTTTAATATGATTCAAAAAATATCAAAGGTTAACGTGTGTTGTTAAGAAAGCCTTTCATGTCTCCATAAAGCCTAAAAGAGGAGTAAGGACTAATTATAATATGGCCAACCTATTTTTTTCATTGATTCATGATTAAGGCATGTTATTTTAATATGATAATAATTATTAAATGGATGGCCTAATAATATAAGTTTGTGGCTGACTAAGAAGGATACAATCAAGTGACTTATATAAAAGCAAGGTAGTTTAGGCTTATTTAAGTGTGAAGAGAGAGTGCAAAGAACAAGTGAATGATATAGATCATTTGTGAGTATAAGGAGGTCATGTAGACAATAATATATGTCATGAATATCTAATATAGGTTCTTCATATGAATATCAAGGTTAGAAGACCTAATCAAGCCATAAAGAGGGCTAGTTGAGCGAAGAAGGCTAGAGGCCAGTTTGAGAGGGATAGAAGTGAGTGAATAAATAGGGAAAAAGATAATCATATATTATGTGATAAAAAAATTATTATATAGGTGATAAAGTGTTTTAGGAGTTTGTGCTGAGTCATCTAGGGGGTTGGTGCCTCCTTACAAATGGGTGTTTGATAAAGCCTAGTTGAGTTGGTGTTGATCTAGTTGGGCATGGTGCTCCACGTGGAGTTGGTGCTTCACTAAAGATTAATGTTTTTCATATAGGACTATAGTCAATTTTATTCATTAGTGATTTTTATTCTCTTTAAGGTTTTCTTGTGTATATGTTGTGTTCATGTGTTTCATACTCTTAGGATTCGGTACTTATGATTGCTAAGATATACATGTTTGTTAGAATGGTTCATGTAGGTTTAAGTTGAAATGAATGAAAATTTTTGAATACTAATTCACGCCCCTCTTAGTAGTTTTTCTTCCAATAATTGGTATCAGAGCATGGTCCTTTGTGACAAATTCTAATAGTTTGATGGTGATCCTAAAAAGTATAAGATGTCTTATGATTAACATGGAAAATACATATTTGATGAAGTATTATATGATAGTGAATAAGGAGAGGATAAATTATACCTTTAAACTTATTTCATAAGAGCCCTTTATGATTTGAAGAATAAAAAGAAGACCATCAATGATATCAATAGCCAGTTAGAAGATATGAACATAATGTTCAAATCAAAGGAATTTGAGTATAACTAGTTGAAGTTTGAACATGTACATATTGTATAAAAAGTCAAAAAGTTCAAGAAAAAGCATTAAAATTTAAAAAAAATCAAGAATATCAACATAAAAAAACTAATCAAGAAACCCAATACAATAAAGGATAAGTCATCCTGGAACTATGGTAAGTATAATAATGTTGTTTACTACATGTGTCACAATACATGACATATTGAAAGATTATTCTCCAATAAAGTTGAAAGGATTAAAAGATTCAAAAATAAAAATGAAGCTCATATAATGGACAAAAAGGATCAATAATTGGTGTGTAAGCCAAATCAAGTTAGGCTAAATCATATTGAGTCCAAGAGGCAAGATGGACCATTTGCCAAAAAATATTTTCTGTTATCTTAGACTACCTTTCAAATTCAAGATGAAGGCATGAAATGGTATATAGATAGTTGCTAATCAAGAGACATGATAGGATATAGAAATAATTTTATCTCATTAAAGAATAATGCTATAGGAATAGTGAGGTTTGGAGACAACACAACTACTAATATAGTTGGCAAGGGTGTATTGAGTTTAGATAATGGAAAGACCAAAACCCAAAATGTGTTGTATGTGGAAGGTTTGAAGCATAAAATAATTAGTTTAAGTCAAAGGTGAAATAAAAGACACACACTAACCTTTCATGATATAGTATGTGAGATAATAAGAGCCAAATTAGGAAGGCTAATTGCTAATGCCAAGAGAACCGAGAAAAACCTACATGTACTGAATGAGATCAAGAAGGAGAGATGTTTCATGAGAAAGATAGATAAAAGTTGGATATGGACTAAAAGGATAGGTTACCTAAAATTTTATAATTATATTATAATTAACACTAAGAACTCTGAGAAGAACATGCCCAAGATCATCAAACCTACAAACATTCTTTACAAAGCATATCAACATGGTAAGCAAACTAATAGAAGGTTCAAGTCCAAGGAGTACTCTACCATAAAACCCTTGGAGTTGATCCACACTGATCTTTATGGGCCTAAAAGAATTAAAATAATTCAAAGAGATAGCTACTTCATGTTACTCATTGATGATTACACAAGAATTACTTGGGTTACATTCCTAAAAGAGAAATTATAAGCTCTTGACAAGTTTAAGGCTTTCAAGACCCTTATTGAGAATGATAAAAATGGGATTATCAAATGCCTAAGATCTAATAGAGCAGGAGAGTTTTGGTTCAATGATTTTGATGACTTCTATGAGGTTCATGGAATAAGGAGACAATTCTCAGTAGCTAGAACCCTCAATAGAATGAGGTAGTGGAAAGGAAGAATAGAATAATTAAAGAGATGGATAGAACTATGCTGCATGAGTTTATATTATCTAATGGATATTGGAGAGAGGTAGTTAACATTTTTATCTAAATTTTGAATATAGTATAGATAATTATTAATGGTAACAAGACTCCTTATGAACTATGGAAGGGTACACCTGTAAATGTAGAACATTTTAACGTGTTTAGGAGAAAATGTTTCATCAAAAGATATGAGAAAAACTTGGGTAACTTTGATTTCAGATTTGATGAAGGCATATTCTTAGGATACTCATCAATGAGCTCAGCCTATATATTTTATAACAAGAAATTACAAAATATAGTGGAAAGTACCAATGTAAAGATTAACGAGACAAAGAAATCTCACTCATAATCAAAGAATACTATAGAGAATTTGGACTTCAAGAATGATGATGATACTATAGGTATTGATGAAGAGGACAAATAAGTTGAAGATATACATGCCTCAAAAGGACCTTCAAGATATATTTAAAGAGATCATATTGAATCTCAAATCATTGACAACAAGAATGCATGTATGCAAACAAGGATAAGATTAATAAGTAATCTAAATCAAGATAATGTTTCTCTATTATCCAAGATTGAACCTAAGAATATTAAATAAGAAATCAAAGAAAAAATTTGGATAAGTTCTATGAATGAGTATTTAGATCAAATATAGAAGAATGAGACTTAAAAACTAGTTCCTAGGCCTAAAGACAAAAATGTCATTGACACACAATGGGTGTTTAGAAAGAAGTTGAATGAAGATGGAAAAGTCACTAAGAATAAGGATAGATTGATATGCATAGGTTTAAGGGGTATATTTTGAGGATACTTTTGCACCTATAGCAATATTAGAGGCAATCATATTGTTTTTAGCTTATATAGGATTCAAAAGATTCAAGGTATAGCAGATGTATGTCAAATATGCCTTTTTGAATGGGAATTGGAAGAAAAAATTTACATTGAGAAACCTAAAGTGTTCTCACTAAAACATAACAAAGACTATGTTTGTAGATTGAAAAGGCTCTCTATGGTTTAAATAAATCTCCTAGAGCTTGGTATACTAGGTTAGATAAGTATCTATTGGATCAAGGATTCAAAAAAAGAGTTGTAGATAATAATATATATCAAGATAGAAGATGACCATCAGCTGATAGTAGTTATTTATGTGGATGACATCATATTTTGTGGAAACAATGAAAACATGACAAAGGCCTTTGCAAAGGTGATGAAGAAAGATTTTGAGATGTCCATGCTAGGAGAATTTTCATTATTTCTTGGGTTGAAAATTACTCAATCTGAAAAAGGTATATTCATCTCACAAGACAAGTACATAAGAGAGAGATTGTTAAGAAGTTTGGGATGGAAGATTTCAAGGCAATTAGTACACCCATGATCATAAGATGCAAGTTGAGCAAGAAAGATGAGTTTTAAAAGGTCAATCAAATGTCATATATGTCAATGATTAGATTTTTTTTGTATACCACTGCCTATAGACTTGACATCATGGAAGCATTAGGTATTATGGGAATATTTCAAGATCTAAAATAGAATCATATGGAATCATTAAAAATGATACTTAGGTAACTTAAGGGGAATATGGAGTATGGATTGTGGTATCTAAGACATAGGGAGTTTAATTTGATAGCCTACATACATGGAGATTGGGTAGGAAGTATAGATGATATGAAGAGTACCAATGGAAGATATTCATTCCTAGGAGGGTGCCTAGTGTCATAGATAATCAAGAAGAAATCATAAATATATTTTTCCACTTGTGAGGTTGATTACATTTCCTTAATTTCATCTTACACATAGGTCCTATGGATGAGACAAACCCTAAAAAACTACAAGGTGGAATATGATGGTCCTAGTCGTATATATTATGACAATATAAGTGTTATGTCTTAAATAACCTTGTCATTCACTCAATAACCAAACACATTCCCATCAAGTATAATTTTTTAAGAGAGAAAGTAAGTGAAAAAAGTGTTAAACTTGAATATGTTTCTACATAGGATCAGATTGTAGATATCCTGATGAAACCACTACCAAAGGTAACTTTTGAACACCTAAGACTTGAATTGGGTGTAATTCCTACTCCTAAAAATCATTGAAATAGTCAAGTATTGAGGAGGAGCTACTCATGCACATAATCTCCAAAAATAAGTGAGTTATTCTAGGAAGGTATGCATAAAGATAAGGGGATCTATTCATGTTGTTAACTAAGCTTGATCTGTGTTGAAGTAGTCTTGTAATCTGAGTTCTTTTCAAAAGAGATGAAAGTTGTGGAAGACCTATATAATTAATGTCAAAGGGGGAGAAAGATCAAAAAATGTGAGAAAAGGTAAGAACTAGGTCCAAGAAATGATTTCCATCAAGAATCGTTGACATAATTTTTTGAGTGTGTTTGCCATCAATGACAAAGGGGGAGACTGTTGAGCATTGTCATTGACTATTGTGTTTTGGTTTTAATATTATCATTGATTTCAAAGGATATTGTGAAGCTGCATTTTTAGGTAAGCTTTAAGGTATGTGCATGATGAGTTCTTATGCTAGCATAGTGAGTGTTAATGCTATATAAGAGTAGTGATGTGAGAGTACTATTTTAAGAATGTTCTTATGTCAGCTTGAGAAATATCATTAAAATCAACATGAGTAAATATAGGTCAATAATTCAAGTGTGAAGCATCTTTTAATGATTTTTATAGACCTTGTGATATGGTATGTGTACGTAGCATGATGAAATGAGTGAGATCTAAAGAAAAATCTATATGATCTAAAGATCTATGTAAGTAGCTGTAAAGATGTTTTGAATGATCTACAAAGATCCTTATTGAATATATGAAGAATAATTGATAGTGTTTAAGCATGAGAGAGGTTTTTTGAGGTTGTACATTAGGTGTTGACAACCTTGTAATTGATTAAAAGGTCATCTCTAAAGATCAGTGTATTCAACTCTAAAGATCCTTAATCGAGCTTCAAAGATCTATAAGAATCTCTGAAGATGCTTTGTTAAAGATCCAAAGAAGAGTGAGTGTATGAGGCTGATTGAGCATACACAAGAGACATTGAAACATAGGAGTGTTTCAAGGTGAAGCCTATAAGGTGGCTAGATGGTCAGATTCAAGGCCTATTGAGACTTGTAGGTCAAGGCCTAGAAAACAAAAGAGAGATGATGGTCAAATATTGTATCAGGATTAATTTCTATGACATGGGTGAGAATTTGAGCATTGAAAGAGGCGAGTCAAGTTTTTTTAAGTATGTGCATAAATTTTTAGGTCATGGTTTACAAGAAGAGGCTTGAAAGGTCTTTCAAGGTTTTTTGAGTGTATAAAATCAAGAGTTGTCTACTTGAGAAGGTCTTTCAAGTCCTCATTGGCCTAAGTTGTTCATGATAGATGTAGAAGGGTTATATATTAGAGTTATAAGCATTTGTTTTTGGAAAGAAGAGATAAGTTTTATGAATGATCATTAAGATTGGAAGATGGTCTAAACCCTCATAAAACCCTAACAATGCCCTAATGTTGAATATATTATTATAAATAGATTAGAATGGTTTGATATGGATAAGTAGATAATTAGAGGTTTAATTAAACTATCCCAAACATCTCTAGGTGTGATTGGTTTCTCATTTGAGTGAAAGATTGTATAAGAAAGTGCTTATTTTTCAAATATTTACTATAGCAGACATAGTTAAACGAGTCAATGTTGCTCAATGGATGAAGTTAAAAGTGTGAGAATTTTAATTATTGTTCAAGAAGGTTTATGGATAGGTTCTATATATCAGATGTGAAATGTTGGTGGTCCAAGTTGGCTAGTCGCTAACAGACCTAACGGTGCAGATAATAAGAAAATCAGGTAGAAGTGAAAAGATGATTCTTGATATATTTTCTTGTAATAATGATGGATTAAATCTCATGATTATGTTTTTTGGGACTTTAATGATATATACATGATTTTTATAATCTTGTAAGTTAGTGTAAGAAGTTGGAGCATTGAATCCAAAATGATTTATCTGGTTGAGTGGAGTCTGTGAGAGAGAAGGTCAATAGATTGGTCTATAAGACCAATAATTTTCATTATATCTCATGATTTGATTGGTTGAGGATAATTTTAAGATGGAATAATATCCTATTTAAGCATTAAAATACCTTTAATCAATTCAATCAAGTTTTAGAAGTTCATGTTTCCTTGACTGTGTTTTGAAGTCAGTTGGTGGTTTTGAGTGAGCATCTTGAAGACAAGATTTTGAGATTATATAATCTAATCTAAAGCATCTGATGAATTTTATGATGACCATGAGGTGATTATGTTTTTAAATTTTTGATTTATTTCCATGGTTGTTTGGAAAATTTGATTTTATGCCTCAGTTGTTTAAGATAGAGTTTTTGTATATGCACAAGGCTTTTATGAACAATGTTTTGAGAAAGGGTTCAAGTGGTGGTTGGACCTAAAAGGTGTTATTGACCTAAATTAAAGTTGGATAAGGTCTATGGAGTGGAATATGATGTGTTACTACCATGTGAGGTGTTTGAATGTGCTTTAAGAAAGATCAAAGGGTAATGTGTTGTTAAGAAGGCCTTTTAGGTCTCCATAAAGCCTAAAAGAGGAGTAAGGGATAATTGAACTATGGATGACCCAATATTTTGATTGATTAATGATTAAGGAATGCTATTTTAATATGATAAGACCTATTATATGGTTTACCTAAGAAGATAATTTTATGGCTGATTAGGAAGGATATGATCAAGTGACTTGTATAAAATCAAGGCAATTTAGGTCTATTTAAGTGTGAAGAGAGAGTGCAAAGAACAAGTGAATGATATAGATAATTAGTGAGTATAAGGAGGTCATGGAGACAATAATATATTTCATGAATATCTAATATAGGTTATACATATGAATATCAAGGTTAGTATACCTAATCAAGCCATGAAGAGGGATAGTTGAGTGAAGAAGGCTAGAGGCCAATTTGAGAGGGATAAAAGTGAGCAAAGAGCTGAGGAAAAAGATAATCATATATTGTGTGATAAATGAAGTATTATAAATATGATCATGTGTTTCAAGTGGTTAAGTTGGTGCCAAGTCATCTAAGGGTTGGTGCCTTCTTGTAAGTGGGTACTTGCTAAAGCCTAGCTGAGTTGGTGCCAAGCTAGTTGGGATTGGTGCTCTATGTGAAGTTGGTGCTTCACTAAAGATTAATGTTTGTCATATAGGATTTTAGCTATTTTATTCATCAGTGGGTTTTTTTCCCTTTAAGGGTTTCCCATGTATATGTTATGTTCATGTGTTTCACACTCTTACAATTTGGTGCTTAAGCTTACTAAGATATACATGCTTGTTAGAATGGTTCATGCATGTTTAAGTTGAAATGATTAAAAGTTTTCAAATATTGATTCACCCCCACCCCCCCTCAGTCACTTTCATTCAAATAGCCTTGTATCTAGATTTTAATTTGACCTTGACTTTGTATTTTACCTCAACTTTAGTTTGCCTTCCTTCTCCTTGGCCTACCTCTTAGTTTGCTCCTCTTGGGTGTAAAAATATTATTTGGCCTTTTGATCTTCTTGATCCTTTGTAAGTGTCATTACATCATATTTATTTTGTGTGATACTTGAAATTGTTTATTTTATTTTTATTTATGATTTCTTATTGATTCTTATTCTTCTTTCTTTTTCACCTATACTTCTACTCTTTTCTTTTCTACCTTAGTTTTTTTCCTATGCTCCTCCTCTTCAGCCTACTACTTTCACTATTCTTCCACCTCGATAGCCTTATGATTTATCTCCTATTTATTTTTCTTCTCTTTATTTTGTGACTTTTCTTATTCCTCTTATTCATTATCATCTTGTTATTGTGTTATGACATCTATTTTCCCATCTTGCTACTCTGGCTATGGTATGCTGGTCTCTTTAGGATCCTCCATAGGATTTAGTGAATCAAGCATTGTAATTGATTATGAATATTATAAAGAGGATGATTTCACAATAGTACCTCTTTGTGTGGAATCCTTATTCCTATAATATGGAGTAGGAGTGATATTATTCTTTAGCCTCTTCATAGTTTAGATTGTCTCCTAAGTTTATTATTGAGGTTGCTCTGCTTGATTCATTCCTAGCTCCTTTGTTGGATCTGCAAACAACACCATCCTATGTTTGATTTTTGGAGAGAGTATAGGTGCATAATGGGTCTTTGGATTGTGAAATAGAGTTGGAGGTGGGATTTATTGTGCTATAATTTATGTATCTTGTATTACATAATATCTTATAGTTGGATCCATTTGTAAATTTTTTGCCTAGAAATGTTGATGTGATGATTCTTATTTAAAAATATATTCTATGATAGACATAGGAGGTTGTGTTATGTCAACCCAAAAATCCCACCTTTCCTATTTCTATACTTAGAAGGTATGCACTGCCTTCCAAAATAAGAACTCTTTTTCTTCTTTTTGATCACAAACATAATTATTAATGTTTGTGAGCATAGACCAAAGAACATCATACTCTTCAACTCTTAAATTTATTAAGTTGAACTCAACAAATATATTTGAAACATGATTATTATATATCCATGAATTTATATAGTGTGTCTTCTTGTTTTTTGGTAGTGATGAGGCTCATCATGGCACATTCCTCTTACACTTAGTGGTCTACAATAGAGCTGCTTCTATTTATGGTAGTGCCTATGGTTGAGCTTATGCCTATGTATCTAGAAGTTATTGTGCAACTAGTGGTACAGATCATAAAATTTGTACTAACCTATTATCTAGGGTTTTATATTGAAAAAAATTTCATAGGCATATAACATAGTGATGAAAATGGGTAATGGCATTGTGTTTACGTTGGGAAATTCACAAACTTTGATATGAATTCCATTATGTAGTTTTATAATTGAGGCATCCTACCTTAGGTAATACATACCATCCTTGGGTAATCTAGAGTGATATATGGTCATTAATTAGATCTCAATCCACCATGCATTAAATGTCACCAAAGTTTCATATTACTACCGTATCTTGGTCTAAGCGATGTTGGCGAACATAGTCATGGTCTAAAAATCTTTGTCTAGATTCATTGGGACTTTTGGTGACTTTTAATATGTAAAACAAAGGATCAATACCAAGAATTTATTTTATAGTGAGAACCTTCTCAATGTTCATTATAAGATCTAAGGAAAAAAAATTTAGGCTAATTAAAATACTCATGCATCTATATTATTTGATATGCAATGTCCACAATACCTTTGGTTGCCTATTTGGCACTTTAGTGGTCTACCAAAACCATTTGGTGATGTAATTAGAAATATGTGCACTAAATTTATTCCACAAAGTAAATGGGGATTAATATACCTACCATTGTATATTTCTCCTTTGTGTCTGAGTGGATGGGCCAAGCCTAAATTTTTTAAGGGTTAAAGGGATTTATCCCAAGTTAGAATTCTTATTTCTCTTTTCATGGTCATAGGGTTGATAAATATTGTAACATCCCAAGAAATATTAAAATCACACTAATTATATATACTAAGAAATGTAATCATTACCTTATCCAATTTTTTGAAAGCAAGCATGTTGATAAGTCACTCTACATCATAACCTCATAGAGGGTGTTGAAGTATTAAAGCTCCTAATTTTGTTACTTCTAGTTTATCAGGGTTAAATAGAGTGGATTATATGATGCCAATGATATTAAAAGGATTCATATCATGATTCCTATGTTTTAGGCCTATCCCCATTTCTTACTCATACATATCTGAGTGGGATTAAGAGTTGTGCATGATTCATGTTTGCATGTGTAGAAAAAATTGAACAAGTTATTTGTATGTATTGGTGATGTTAAGAAATCTATGCACAATTAGTTATATTAGATTCAAATCTCATAACTCCTTTTTTCAAAATAGTGTATAATGTATTAGTGTTCTTCACACCCTTTGTTATATAGTGTTTATTTCTTAAATCCATTTGGCTAACTGGTTTAAATGTGTTGAGATAGTTGTATATGATTTTGCCTCAAAAATTAGTGTCAACCGATTTATATTGATATTATGGTTACCATTATGAATCTAAAAACATTGATCTATTTGATGGTAGGTATTGATGTGATGCATTATCTTCCTAGATATCCACTTTTATTTGTTGTATATTTTGTCTTTTTAACATATGATTTGATCTAAAAAAGTTGAAATCTATCAAGTGTATGATAATTAATAGTTTTGAATGATCATTTACCATCCTTTATCCATACTTGAATTATCGATTCCATGTTCCCAAACTTAATTGATGATCCCTATGTACCATTTATAATTTTTCTTTCCTTTAGGATAAAATTGTTACCAGGTCACACTTTTTCAATTTGAAATAACAAATATAGTTTTGATGTCCTGTGATATATAAATTGTATTGTAAAAATACACATAATCCTAAAGCAAAAATAAGAAAATAAAACATTAAACAAAAATCCTAAACTACATGGTACTACTCAGCACCCTCTATCAAATTTTTCAATAAATGATAGAGATTATTGATGGTATGGCTTAAGCCTATAGCCATTTACACATCATTGAAAAATGGTTTCCTAAAGATATTTTAGGCTAATTTTTCCCTATTTCAAAACTTCATGATTGATATAAGGTCCCTTCCATCTAATGCACAACTTTCCTAGAAATACATTAAATCTACTATCATATAAATGATTACTTATTCTTGATATAATTATTTAGGTCATAGGATAAGATAACTGATTCTTGATATAATTATTTAGATCATAGGCTAAGATCATGCCATGATTTCTAACTTACCTTGTTAACTTCATGAATCCATTATGTTCTTTGCCTATTTTATTCCATTTTGGTTAAATCCATCAACCACATTGAAGATAATTTCAATCCCTAAGACTCATTATCATGGTAGTGCACAGACTAGGAACCATATATTCCATGGATATTATGGCCTCAAGTACACAGACCAAGTGAAATTGGTTAAAACCTGCCACACATTTTTAGCTTATTCTAAAATCCTAGAGAATCATAGGAATTTTATCCTTCCAATAATACTATTGTACATTTTATATCTTTTTAAACATATTTCCCAAGACTTTATTTGAAGCCTTAGCTTGTCCATTTTCTTATAGGTGATATTCAGTACTTTGTAGATGATATTTATGGATTATATAACACCTTAGTCTTATACACTTGGTAAATTCAAACCTTAAATATTTCTCTCAATTTTATACATTTCCCACTTTCAAAAGTATCACATCTACTCTACATTGTGCCCCTTCACCTATTTATTGGTATGATTAGTATTGTGTTGATGACCCAGACCTTCTATCTTGACCAAAATGCTTAAAACATGTTTATTTTATGCCCCTATAAGTTTTAAGCTTGTACTTATTTTCTAACTATTAGGACATAAGCATCAATACCAGACCCCTATGTCGATACTAGTGTCCTACCTTGATGTAGGTGTCTAGTGCCCTAAAGTCATCTAATTTGTAAATGAAACATATAATATTTGGATTAAGTGATTTAATGTGATATATTTCTTGATAGGAGTATTATGTATTCATAATCACTCCTCATTCACTCCTCACCAATAAAATTCTTATCTACTCACTAGGCTACTTATCAAAGACATTAAATAAATCATTTAATTGAGTAGAGATTCCTTAAATTATCCTATTTTCATATTAGTTATAGGGACACCACATATATAGGTCTAATACTGAAGGATCAACCCAAAATCTATATTTTCCAAGTAATAAGCTAGGTCATTATTGTAGTTTCTTTCCACATATTTAATGATTCACACACAAGACAACATATAGGGGAGAACAACACTAGTCTAAGTCCCTATTAATATTATTGGATATATAGGCAATGCTCATTCACATAGGTGTATTTGGAGTCACTTGACACCATGAACCCACTAACCCATTTTTCCAAGGTCACTATGAAAATGAAAGACTAGGGTTTTGTAATTTAATGAGGAGTGATAGAATTAACCTAGATATGAATACACTAGAGTGAAGGAGAGGATAAATACAAAAGAATCCAAGTGGTCACATCATTTTACAATAGATATTATGTGTAGGACACCTAAATCCAACCCAAACACTAGCTTCGACATAACTATCCCAGTGTGATGCTAGTGTCTATGGCTCAAGAGGCATTCAATTCATAGTTTGGCAATTGTTCTAGAATCCTTTCCATATCTCCTTTCTTATTTTTCCATATTCATAATTATGTTGACATCAAAACCAACTAAGTACATTATCTCTTTGACATTTTCATATCTATTATAGTTTTACTTTCTATTTTAGCCTATATCAGTTTAGTAAATTTAACATATGTTGTATATGAGTTTAACATTTAATTAGCTTTCTATAGATCTAATTATCACCCTTGTGAATTATCATTTCTATATTCCTAACCCTATCTACCCAAGTAAGATCCACATAAAAAAATAGGGTTAAACATATGGTGAATGTGACACATGTGAATGCAATTTTTTTTGATCTAAAGATTCCAATTGTCCTAGGTTTTTAACATTTTATGATGGATTTTTAGATCTAAAACTTTACCTTAGGGTTTTACCCTCCTCTAGTCATAAGGGCTTTATGTGAATATGCTTACAAGTTGTAGTTATATAAAATGAAAATAATGATAACTTGAACATGGCTAATGACACCCAACCCATAGGTCCCTCTTGCTTTCTCTCATGACTGATGCACTATCCTCATCTGATATTCATCCACACAAAATCATAAAAATGACCCTGTAAAGCCCTAGTTATTTACCTGCAGAGTCTGTAGTTATTACCTGCAGAGTCCGTAGTTATTACCTACAGAGTCTATAGTTATTTGGAAAGCTTTGAGAAATGGAGAATTTAAATTCTCTGATACCAAAATGATGCACTATCAATATTCACATATAGCATAACTTCATAGTGTTAGCTTTCACATCCTTTCAAAAAATGGCCGCAGCCAAAATAGAATGTTTTTAATCCATTATTAGGAGGCTTGCCTCATTTGAATCCCTATCAAAATTATATAATTTAACATGCTATCGGTGGAGCAACTTACAAGGATTAAAAATTAAACTTAAAAAAATCCATGCGGCTGATGGTAGCCCCTGAGAGCAGCAACAGACAAGTGCCATCTACCGGTGGCTATGCCTAAGTGAATGATTGATTTGTGTCATTATTTCATGAAATGAAGAATATATGTACTTTGAACTTGCTATGATTGCCATCCTAGTTCTTCATCAGCACACTTCAAACACTACCCTAAACCCTGCAAACACCTCCAAGCTACCTCCCAGCTCGCAGGGGTGGACATTCTAGCTAACATGAATCCTTGGATAAAAGATTTGTGGACTTCAACATAGTATCTAGAACATCCATGTCATGCCCTCACACCATAGAATCTGCTACCTATGTGAAGTCATTTCATCCCAATTGGTCTCCTACAGCTTTTAAATATGCTCTCATGACCATAGGTAAATGCTCAATCTCCCAAAAATTGTAAATGTGTATTATCCTTACAAGTCTTCACAATTTGATTTGTGATGCAACATCTACATTAGATTCAACATTATATGACAATCAAGTTGCATAATGGGCATATGGCACAGGACATATGAACCCTATTATGGCCATCAATCCAGGGCTTATGTATGATGCATATGTGTTTTCTTACATCAACATGCTTTGTAGCAAGGTTACAATGTTACATCTCTACGTTTGTTGATAGGGGATTTCATCAGCGGTTCTTTGAATTTAGGAACTCAACTATCCTTCCATAATGGTTATTAGTAACGTTAGCAAGCCCATTTTTGCAAATTTTCCTTGAACAATTACAAATGTAAGCTCTAGAATGTCATGTACATAATGGCACCATAGCTGCTACGTGCTCCCCAGCTTCTATCCATTGTATTTCATTCCTGTTAAAGTCTAACCAGGTTGTCACCCTGGCTGTCATCATGGTCAAAAATAAGATAATACAAGCCGAATGGCCTTCTTGACTCTTCTTCTCCCTCTTGGAGATCCTCCCTATTTTTCCTCTTCATCCCTCTCATCCTCTTTTTCCTAAATAAATTCTCTTCTACTCTTTTTACCTCCTCCCTAACTTCTACGCCAAACTTGGGCACTAAGATTAACAAGAAAGATTTACCATTCAACCAATATACTAATTTGGAGAAGATTTATCTCCACTAATATCTTATGGTTGAAAGATTTCAACCATTCCCCTCATTTTTTCTTTAAGCCAAGATTGGATGCCAACATGGGGATTCTCTCTTACCTAATTTTACCTTTTCACTCCTTTTATTTATTTATATTGAATATTTACATTTATTCCTCCTTAACAACATTTTGGAGGGAAAAGACAACAATATGAATTCAAATACAAAACTAAGACATGAATTGAGTTTGTATGCTTGAGAATTTCCAACTTGATCATGTCTTCATGTAGCTATTGTAGATGCTTTTGAGATGCTCTTGCATCAATGACCCTCTTAGGCTTATTTTCACTAATTCCTAGTCTTTCGTAGCCTTCCAAACTTGATCCCAACTAAGATAGGACCCTCTTTTCATGACCAATCCATCCCCCTAGGTCCTACCTACTCAAGATAATAATGCCACACTAGGACAATAACACCAATGCCACTCTTGTCCACTTTTGATGTTGTTGTCTAAGATCATTTTTGGCCCCAATGGTCAATTTTTTCTGGTTCCCCATCCTTTTCCTTGTCAGCCTAACATGAGAAAATTCAATCCATAACCAATAGATCCCTATAAAATACCACTCAAAGATCATTTGGAAAGGGTTGGAAAATATCACAAAGTAAGTGAGAATACAAGCCATACTATTCAAGCACATTTCCCTATTCTCTACATACAACCATCTAATACTATTTCTGGCTTATTCAAATCCTTACACTAGTCCTTAGTCATCTTAAGCACACCCAATTTAGCATTTCCTTGCATTATCATATCATAATTTGACCAAGAACTTTTAAAGGGAGAACTACATATGGCTTGATCCCTTTTTAGAGTATTGGTATGTAGCCGGCATGCCCACACATGAGGTGTGAAGCATGTCCACTACATCTTACACATACTAATCCCTCCTCTTACTCAAAATTTGTCAAAGCACAATGAAATATAGGGTTTGAATAAAGAATATGCTCTACATTACCTAGTTAGGAACCCCACTATCCTCTCATTCCTTCCCATCCCAGGCCTAACCCATCCACATAGGTAGATCCATACAAGGCATACGATATTATTGATTAGTTGAGAAAAAATCCAACTAAAATTTCCATGTTAGAATTGATTTAAAAAGCAAATGTATTCAAGGACATTCTTTATCAGGCACTCACCCAAACTTCTATGCCCATTGATTCAGAGCCTTCTTATTTTGCATCAGTGGTCAACACTCTAAAATTTATAAAATATGTTATTACTTTTGATAATGATAACATGCCATCTTAGAAAATTATTGATCAAAATTTATCACTATTCATAGAAGCTTAAGTTAAAACTAGTGAAATTAAGAGAGTTCTAGTTGATACTATTTCTAGACTTAAATATATGCAATATTACATTCTTATAGACCATAGACATATATATGACATCCATGCAAAAATCATATAAGAACATTAGAGGGTTTGATGATATACCATGGGTGTAGATATAACATCCATGAAAATTCATATAAGAACATTAGAGGGTTTGATGATATACCATGATAGACATTGGGCACCATTACTTTGAATATCATAGTAAGACCCAAAACTCTTTCTACAAAGTTCTAGGTCATGTCAGGTCCTCTTTATTATAATCTTTTACTCAGATGACCCTAGATACATGTAATGGGGGAAATTCCTTCTACTCATCGATGTGTTAAGTTTCTCCATGAAATATACCTATACACATGTCTAATAAATAACTAGCCATTCAGATGTTGTCAAACTACAGAGCCATCTTTGACTATTTTGCTAGATAGGACACCTCATCTCACAATTAAACCACCACCTCATTGAATTTATCTTGATTAGATACATACATATGAGGTTGGAGGTACTAACACTTCTCACACTCCTCCAGTTACATTTGTGTCCTCATCTCTAGATATTTAGCTCATCATAGTTGCTTTAGCCATTTTAGCTACTCTATCAAGCATGATCCTTACACCTATTACAACTATACATTCACCAACACTAGTTCCAATAGTACCAATTGATTCTATAGATATAGTTACTCCATCAGTTATAGATACTATCATAACAACACTATCTTCTACTAGTATAGTTTAAGAGACTCCTATATCATAGTTACCCTTTGTGGTAAATTCTAAGTTACCATATGTACATGATGTTGATACAAATTCCTAGGATTATTTTGATGATGATACAATACCCACACTCACTGATGACTATTTGTGTGGATTGATATTTACGCTAGTTAGCCTATGAGAGTATCAAGATGACTCTAGATCTCTCATTAGACATCCTACATCACTATTAGCATCTCACACTACACTCTTAGGATATACTCCATATTCATGATCATAGATTGATCACTTGGCACATACAGTTCACATGGTTACCTCTATGGATATAGAGCCAGTCATTTAGATTTAGCTAGCCAATACACATCAACCATATATTATATTATAGATGTTATTTGATCATGAATTAATCACAATACCAATAGTATGAAACAAATCTATTAGTAGATTATCACAGTAGGATGGTCACCCATTTTATCTTTTTCATAGGATCATAGGTCATGATATAAAATCATATATAAATTTATAGAAGAGATTAGATAAATTACAAGTTCAAATTATTATTTAGATTATAGCACCACTAGCACTAGGTTCACCACTTCCACCATCAAAATTTACTACCCGAGTTAAATGTCTTAGAGGCAAATCAACATCTCTACTAACAAAGCAACCTTCATTTTGCCTTTGATAGGATGACACCATGTAATAACATCTATACCATATGATGATACTTATGATGATGATATTGAGGAATTTGATGATGGTCATGATCCTTTTTTCTACCTTCCTCCCCAATGAGCTCCATCCTTAGACCCTTTTCTCCCTCCATCCTAGCCTTTGATATCATTGTGTACATATTGCTTTATTCATATGATTGTATATAGCTTCATTTCAAATCCCTATACATAGTTTATTATGCTTGATTTTACATAGTTCAAATATTTAAAAAATTCAAAAATAATTTAACATTTTAAAATACAAAAAACATTCAAATATGCAAAAACACAAAAAACATTTCAATTATATGCATCATCCATGATTTACATTGCTACTACTATGCTAGATATACATTTACTTTTTTTATACTTATTGTTTATCAATTTATCTACATTACTATGCTTCACTTGATCTTATTTAAGTGTGAGCAGTGACTTCTAGACCCTTTATTGCTTTACTCTACTCATTGAGGGGGCATCTTACTCCTGCATTTGAGACATACATCAATATACATACCCACTAAGGGAATCTTTTACATGACTACACCATCCAGGTTATGTCATTCCTACACCACACACTCTAGTTATCATGTTGATGTAGATTATTTACTAGATTACATAGATTATTCTATCGACACTCACTAGTATATAGTACTTGTGTATTTCTTAGCATATACCTAGTCTTGTACTAACACATCTTGCATATATTCACTTGTTGCTTTAATTAGTTAGATGTATTTGTAATTCTAATTTATTACATGATTTCTTTAATTTCTCAATATCAGATTGATTTGATTTCATTTTATCAGTTCTTATTTGTCTCCTATTTGTGCCTTAGGACATTTGCCAATGTCCTTTGCCTATACTCCTCTATGTGATTGTGGATTCTATGCCAACTTGCTTGTTTCAGCTTTATGTGTATGTGGCATTTGAACATGCATTGTATGATTGAATTCTAGTTTGAATGACATATGCCCATGTCCCTTGTTTTCTTGGACCCTTGGCCACTCTTATATGCTTCTTACTTCTTTCCTTGTGTGTTTTTTGCTTGATTGCTTTTGATTGTTTGTAATGCCATGATTCATGTTTTCTTGGATGCTATGATGGACAACATGCTCCATCCCTCCAACTAACAACTAAAAACTAACCAAACTATGAATTCTAGTTCATTACATTACACATGTTATTACATTTTTACATCTATCTAGGCATACCCCTATTGATCTAATAATCTCTCAATACAAATCATGTTATATCTTGAGATATCTTGATGATTATCATTTCTACATCATGCATCCTTATAGCATAACACACTTCTAGGGATCTTTCTCTTGAGGGAAATCATTGTAGGGTCTTCATCCCTACCCTCAAAAGAGGGGGAAACAAATAGGGATTTTATCACTGAGATCAGAGCTCCTAATAGTCAAAACAACAACATTTAGAACACCTAGAATAACAACTAGATAACAAACTAGTCACAATAGACCAAGTAGATAGTCAAGAATCCATAATAGTCATCATATTTGGCCTAGAACAATAGTGCCAAGACTAGACTACATCATTGGTGGTGTTACTATCCATTTTTAGTGCTCTTATTTAAACAATAGAAAAACTAAATTTTCTAGAAATAGATGGAAAGGTAAGTTTAGTTATAATTTTATCAGCTATAGTTCAGACCAAAATTAGTAGCTTCAATACAATTTTATCAAAGAATCTAGATATAGGGGGCATCATGCATGGTATGATGGCTCTTACTTCCATTTTTAGATAGGGTAGTTGGTATAACTTCTAGATCAAAATCCATGTTTCGGACACCAGTGATTGGGGGCAATGTGCATGGCATATTTGTTTTCTTTCTTTCTAAGTTCAACATTAGCCAGGGATTCTCAATAGTTTCATGCCTTAATCCATCTACAAGTGGCTGACATCATTTTGGTTTAGATTTCATATAAGCCTAACTTCCAAGTTCCCAAGTGGCTTCCACATAAGCTAGATTCTCAATTTTGAAGTGGCTTTCATAGAAGCCTAATCTCCATCTTTTAGAATGGCCAAGAGTGACCTAGTTTCTAGCATACATTCAGCTATTGATGCCAACATTTTTAGATCATAATATATTCATGGGCTACATAATCCATCTCATATGACACACATTCCATATTAATATTAGTTTATAGCTTCACATCATGGGGTAATGATGGATCCAAAGGACTAGCTAGCCTTTATATTATTGAGCCACAAATTCAAATGGATTGGACAGATAGTCCAAACATTGATCAACACATGTACGAACACCTAGCTTCACTTAGTGGGTGATGATAGAGCCAGAGGGCTAACCTTTGAATTCTTGAACCACTTTTGGGGAATTTAACACTTATATCCATTCATGATATTACTCTCGGTACAACACACATCTAACATCACTCAATAGCATAATTTTTTTATATTGGTTCATGTACTTGGTGAGGTGTATTCATTCCTTTCTCTTCCTCTGTCTCTTACCCAAATTTATACATTCTTATTTTAGATATAACATATCTAGTAAGAACTGATATAATTTTGTTTTCACTTGTAGATTTACACTTCATAATGTCTTCTCTATATGCACACCCAACATCACATAGCTTTATGAGCTTCAACCTGGTAGGTAAGTTTAGGTACACTTTCTATTTTTCCTTTATCCTAGTATTTCACTTTGCTGTATCACTAGAATAAAGCGGGGGGCAAATGCAGTCATATAAAATGCAAAAATAATAACTTGAACATGGATAATGACACCTAACCTATAGGTCCATCTTTCTTTCTCTCAAGACCCTCTTAAGATTGTTTTCATTGACTCCCATTCATTTATAGCCTTTTGAACTTGGTCCTAGTTGAGCTAGGACCCTCTTTTCAAGACCAATCCATCCCCCTAGGTCCTATCTACTTAGGATATTAATGCCATACTAGGATAATAAAATCAATTCCACTCCTATTAACTTTTTGAATTATTGTCCAAGCTTATTTCTAGCCCCAATGGTCAATTTGTTCTGGTTTCCCATCCTTCTCCTTGTTGGCCTAACATGAGCAAATTCAATCTATGGCTAATATATCTCTATATAAGCCCATTCAAAGATCATTTGGAAAGGGTTGGAAAATATCATAAAGTAAGCAATAATACAAACAAGACTATTCAAGCACATTTCCCTATTCTCTACATATAGCCATCCAATACTATTTCTAGCTTATTTGAATCCTTACACTAGTCCCTAATAATCTTAAGCACACCTAGTTTAACATTTCATTACATTCTCATATAATAATTGCATCAAGCACTTTTATAAGGAGAAATACATATGGCTTGATCCCTATTCAGAGTATTGGTATGTAGGTAGTGTGCCCACACATAGGGTGTAAAGCACATCCAATACATCTTAAACACACTAACCCCTGGGGATCTTGCTCAAAATTGGTCAAATCATAATTAAAAATAGGGCTTGAAGAAAGAATCTACTCTACACGGAGATCTATAGACTTCCAAATGTTGAAACTTTAGTGACAAGGTCATATAGACCTACCAAAAAAAACCCAAAAAGCTCAAATCCTTAGGACAATAAATCCAGACAATAAATACAAAATTGATGACACTCCTATCCACTTTTGGTACTCCTATCTAATCAAAAAATGAAAGTTAAAATCTTTTTTATGATAGTGTCCTAGGCCTGCATAGTGAATATCAGATCTTTTCTCAGTCAGATCAACATAGTTTAAGCTAAGACTTATTTTTTCCTTTTTATTATTATTTTTAGAAAAGCTCTAATTACAAATAAATTTCACATATCAATAGCCTATTTACTACATATTATTTACTGATTTATCAATCTAGACCCTTTAACTAAATTTGGAATAATACACCAATATTCCCAAAAAAGTTAAATCACAAGTGAATTATTTATTTATTATTTCATTTTAGCCTAAAAATAGGTCCATTTGAAAATTCTTGAGTTATTCTCTACTTAGGTTTGTATACTACAAAACTTCTTTTTGTTTGCCAAAATTCAATACATATTTTTCAATTTTTGTACTTTACTATTTTTAGTAAATATTGGCATACAAGGTGAACTATGTACTTATTTTCCAATACATTTCTAATTATTATCAAAAATAATATTTTATTCAAAAACTTGTCTCAAATAATTGAAATAAATTCTTTTTTATTATAACTTTTTATTATTTATTGGGAATATTATAGGATTTTACCTATGAAGCTTTAACAATTATTTGGCCAAGTTAAAATTCATAATAGATAAAATTTCAATTTCCTTTGAGGTTTTTCGTAATTACATTTATATAGATAAAACATTATTTTTTTTACCAACATATTGTACATATTTTTCATAGCATTTTACTATTTTTATTAAATTTAGACCTATAGGTCGTACACTATATTTTTATTTCCCTATTTTTAAGGGTTCATCTCATTTCTTTTTTTTCTAGAAAAAGCTATCTCATATTTTCAAAAAGCTTAGCCAATAGTATAAAATTGTTATATCTTTATTTTAGAGGTAAAATCACTAAGGTTGGGGGGGTGAATCAGTGAGATTAGATAATCCAACTTTAATTTAAATCCTTTCAAACTCTTACCCAATTACCACAAGCATTCATGAATCATACACATCATTCATATAATTGAACAAGAGAGACAATGCAAGATTAAACACAAAACACAGGACATATGTGGGAAACCCTCTTGGGGGACAAAAATCATTGGAACCTACAATTAGTCAATTATCCTATAATAAAAATAACTAATTTAGACCAACTACAATTGATCAAAGAACTACCATACCTTGTTTTAGTGAGATTACAATCCCACAAGGGGTTACTAAACTTGTCTAGCTAAGCTACCATAACAACTAGACCTTTACCAAGTTTCACCTTGAAAGGAGGCCACAAACCCCTAGATGTTGAGCTACCATAACAACACCTATGAACACATCCACCTTTGAACTGATGTATTCAACACCTGATGATGGACCTATGATTATTACTCTTTAACTTCACTCACACTCAATCTTTAAACCTGCAAGAAAATTGTTATGACATCAAAAATATGACCTATAGGTCATACACACCATTATAAAGTTAATTTACCATTAAAATAATCAACTAACCACCCACCCTTTCCTTTGTTTCACAACACTATGCTCTCAAATGCAAATTCTACACACAAGTCTTGAGTTAAGAAACCATCACATTTAGTTTCACTATTTATAGAGCGTTCATGATCACTAGCTTGGTCATCCAATAAGCATGCCTTAACCCTTAATAAATATATCTAATCAAGACACAACTCAATACCATCCACATATATTGGCCATAGCACTCATGGGTCACCCTTAAGTAGCTACACCTTTTAATTAGGCCCTTGTAGTTCTTATAGGTCTCATAAAGACCTATTCACCCATTTAACACATCATCAAGGAAGAAAAGAACATAGGACCATTTAAAAATGCATAGGTCCACTCCACATGACCCCTTTTACATTCTCAAATTCATACAATCATCATTTCAATTTTCTGTGCAATCTCAATTAACTCAAACATTGGCCTTGTTCATAAGGACACCATGAAATGTGCACACAATCAACTTATTAAGCATTGTTCATACTCAAGATAGATTTATCACACCTAAAAAATCATTATAGATCATCCTCATGAATTACAAAACACTCCAAAATGGCTAATTCATTATGAAACATAAAAACAACATCAACACAAGCTCAATTATCCTTCTTGGGTCACTTATAGTCCATTATCAAACATAGTCAATTTTTAAGCTTAATATCTTTGTCAATACACACTTTCAAAACTTAAAATTTATATTTATATATTCATCTTGGATTCATATACAAATTCTCTTTTTACACCATATGAAAATTCTACATAGATCAAAATATATGGCCCCAAAACCAGACACTGGTCTTTCCTTTGTTAAATTCAAAAATTTGATATTCAAATGGTCACTATTAAACTTCAGTCACTTAAAATGCATATCATGCCCTTGGAGCTTATATAAATAATTAACTATTGATCTTGTTTGAAATTTAACTCATATTTCACCTTTTACAAAATGTTAAACTTTGACCACTTGGCCTCATCTCGTGCTGTATTGTAATCTTGATCACACACGCTCTGTCAATCTCTTCGAGATTGTCCTTAATTTAACAATGCTAAACAACTATCACTTTGACCTCTATAATTTAATAAAAACAATTGATATCAATCATTTTGAAAACCCTCTCACCATTAATACTTAGAATAATCTTGATCTTTATCTCTATCTAATGTTAAACATCAAACACTTGGCACCATCTCGCTGCATCCTGACATCTTGGAATAAACACACTCCACCAATATTTTATACATAACTCAGTCTTTATTTGTGTTAAAAATTAGACACCATAAAACAATCTTGATAAATACACAATTTTAAATCAATCTATATTATTGCTCATGAACCATTAGATCTCCATCTGGTCCTAATCTTTAACATTGTGCAAAATAGACAAAGTATGGGGACCATTGCTACCTACCTTGAGGGCCAACTTTGGACCTCAATAAATTTTTCTACACTTAGATGCATGATATTAAATTTGGATCATATGATCTCCTCACATGGGAGAATAAAACCATGTATCAAACTTCTCTTGAAACCTTTACATGTGTGAGATATAAATCTATTAATTTTCTCACTCACATTTTTTTTGTTGCACAACCAACTATGTCAAGAACTATCTTGGAAGACCAACTTTTCACATGAATATATTTTGATGCACTTCATCTAATGACCTAAAATTTAGTGAATATAAAATAAGACCAAAACTAAGCAAACCCATATGATCAATTTTTTCTTAAATGTCCACATGTGTGAGATATTCCATCACCAAATTGCTTACTTAGCTCTTTTTTGCCTCAAGTAAATTTGGCTATGGGAAAACATTATCAAACCATCTAGGAGCCAAAATTTGCACTTGCATATATTTTGACACACTTAGTTACATGAACATAAATTTAGTGCATATAAACTAGGGACTAATTTGATCACAACCATATGACCAACTCCCCATGACTCATCCACACATGGAAATGGTGATGTCAATAATCTGCCTACTCAAATTTTTTGCCACTAGACCCAAAATGTCTAAATGAAAACAATGATTAACCAGATAAAATACACTCATAAAAAAAAGAAATAAAATAATTATTTATTTATGATAAGACCCTTGAACATGCTTAAATCACCATACTCATCTTTGAACATCTCTAACCATGCCAAAATTGAATATCAACCAAGCCTCCTTTAAACA
The DNA here is from genome assembly GCA_037957365.1 of Torreya grandis. NCBI lineage: Eukaryota > Viridiplantae > Streptophyta > Pinopsida > Cupressales > Taxaceae > Torreya > Torreya grandis. The sequence goes on from JARHVA010001920.1 coordinate 1,260,203, forward strand.
TATTAAGACAAGTACATTGCACACTTTGACATTATCACTTTGACTAACAAGGCACTTAATATACTCACCATGACACCTTTATGACATCACCATGATATCATTAAAAAATCTCCAATAATATCCCCATTTGTCATTGATGTCAACACACATCATATAATAATATATAACTCACCTTCCTTCTCTCTTTTCAAGCACTCCAACAATAGGAAATTTATCCCCCTTTGACACAATGACAAAGTGGGCACCAACTAATAATTAAGACCTTAAAATACCATAAAAAATAAAGTACAGTCTTATAAAGATGATACAAACTCCCCCTTACCTAGAGCCTACCTTTTCTTTGCTTTGTCAACTTCTTTTTACTCTATGCCAACTCCTCTCTTCAACCAAGCATTGTAACCAATGAAGAAAGAACACACAAAATTACTAAAATATGATGGAACTCACAAAGAAACATCTAAGAGGGAACCCCCCTAATATTTTTGAGAAATTTCATCTCCCGAGAGTATTTAGATCTTCACACATCATGAAGAACCACCATATAGGCGTACTAACCTCTTATCTCAAGCCACCTTAGGGACCAAAAACATAACTTCATGCCATTCACAAAAATAGGAAACATGCACTAAACCAACTTGATAAATCACCTTGAAATACTCGTGCCTTTCCCTTTTAGATATTCTGAAAAAAAAACACTCTTCTTCTTACTATACCTATTTAGTCTCCTTGTAGCCCTACCTAGAACTTGCAGAGCCCACAACTTTCAGTAGATACACCTTCAAGACATAAAAATTCATATCTAGATTAATCACATATTCCCCCTTAAGCACACCAATTTTAAACACCTAGATAACCTTACAGAACATACTTTCTTCACAAACTAACTTACCAATTAGGCCTACATCTTGATAAAAACATGAATATTTTAAAAACCACAAACCCTAAAATATCTATGAATATTTATTTGACAACCCATTTGGTCTATTGAATCTATTAAGAATCTTTAGACTTCAACTCATAAGGCAAACCACTTTTCTAGCATAGCCCAAAACCTTAGAACCTCAAAACAAACATGGTTAACATAACACATTCCAACTAATGCACACTCCTAAACTTCTTGCACACCTAGAGACAACCATCACACACTTCTGGACCAAGATTTGAGATTCCACATCTTTGGGAACCCATACATACGATAACCCATTTTAGGACTTGCATACTCTTAAACACAAACTAAGAAATCCAAGAGCAAATAAAAATCTCTAATTTGACTTCAACATACCTTCAAACTACAAAACCACTTGAATTATACTATAATAAGGTCAATAGACCTTTCTATACAAAAAGATCATCTTGAAAAATCACAAATCTTCTTTTTCCACTTGAAAATCTTTAATCTGGCCCTATAGACTGACCATATATAGCTATGACATCACTCCAAAATCACCACAACATATCTTTCACCTGGACATACCTGATCCAACTAAAAACACTCATCTCTATCCTTTTAGGACCATTTGAAGAACACCATAGCAAAACTTGCTTCTCCACTTAAATGAGTCTCTTAAGAAGCATAAACAGAGACATCCTTTGCACCATAATTCTCTAAAATAAAGTGAAGCTAGGAGTGGCCCACATTTCCTCAGTAACCACTAGAATTCTCTTATAGCTATAATATTTCTTGCTTTTCTTCTTCTTCTTCTTAGTATGAACTATGACAAATGGTTCCTATTTTAAATCACTCTCCTTCTCTTTTAAGATTGAATTGACAAAACATGGAGATAATATGGATTCATGACATACCTTTTCATCTGTAGAATCCTCCTTGCATCTTGGAACCTTATCACTAGGCATTGATAATTGATATTCTTTACATGATACATTCTTAGTAATTGAAAGATGTTCACTTAGATCCATACATACCTCAGGACTAGCTTTAACTAACACCTTGGTCTTTTCTTTGAGCTTGGTCTCTTTATTTATAACATGAGAAGATAATAAGATCCCTTGGCACTCTTTAACTTCTAAAGCATTCTCCACCATAGCAAATAGATTACTTGGATCTGTAGTCTCATCATGACTCATACTTACCACCTTTAGATTTTATGAGTTGAATTGCCTTCTTACTTGCACTCTAGAAGCCTGATTAAAATCATTTTGACTTGATGATCTTTGCTTGTAGAATCTAGAAATGTGATCAATCTTCTCATAATTGTAGCAAATAATACTCATTAATGGAAACATAGTTTGTCTTACCTTATTTGGATAGAAATTTACAATGTGTCTTACGTTATGACAAAAAAAAAATAACCTCCTATTTTTGGAGAGCATCCACATTATCTAACCTTATGTAGATAATGGTTTAAAAAGTGTCCCACACTAAGATAATTGAAGCACTTAACTTTGTTCACACCTTTTGACTGATGACCCCCATCATAGTTCCATACAAACTCATTTTTAATAGGTCTCTTGTATTCTCTAGATTTATGCCCAAATTGATTACATGTGTAACAATAACCATTAAAACTTACATATCTCATGGCATTTGATTGTATGATTTGATTTGTATTCATTATGCCAATACCTTCATTCCTTATTTGATGATTTGTCTTAAAAATATGATTATCCTTATTCACATTAGTCTTCATCTTGTTTTGAATTACATTCTTTTGTTCTTATTCATATCTAAGACCAGTTCTATCACTATCATGCTCTTGACCACTAAAAATATTGTCTAGATCATTTAAGCTCTTTTCAAATAGCATAAATGACTTCACCTTAATATTTGTCTTCTCTAACTTAGATTTCAATGACTCATTTTCAATTACATACCTTGAACATTCATCTTCTTTAGCTTTTAGGCTTGTAGATAAAATTTCCAATTGACAACTAAGATGTTTGAAATTATCTTCATGCTCCTTGGTGTCTTTATTTATTCTTACTTCATACACACTAAATTTCTTCTCATAGTCTTTGAGTTGAGACTTCATTTTCTTATTAATATTCAATTCTTCAAGAACATTTATCAATGTAGTATTATATTCCACCTCATATTCATCATCATCTGTATCTATCTAAGTAGACTCATTTTGATGTGAGTAACTTCCTTCCTCAGCCATGAAGATGGCTTCATCTTCAACAGGACCATCATCTTCATGATCACACTCTGAGTCACTATCTTCACTCTCATCTGAGTTGTAGTCTTTTTTGGTGTAGAGACACTTCTTGTTCTTATAAAACTTATTGTTGTCATACTTTTTGAAACTTTCTTCCTCTTATTAGACTTATATGTCTTATTATCTTCATCTTTTTATTCATCATACTCTTCATCATCATGCTTATGAAGTCCATTTATAGTAAAATTTCCTCTCTCTCCATAATTAAAGTATTTGAAGGGTAGTTTACCCTTATACTTGCTTGAACCTATTTTCAATTTTCTTATAAATAAAGAAATCAATTATCCTCATCATTGTCATAAATGTCATCCTCCTTGAGTTTATTACCTTGGACCCTTATTCTTAGGATTCATCTCTTTCTTGAATACTACTTCCTTCTTTGATGGTATATCATCATTCTTCCTCATCTTGTAGGAAGTAATAATGACATGTATTCATCCAACTTTAGTTGAGTAAGATCATGAATTTCTTCTACCATAGATACTTTAGGATCAAACTATAGAGAGAAGGACCTTAATACTTTTTGAACTATAATAGACTCTTCAAGGTTCTCTACAAGACCTTTGATGATGTTCACAATCTCATCAAATCTCTATAGAAAGGATGCCGAAGAATATTCTTCATTCATCTTGAGACTTTTAATTTAAATTTTATGAGTCTACAACTTAGCAATCTTGAGCTTTGAATCTCCTTCATAAATGATCTAAATTTTATCCCATATCTATTTAGCAAATTTAAAATGGATTACCTTAGTGAACTTAGTCTCTGTAAGACCACAAGTGATGGTATTCATTGCCTTAGAATTATTCTCAAATAGTTTCTTATTTGCGACACTAGATGGAGGAGTAGTAGGAACAAAAGAACTATCCACAATAGATTTCCATACATCAAACCCTAGAGACATAATATATGTTATCATCCTTATACTCTAGAAAGCATAATTAGATCCATTTAAAATCGATGCTTGCTTAATAGAGAAACCTCCTTGATGAATACCCATATTGTACCTTGGATCACCTTAAAGTTGTCAAGCCTTTACCAAAAGACCTACTCTGATACCAATTATTAGGGGTATAATCACTAAGAGGGGTGAATTAGTGAGCCTAGATAATCCAACTTTAATTTCAATACTTTCAAACTCTTAACCAATTACCACAAACATTCATGAATCATACACATCATTCATATAAATGAATAAGAGAGACAATGCAAGATCAAGCAAAAAAATTAAGACATATGTAGAAAACCCTCGTGAGGAAGAAAACCCACTAGAACGTACAATTGAAATACTATCTTATAATAACATGAACCAATTTAGACCATCTAAAATTGATCAAGGAACTACCATTCCTTATTTTAGTGAGACTACAATCCCATAATGAGCTACTACACCTATCTAGCTAAGCTACCATAAAAACTATAAATTTAGCAAGTTTTACCTTGTAAGGAGGATAAAACCCCCTAGGTATTGAGATATCACAATAACACCTATGAATACATCCATATTTGAACTGATGTCTTCAATAGTTGACGATGGACCTATGATTATCACTCTTAACCTTTGCTCACACTCAATCTTCAAACCTGTAAGAGCACTATTATGACATCAAAAATATGATCTATAGGTAGTACACACCATCATCAACCTAGTCTAACCTTAAAATAATCCACTATTTACCCACCCTTTCCTTTACTTCTCAACACTATGCTCTCAAATGGAAATTTCACACACAAGTCTCGAGTCAAGAAACTAACATGTTTGGTTTCACTATTTATAGAGCATTCATGATCATCACCATCTTGGTCAGCCAATAGGCATGCCTTAAACCTTAAATCATCTATATCATCAAGACATATCTTAATAACATACACATAAATTAGCCATAGCACTCATTGGTCACCCTTAAGCAACTACACCTTTCAATTAGGCCCTTGTAACTCTTATAGGTCTCATGAAGACCTATTCACCCATTTAGCACATCATCAATCAAAATAAGAACATAAAACCATTTAAAAATGCATAGGTCCACTCCACATGATCCCTTTATCATTCTTAAATACTTACAATCATCATTGCACTCTTTTTTTCAAGCTCAATCAAGTCAGACATTAGCCTTATTCATAAAGACACCATGAAACGAACACGTAGTCAACTTATTAAGCATTGTTTATAATTAACATAGATTGATAACACATCCAAAATACATAAAAATCATCCTCATAAAGTATAAAACACTTTGTAATGGCTAATTCATCATGAAACATCAAAACTACATCAACACAAGCTTAATTATCCTTCTTGGGTCACTTATAGTTCATGGTCAAACACTTAGTCAAATTTGAAGACTGAAATATTTGTTTGTACACACTTCAAACCTTCAAATTTATATTTAAAGATGATATTTGGAGTTGTCTATAAATTTTATTTTTACACCATGAGTAAATTCTATATATATTGAAAGATATGACCCCAAAAACAGACACTGGTCTTTCCCTTGTTAAATTCAAAAATTTGAATTCAAATGATCATAGTTAAACTTTGGTCACTTAAAATGCATCTTGTTCCCTCATATCTTATATCAATCAAACATAATTGATATTACTTGAACACTAACTCATAGTGTGCCACTACCTAAGTCTTAAAATTTGAACTCTTGGCCTCATCTCATGAAATCTTTAAATCTTGATCACACACGCTTTGTCAATCTCTTTGAGATTATCCTTATTTTAAAAATGCTAGACAATTGCCAGTTTGACCTATTAACTTTAATAAAAACCATTTTTATTAATTAGTAAGAAAACCTGATCACCATTAATACTTGGAATAACTTTGATCTTTATCTCTATTCAACATTAAACATCAAACACTTGGCACCATCTTACTACATCCTAACATATTGAAATAAACATGCTCCATCAATCTTCTGTACATAGCTCAGTCTTTATCTATGTTAAAAATTAGAAACCTTGAAATAATATCACTTTATATGCACTATTAGATTAATCTATATGATCACCTATGAACCATTAGATCTCCATCTGGTCCTGATCTTTAACATTGTGCAAAATAGACTAAGTATGGGGACCACTGCTAACTGCCTAGAAGACCAACTTTGGACTTCAATAACTTTTGCTAGCTTAGATACATGATATGAAATTTGGACCCTATGATATCCTCACATAGGATAATCCAACCATGTGTCAAATTTATTTTGAAACCTTTGTATGTGCGAGATATAACTCCATTAATCTACTCACTCAAATTTCTTCTACCATACAACCAACTATGTCAAGAACTATCTTGGAAGACCAAATTTACACATGCATATCTTTTGATGTGATTCATTGGATGACCTAAAATTTAGCAAATATAAACAAGGCCAAAAAATGAAATAAACCCATATGATCAAATTATTCTACATCTACATATGTAAGATATACCATCACCAAACTACTTATTTGGCTCTTTTTTGCCTCATGTAAATTTGGCTAAGTATGGGAAAACATTGTCAAACTGCTTGGGAACCTAATTTTTCACTTGCATGTATTTTTGCATGCTTAGTCACATGACCAAAAATTTAGAACATAAAAATTAGGGACTAAATTGATCATAAACATATGACTAACTCCCCTTGGCTCATCTACACATGGTAATGGTGACATTAGTAAACTACCTACTCAGATTTTCTACCACTAGACCCAAAATATCTAGATGAAAATAATGATTAACTAGATGAAATCCACTCATGCACATAAGTAATCAAATAACTATTTACTTTTGATAGGAACCCTTATACATTATTAAATTATCATGCTCATCTTTGAACATATCTAACCATGCCAAAACTGAAGATCAACCAAGTTTCCTTCAACCATACTAGGACAAGTACATTACACACTTTGGAATTATCACTTAGACTAATAAGGCACTTCATCCACTCACTCGGACACCTTCATGACATCACCATGACATCATTGATAACTCTCTAATACCTTATTGTCATGATTTATTTCTCCTTAACAATTGTATGCCTCTCTTATCCTTTCCTCATATCAAATTTTATAACATTTAAAATGGATACAAAGAAGCATGTTCTTCTTCCTAACCCTAAGGAGGGTGATGTATCTCATCCCTCTAACTAGGTCTAGGATACCACATATATAATGGGTAATGTGGCACATCCTATAATTTTAAATGAAGTTTGTCAACCTTAAACACCTAGGGTTTGTGCTTGTGAAGGCCTAAAACATCAAATTACCAATATGAGAAAGCTAATAAAAGAGTTAAAAATTAGATTACATACCTAAAGAACTTAACACATGTTAGTGTTAATCATGTGTTTTCATCTTCCTCCACCAATGTTATGCCAATAAATATTTCCTATCAAAATGAAAATCTACAACAAGATACATCCAAAACAAGAGATTCAAGAAGTGACAAAAAGGACACTAAGAGTCCAAGTAAGATCCTAATATAAATGATTCAAAATAAAGTGACCTCCTCTACATCCCATAATGATATCTAAATACTATTGTGCATATCATATAATTCATGGGCATCATATATATTATTTTTTAGCTTTAAAGAACCAAATACAAATTCACAAACATAGTGGTGATCTACCATTGATACATTAATTAAGAAAACCACTCACACTCTAATTATTTCTCCTAAAGCACAACTACAAAACCAAATATGGGTACAAAAGAAAAATCATAGCAAAAATAATTGCCAATATCAAACTTAGAGTAAGCAAAGGTTCAAAAATAAAAATCATATCAAGAAAAGGATACAAATTAACCTCTTAATAATGATACTCAGTTTTCCAAACAATATGGCTTTGGAAATAAATATTTTCAAAAATTTGGTTATCAGGGTTAAGGATTGGGAAAATATTATCATGACATCACTCATCCTATTTCCACATATGACCAGAATGATCACCAAGGCTTGGGATATATTGGTAATACTAATGTAAATCATTTAAAGATACATTTGGCTAATGTAAAATAAAAAGATCCTACAAATGAAATAAAATCCATGACAAAGGAACGAATAAAATAATATATATTTCCTAAACACCAAGAAGAGAAAAACATGATATAAGAGGAACAAGTACATAAAAAGCAAATAGTGCCTTAAAAGGGTAATGTTGGATACATGCTCTTTCCTCAAAGCATCAAATCATTGAACCTTGTGTAGATGGAAAACAAGGTCAAAATATTATAGTTGACCCAACTTGTGAATTTAATATATGTACCTAGGAATTCTTTACAATGTTGGGATATGATATGGAACATGCGAATAAAGCTATAAAATCCAATTTTTGTATTAGATCTATTAAGTGTAATGTCACACATGGATTAGAATCATGCTCTACTATGTTAAATATTAATCCATTTGTGCCCAAATATAATGTTAAAATAGGGAAACCATGGTTATTAGAAATAAATGAAAACATATCTAAAGCAAAGATACCATGTATAAAATTACCAAAAGAATATGATACACTTTATGATTTTACTATGCATGCATATGACACATCTCATTCAAGACATGTTATACATTTATCACTCCTAGATGATTATTATCCTCTAAATGGGATCATAGGATGATATTTACTATTAATAATATTCTAAACTACTAAAAAACTAAAAAAAATAAAAAACTCCTAAAATAATTTTTGGCATAAAACATGTTCTATTGGATCCTTAACATCTTTGTGTTAGTTTCATATTGATGAATGACATATCAGTTACTTCTAGATACACATGTGTGTCACACTTATATTTGAGTGTAATATATGAATACATAGATACATGATCTATTCCTATTTTATATGTTGATCCTTCCCTCTACTCATTTCATGTGGACATTGGGGGCATCTACTTTGGTCTTTATATACATAGGTTATATGGTTTGATGATCACTTTTCATTATCATGTTTGAGGCTATATGTACTCACACATGCCTCTATCCATAATTATATATTTAAAATGGTACTTGATATGCTATGAAATTAATTTTTTTTCTAACATATTTAATCTATGGGCTTACTATGATATGTCTATGTTGGTTGATTATGTTTTACTTTATGCACTTCCTTGAGTGTATTGCCTTGCTATTATCATCTTGTTCAACAATTTAAATATTCTCCTTTGTTTGTGTCCCCCATTTATATGTGTGATTTATTTGACATTTGAATATATCATTATTTATTTTTTAGATATTTGACTAAGTCATGTCCCTTCGATTGTGCAATATTTAAACATTCCCCTATTTGTGGTCCCTTATGACCCTTGTATGTTGACTTGATTTTGAGTGCTCTTATGTGTGTGTGATTATTTTATTATTGATCTTGTCCTATTTATGTCTATATATTTCCATGATATTTGTCATGCATCTTAGGCCTTCATGTGATCACATTTATATATGTGCTTCAATTCTACATTTACCTACACATGTTCTTCTATATTCTACACGGTTCCATTCACATATTATACATTTGTATTATATTTTTGATGTGAGTTAAATACCAATTTTTATTATTCCATTACCTCAAATGTGGGGGGAATATTAGTGTGGGCATGCCATAGAGGCATGTTCTTCACATATATCATAGTTTTTAGATTCAATGGGGGCATGCTTTGGAAGCATGTTCTCGACGCTTATTCAGTAATCAACACACCTAGATTCAGTGGGGGCATGTTTTAGAAATATGTCCTCCACATTTTAAATTATTTTAGTTTTTAAATTTATCTATATATAGTGGGGAATGTTATGAAAACATTATATCCACACTTGTTCAAAAAATCCAAATTGGCCAAAGTGCACAGTTATATGATTCACATTCATAGTTGTTAAAACATTCTATACATTAGTGCCATTGTCATACATAGTTTCAGCATGATATATATCTAAGTTTCATATGATATGTAATGTATGCCTAATATTAAAAAATCTAAACCATTTTCAGATTTCAAAACTCTTCTATGGTATGTCATCACCAACTAGGATTGACTATTTTGAACTGTATTGATCCAATCTAATATAGTAGTTGGTTTGATTTTGGTATGGTTGAGGTGATTACATCACTCAAATTTTCCATGTTTTTAGGTTGGAATTTATTATATCATCCAACCTCACTAGTTTGATAGTGTGAGTTGACTTGGTTAACTCACACTCACTAGGTCATAAGTATGATTGGGTTGCATGGTTGAGCTAATCTCAACTATCAGGTGGTAACTCACATTTTATCCAAGGTTGGGGGTATGTGCCTTCCAATATCTATCTATCCATATTTATATATGTACTTTATAGCTTTATATATTTTTCCTAATAATAGTTTTAGAGATTTACAATGATACATCTTTTCAAATCAATATTACAATAGAAAAAATAGTTGTAATTTTAGATTATATGCACTGATTATATATTGTAACATGCTCTTGGTTGCAAGTAAGTCATCAACAAAGCACTCGAGTTGGACTCACACAAAGGCAAGGTGTGTTATACACATCTAGGTATGCATTTATTCTCCTTTAAACCAATAATTTCATTAATAGATCAAAGGCAGAAATGTAGATGATATTTATGGATTATATAACACCTCAGTCTTATACACTTGGAAAATTTAGACCTTGGCTATTCCTCCCAGTCCTAGACCTTTCCTAGTTTTAGAAGTATCACATCTACTCTATATTTTACCCCTTGGCCTATCTCTTGGTCCAATTATGTTGATGACCGAAACCTTATATCTTTCCCAAAATACTTAAAAAATGCTTATCTTATGCCCCTATAAGTTCTAAACTATACCTATTTTATATTATCAAGACACAACTGTTAGTCCCAAACCCCTATGTTGATGTTAGTTTCCTACCTTGATGCAAGTGTCTAGTGACCTAATTCCATTTATTTTTAAAATGAAACATATCCTAATGTTTAGCCTAAGTTATTTAATTCAATAGGAGTGGTATATATTCACAATCACTCCTTATTCATTCCTCACATAGAAAATTCTTACCTAGTCACTAAGCTACTTATTAAAGGAATTAAATCAATAATTTAATTGAGCAAAGCTTCCATATCATCTCATATTTTCATATCATTCATAGGGAAAACACATCTATAGGTTTAAAGTACTAAAGAACTGGTCTAAGAGCTATATTTTCTAAGTTACAAACTAGGTCACTGTTATACTTGGTTTCCAAATATTTTATGATTCACATACAAGCCAAAATATAGGGGAGAAATAAATTAATCTAAGGCCATATTTGGATTATTGTCTATGGATGTAAATTTAATTTATAGAGGGGTATTCTAGGTTAGCTCAACATTGTGAGCCCACTAACCCATTTTTACCAAGGTCACTATGAAGATGAAGAACTAGTTTTGTAATCTCCTGAGAAGTGACAATGTGTGATTAAAATTTGAATACACTAGAATAAAGGTGAAAAAAAATCCATAAGCATTCAGGTGGTTGCATCCCTTTTCAATAAGTATTCCATATAGGACACCTACATCCAACCTAGACACTAGCATTAATACAACCATCCTAGGATGATGCTAGTGTCTATGGATCCAAAATCACTCAATTAAAAATTTGGAGACTATTTTATAATGCTCTTCCATTATACTTCCTACATGTTATAGATCCTTAACTGTGTTAGCCTCTAAACCTAGTTAAGTACATTATTTCTTTGTCATTTACATATCTATAATAGTTTTAATTTTTATTTTTATCCTATCTTAGTTTAATAAATTCAACATATGTTATATTTGAGTTTAATATTTAATTGGATTGTTGTGGATATGATTATCAACCTTGTGCATTGTCATTTATATATTCTTAACCATATCTATCCAAGTGGGATCCACATCTAAAATTTAGGGTTAAACATAATTTTGAGAGTTTTTATTGTATTATTTGAAAAGTGTGTCCCCTATCATTTACTAATTTGATTGGACATTTAAACCTTGTAATGATATTTTCATACAAAAATTTGGATACATCATTGGCACTGCCACTTTGTACCGCAATATCTTCTACCCCTTTTATAAAGTAATATGTCATAATGATGATATACCTTACATGAATTGTTTACTTTATTGTTATAGGCCCCATAAAATCAATATACCACTATTCAGAAGGTTGTTGTACATGCATTAGGTTTAAAGGCATCCCATTCCTCTTGTTAGGTTTGCCCATCCTTTGGAAAGCATCTCAGTGTTTTAAAATTTGTGTATATTGGAATAATGTAGAACACCATAGAAAATTTTGTAGGATATTCCTTATAGTGGATTCTCCTTCATAATTCCCTTCTATGATTTCTTGATGAGCCTTTTCAATAAGTTGAGGTTGCTTGTGCTCTAAAGCCAATCTACATAGCACCTCATCTTTGCCCATCTTATAGAAAAATATATTTATGATGGTATAGGTAATTGCTCATGTAATCAATTGATTTTTATCTCATTTCACATAGTGTGCTATAAATCTTACCTATTATATAAAGTTGGTTATATCCTCTAGGTTATCAGGAATGATGCAAGAGCATCCTATGTGGATGACTCAATTTGATGTTTTGTTCAAGATGGATTAGCCAATATTTTTTAATAAATTGACATGTTTAGAATGTTTAAATAGGTGTTAAGATTCTTATTAGACATCTTGGAATGTTTTCCAAGTACTTAGGAGTGATAATATAGTCTAGAATTTCATATTTAGTTTTTCCTACCATTTTGTCAAGTTTAAAAATTTAAATAATTTTGCATAGTAAGGATGTTGTAGGAGATGGTTTATAAGTATTCAAGGTGTCAATAGTTAGGAAACATGAAATAAATACACTATGGACCATACCCTTGGTCAAGAGTCACATTGTATGGTACAATCAACATTGTTCCTTGTGCAAGGTGAAAACATTCTTATTGTGACCATTAAAAAGGTAGTTAGGAAGTTGGTTTTGATATAAAGTTTGTAAATTTTGGTTTTCAATTTAGTTGGTAGGATGTATTCAAGGAATCAAGGGAATTAGTCCTAATAAACATTGAATAAATGTTCTCAAAAATTTTCAAAGAGGAGGTCTGTACCTTATTTTCTTGAATAAGTAAGTGTGGTATGATTGTGAAAAAAATGCTCAATAAGAGGAAACTAAATAAAGTAGTCTTTCTAGTGATTTATCTAAGTTTGGTGAGTCATATTCCTATTGTTAAATGTGTTTGAAACATTTCATGTGTTATTAGTTTTGTCACTTGACTTAGTAAGCAATACAAATCTATAGAGTAATGTATATATATAGAGAGAGAGCAAAGATGGTGTAGTAAATTATAACAAAAGTATCTCTAAGAGTGGTTACTAGATCCAAAAGGTGAAATTAGTTGTTGTAGACCCTTTCCATCCTTATATAGATTTTTTAATCCATTAATGATGGTCTAAATTCCAAAAATTTTCTCTCTAAAATCTGTAGGAGGTGACTTTACATACATATTGATAAAAAATGTGAATAAAAAGTGTAACAAAGGAAATAATTGATTTAATTCAAAAAATGTTGATTGACACTCTTGTGTCCATTTTAACCTTTTATCCTTACACATAAATTTATATAATGGCATAGATTTAACTATGTAGACTTTGATAAACTCTTTGTAGTAACTCTTATGACCCAAAAATGTTCACACTTATGTATGACTATTAAGAGGTGGAATACTAATATGACTATGATTTTGTCTTGATCAACACAAATTCCTTCACTACAAACTACATGGCCCTACAAAACACTAATTATTGTGAAAAATAATTATTTTTTCAAATCTAATGCAATTCATAGAGCTCTACAATTATCTAACATTAACTTTAATTTGGACAATTGATATTTGAACAAAGGAAATACAACCCATTTATCTAAATAAACTTATAGAAAATTGTGAATAAAATCCTTGAAAGCAGTCACCATAACCCTAGAAAATAAATTTGGATCATTATTTAGACCAAATATAATTACCTTATATAAAAAATATCCTCATGTGATTTCCAATGTTATCTTTTCTTGATCCTATTATACAATGGGAACTTGATGATATCCAATCAATCCATTTGTAAAGGAATATACTTCATGTCTTGAAACTTATTCCATAACATCATTGATGAAAGGTATTAGAAAAGGGTCCTTGATACAAACATAATTCAATGCACAATAATATCCACATACTTTGACCTCACATAATGTTTTAGGTTTTAAAACCATATGAATAACCCAATACAAATTTTCAACTGGATAAATGATACCTAATTCTTGCATGTGATCCAACTCAGCCTTTACCTTTAACGTCATGTTGGGATTCAATCTATATGGGTACTTCTTAACAGGTTGTGTATAATCTTTAAGTTCATTATGAATATAACCCAATGATGGATATACCCATTTAACCTTTGTGAAATTATTGGAAAAAACATCTTGATAGTCCCTCAATAATTGTAACCCTTACAAAATTTTATTTCAAGTCTAGTAATCTCCCAAAGTCGTAAAATTTGGCATTAACTTTGTTATAATATTTTGAACATTTTTATTTAGTGGCTTATAGAATATCCTATTAGATTCACTAGGAAAGGATTATTTTATATTTATTTTCCCTTCGTACTTTATAATAATAAAATTTTAGAGATCAACTTTGTTTTACAATTTGAACTTTTGGTGGCTATGCTTCTTGTTCTAATTCAAAGAAGCCATTTAATTACAAATCCTTATCACTATCACTAGACTCTATCAACTCATATTGATTCATATTAAAAGGTTGTGTAATAAATTGATCCTTATTTTTACTAACCTTATAATTCAAATCACAAGTTACTTCTTGATGTGATGATGAGTCTATCATATTACTTAGGTCTTTTGCTCAACCATGACATATAAAATTTTTCAATTTTTGTAAAGGGATGTAGGAGCATCACTACCATAGGGAAAAATTTGTTTTTTTTATAAGTATTAGGATGTCTTAGGAAACTATAATGAATCATGTTGAGTTCCTAGTAGTTAGGTTTAGGTTAAATTTAAGCCTTTGGCAAGTTTCACACCAAAAAGACTAATTCAAAATTTTAAATTCAATATTTGTAAATATATACATATTTAGGTCATGATGAGTTGTAAAGGGTCTTAGATATTGTATAATATTATATTATAAGTTTTATTTATCCAAATATCCTAATGAGGCAAAATGTAATTAAAGAATTTACAAGAAAAGTCATTTTCCAAGTAGAGAGCAAGGTGGTTAAGAAGATTTTAAGGTAAAGATAGTAATTCCAAGCATAGTACTCTTCAAAAAAATGGATATAAATAAAAAATATATTTTAGGAGTATCAAAAAGATCATAAAGAATTATAAAAATGTCAAAATAACTCATGATTGGGTAGAGTTGATAATTGTCTATAGGTGACAGTCACTCCAAGGGTTTATATGTAAAGAAAAGTGTGATTTTATTGATAAATAGAATGGATATAATTTTTTTAATAATTGCATCTATATTTTTATTTTATTAATGAGTGATATCCAATTCAAGTTAAAGTGGTCTTATACTTGGCTTGAAGTTCTTATTTTTCAAATCTTCTCTAACCCCTGTTTTCACTCATAGTCACATATATAGGGGTTTGGTTTCATGTAGAAATATTTATATGAGTCATAGTTGGTGATTAGAGAGGTTAAAATATATATATTTAGGTTATATTGTAATTTTTATGTTTATAAAAAATTTCCCATCCTTTAATAATCAATTTGAAGCTCTCAACTTCTACATACACAATCAAACCCTAACACAAGGGTTTTAATAAAAAAAGGCCCACAACTCAAAAATTAACTAGAAAAATAGTTAAAAATATTGAGGGAAGTTTATAGATAGGTTATATAATGTTTTTAAATTTATTTAAACTTAAAAATCCTATTGTAATTACTTTTATAGGTGATTATATACTGTTACACTTGTAGGTGTCAACTGTGAAGATCTAGAAAGAGGAGTAATGATTATTCTACCTTGGTTTTGGGTTTGAATATCACAAGGGAGTTTTTTTTATAAATATATAAAAATTTTAATACACTAGATTAAAGTGTTTTCATTCATCTAATTTTTTAATTTAGTCAAAATTCATCAACAAGTTGAAGTAGGTCTATACAAACCTAGAGGAGTAGGGTTACTACCGAGGTTAACTCCTTAAGAAACCAATAAATAAAATTTGTTTATCATTCCTATAAATAGCATATAAAAATATTATAAATATTTAAATAATTTTTCTAAGTAAGACACAAATAATTTCACCTTTTCAAACACAAATCGTGCCTAAAAGAAATATTGTGGTAGAGTTAGTGCAAGTGCAGTCTTTTTGGTAAGTTTAGAAAAATAGTTAGAGTCTTGAAATTATGTTGTTATTAAATAATTTATTTGAGCATATTTTATGGCTTTTAAGTGACCAATTTAATAAAAAAAGGTTAAAGTGGATAAATTTTTCAAGTATATAGTCCTAAAATGATAATACTGTATTAGTCTTTAAGATTGAGACAATGTTTTGAGTGCTTAATAATCTATTTAGAGTTTTGAGTTTATCTATGAGTCTTGTATAATTTATATAATATTATCATAGTTTTTATTGGAGGACTGAATTAGGTGTAATAAGCCTATTTACAACTTTGAGATATTATTTGAGTTTGGAGTGTTGAAATTAATTATGACCCAAAGGAAATAAAATAGGTTGAGTCAAATAATTAATAAAACCCATATAAATCTATGAACTTGAGTGTTTTATGAGATAAATAAGGATCTTGTTCAAGGTAAAACATTATTTTTAATATAATACTCTATTTTAGGTCAAAATGAAGGTGTCTTTTTGTCAAGTTTAGACAATCAATTATTTGGGAGATTCAAGTATTAATAATAGACCATTGTTATTTAAAGACAAATATTCAAAAATATATACTTATGAAAAGTCAAGAGATTATCAAGTAAAGAGAGGTCTAGTTGTTAAGAAGTAAATCAAAGGTATTGGTGAAAACTTAAAAAGTTAAGAGAGAGTAAGAGGACCATTTACTTTGACACTAAGTGGTATAAAAGCTTAGAAGACTTGAGATAAATATTTGATTATAATTATAGTAAAGGTGACCCAAGGAGGATAGCAATATAATAAAGATAATATTGTAGAGATGGAATTTAGGATTAAGGGTGCAAAAAAGGGTTAGAGAAGGCAATCAATAAAATAAGAAATGATAATGGAGATAAGAAACATTAAAAAACACTTGAAAATAATGTTAGGTTGTGGAGATAAAAGCTTCACTGATGCAAACAGAGGAGGTTGCTGAGTTACAAAGCAACCAACGTCGGTTAGGCCAACTGACATCGGTCATATTCAGTGTGCAAAGCAACTGACATCGATTAGGTGTCGACCGACATTAGTTAGACAGGAACCGACATTAGCAACCTATGTGTGCATGCGTTTGCATGTGCTTCCATAACTGGTCTAATTTTAGACAGACAATTAGTTTACATGTAAAAGACTAATTTTAATCTTGAGTCTGTATTTCTAATTATTTTAATTGGAAAGTCTAATTATTGTTTGTATGGGATCTATTTAAGAGACCCATGGGGTTGTATTGTAATTTGAAGGATTAGGACTTGCAAATGCAAGGACAAGGGTTCTTCTAAGGTGTGTAAGATTTAGAGGGTCTGTAAGTATGCAAGACCAGGTTGATCTGTAGGTTGTGCAAGATCAGGTAGAAGATCTAGATGGTAAGTAAGATCAGTTGATTTGTAGGTGTGTGTGTGTGTGCAAGGTCAAAGGAGATCTGTGGGGTAGCAAGGTCAAAGGAGATTTGAAACACAACAAGGTGCAAGATCAGGGAGATCTACTTAGAGTACTTTGAGTACTTGGTAGACTGGTAGTATTGTTATTGACTGGTGGAAACAACAACTTTGCGTTTGAGTTGATTGGTTTGTAATTGAG
This sequence comes from Torreya grandis, assembly GCA_037957365.1. NCBI lineage: Eukaryota > Viridiplantae > Streptophyta > Pinopsida > Cupressales > Taxaceae > Torreya > Torreya grandis. The sequence goes on from JARHVA010001920.1 coordinate 1,278,354, forward strand.
AGAGAGAACTCTTGAGGGATAATTACTGGTACACCCAAGAGGTGTGGGAAGAGTGTGATTTCTTCATTGTATTTCCTTCTGGAAGAGTATTAATACAAGATTGTATTGTCTCTCATATTCTATGCTATTTTTGAATTCTAGTTACATATTACTTCTAGTTTAAATTACGTGTTTAGTTGCTTATACAAAAGTAATCAAGTATACTCTTAAGGAGTGGGATCCTGACAAGTGGTATCAGAGCCTGGTTTAGAGCAGGTTAGTGTTTGTTGATTATAGGTCACTCACAAGGGTTTTTGTTTGAGTGGGAGTAAAGCAATGGTAGAAGAAAGTAAGCTAAGAATGGAGAAATTCAATGGCAAGAATTATCAATTATTGAATTATGGAAAGAAAGGGCAGGTAAATAAAGATTGTTGGTTGGTAGAAGATCATCATGAAGGAAATAAAGAAGCAAATGATGTAGGTATTGTTGCACGGGATGCTCTTATATGTTCCTTGGATAAATTAGAATCTTGGGTTTTAGATTCTATTGCCTCTTTCCATGCAACCCAAAATAGAGTATTTTTCCATGATTATGTCCATGGAAACTTTGGAAAGATTTATTTAGGGGTTGGTGAGCCTTGTCAAATTGTTGGCAAAGGGGAAGTATGGCTGAAATTGTAGATGGGAAACACATGGGTGTTGAAGGATGTAATGCATGTCCCAGTCCTGAAGAGGAGTCTAATTTATATAGGAAATTTGGGTGATGAGGGTTGCACAATTACTCTCACAGCAAAATCTTGGAAAGTTTCCAAGGGTGCACTTGAATTAGCATGTGGTAAGAAAGTAGGTACTCTTTATCTATCTACTTGTATTACTGATTCTCCTTCTATTTTATCTACTTCAGATGTAGATGCAAAGATGTGGCTCTGTAGGCTTGGTCACATGAGTAAGAAGGGAATGCATGTTCTTAAGAGGAAGTCTGATGTCTTTGACAAACTTAAGAACTAGAAAGCCTTGGAATTCATGGAGAAGATGATGGATAGAGATCAGCTCAAGGGGATAAATAATTATGAGTAGGGAAATTTGGACAAGGTTATGATCCAAAGTAAACTCGTGGGTAAAAGTCATCACTCACAGGAAAACATAGCTACTGACATCGATCAGGTGAGAACTAACATCGATCAGGCAAGTACCAATGTCGATCATGTGCAGACTAGAGTCAGTGGTGTCAGGTAGGTGGACATCAACATTGGTCAGGGAACTAATGTTGGTGATCAGGTGGAATCGACATTGGTCGGGTGTAGACCAGGGTTAGCAAGAGGTGATCGAGATCGGTCACTGTCAGAATGGATTTTGGGCAGACAACAAGCTGTCAAGGAGTCTCAAACACCCATGTGGAGGACTGAAAGGGTAAGTAAGCCTCAAATTCATTATTCCCCTTATTTATACTACTTATTTCTCACTGATGGTCAAGAACTAGGAAGTATTGAAGAGGCAAAGCAGGTAGAATCTAGGAAACAGTGGGAGCATGGCATGAATTCTTTAGAAGAGAACCAAATGGGAGATTTGGTAAAGTTGCTAGCTAGGATGAAAGCACTGAAAGATGAATGGATTCTTAGGTTAAATAAAGGAGAGAATGGACACGTGAGACAAAAGGCCTAGTTATATGGTCTTGAGCAAGCTGCAGGATAATGGTGTTTAAGGTTTGACAGGTGTATGACAAAGCATGGCTTTAGTCAATGTCAATGTGACCATTGTGTTTACTTTACCAAGTTGGATAATATTAGCTACATTATCCTATTATTGTATGTAGTGTATATGCTTGTTGCAGGGTCACACATGTAGGAGATTGCTGAGCTAAAGGTAAAGTTAGTTCAGAGGTTTGCCATGAAGGATTTGGGAGCAACAAAATTCTTTGGCATGAGTATTTCTAGAGACAGGGAAAGTCACAGGTTGATTTTGTCTCTAGATGATTATGTGAATAAGGTAGTGGAGAGGTTCAATATGCAGGATGTAGAACTGGTTAGCACACCTATGGATGGATAGTTCATAGAACGGTGTCTCAAATCACATGATGAGGTTGAGTACATGAGTACTAGACCTGAGATTACCCAAGCAGTGGGAGTTGTCAGCAAGTTTATGGCCAATTCAGGAAAGGAGCACTGGAAATCAGTTTAGTGGATTCTCAGATATTTGAGAGGGACCAGCAGTAGGTATACATGCTATGCAGGGTCAAGCACTTCTCTACATGGGTATGTAGATTTGGATATGGCAGGTTACTTGGATGACAAGAGAAGCACCATAGGATATGTGGTGGTTGGTCTTTAAGATTGAACTTGAAGAGGGATACAAGCCAGGAAACAAAATTAGATGATGTACAGGTACATGTATAGGTGTAGCTATTTATCTCCAAGTGGGAGATTATTAGGTTATGGAGCTAAAAGCTTCACTGATGCAAACGGAGGAGGTTGCTGAGCTGCAGAGCAACCGTCGGTCAGGCCAACTGACGTCAGTCATATTCAATGTGCACAGTAACCAACATTGGTTAGGTGTTGGCCGACATTGGTCAAACAAGAACTGATGTCGGCAACCTATGTGTGCATGCATTTGCATGCGCTTCTAGAAGTAGTCTAATTTTAGACGAACAATTAGTTTGCATGTAAAAGACTAATTTTAGTCTTGAGTCTACGTTTCTAATTATTATAATTGGAAAGTTTAATTATTGTTTGTATGGGATCTATTTAAGAGACCCATGGGGTTGTATTATAATTTGAAGGATCAGAAGAACTTACAAAGGCAAGGACAAGGGTTCTTCCAAGGTGTGTAAGATCTAGAGGGTTTGCAAGTGTGCAAAACCAGGTTGATCTACAGGTTGTGCAAGATCAGGTAGAAGATCTAGATGGTAAGTAAGATCAGTTGATCTACAAGTGTGTATGTGCAAGGTCAAAGGAGATCTATGGGGTAGCAAGGTCAAAGGAGATTTGCAACACAACAAGGTGCAAGATCAGGGAGATCTACTTAGAGTACTTTGAGTACTTGGTGGACTGGCAACATTGTTATTGACTGGTGGAAATAACAACTCTGTGTTTGAGTTGATTGGTTTGTAATTGAGAGAGAGAACTCTTGAGGGAGAATTACTGGTACACCCAAGAGGTGTAGGAAGAGTGTGATTTCTTCATTGTATTTCATTCTGGAAGATTATTAATACAAGATTGTATTGTCTCTCATATTCTGTGCTATTTTTGAATTCTAGTTACATATTACTTCTGGTTTAAATTTTGTGTTTAGTTGCTTACACAAAAGTAATCAAGTATAATCTTAAGGAGTGGGATCCTAAAAAATAATGGAGAAATCATAGAGAATAGGTACTATAGGAGGTTACATCAGTGATGATGATGTATAACCACAAGAAGACACGTTAACATCAAAGGAATAAGAAAGTGTAGAAGAAATACTTATAAAGGAAATTATGAAGGTAAGTGTTAAAACCCAATTTAGAGTTCCCATCTATGATGGTAATATTAATGAAGAAGAGTTGATAGATTAGATAAACACTCTATATAAGTACTTTGACTATGAAAATGTGGATGAAGATAGAAGAGTGAATTTTTTTATAACAAAGATAAGAGGACATGCATAAATATGGTGGGATGTAATACAAAATGATAGAGTAAAAAGACGTAAACACAATATTACCTAATGGAAATGGATGGTGGATAAAATCAAAGGTAAGTTTATACCTAGAGATTATCAGATTAATATTTTTAGGAAACTTAAATATTTGAAACAAAGAGATTTTTAAATTAAAAATTATACTAAATTTTTTTATAGATTGACCATAAGAGTAGGTCATATTTAAGAGGACATGGAGAAAGTAGCTAGGTATGTCATTGGTTTAAAATTTAGTATTTAGGATCAAATTACTTTATTATTTCCTATAATAGTGGAAGAAGCTAATCAACTTGCACTCAAAGTAGAATAAAAATTGAGTAAGGTCATAAAAGACAAGACTAGTTACTTCAGAGAAAAAGGCAGCATGGTGAGAACATCTAGGTTCATGAAGAAAAAGAGATCACACATTCAAATAAATCTCAAAAATCAAGAGGAGATTATCCATACAAAATAATAACATTATATTTAGAAGCTAAGAAAGGTTTATTTGGGGGTAGATGTTATTAAAGTCATGAATGTGGTCATATCTATTAATGAATTTACAAATTATGTTCAAAGAAGTCATGTTAATTAAATTTTACAAGATGAAAATTAATAAAGTATAGGGTCAAATGAAGAACATAAAATGAGAAGATTATTTTTGATGGATAAGATGCTCCCCAAGCTAAAGGAGACAAATTCAAGACAAATACAAAAACAAAGCTTATTCAAGACTACATGCAAGGTGCAAGGTAAGTGTTGTTAAGTCATTATTGATAGTGGGATTACTGATAATTTGGTATTTGTTGAGATGGTTAGTAAATTGAATTTGAAAAAGGTAGATCATCTTACTCCTTACAAAGTGTCCTGGCTACAAAATGGCCATAATTTTTTTGTAAATGAATAGTGCAGAGTATAATTTCAGATTAGAAATTATAGAGATATGGTATTATGTGATGTGCTACAAATGGATGCTTGTCATATTCTTATAATTAGGCCATGTTAGTATAAAATGAAGTCTTTCCATGATGGAAATAAAAAATCCTATGCTTTTATAAAATGAAAGAAGCATATACTTCTTCCACTAAAAGAAGAAGGAACAACAACAAAGGGTAATGATAAGGTATTGGTAACAAACAACAAAGAGTTTATACCATAAATATAAGAAAAAAAGTTGAATGACATAATTTAAGAGTTTTTATAATAGGTAAAATAAGATGAAGAGGAGAATGCAAAGTTGATGAAGATATTGAGGTAATTGATTTTCCTTTAGAACATCAAGATTCATTTGATGAGCATAAGAATGTGGAGACTGGTAAAATTTCCATTGAATTTTTTTTAATAAGCATCACAACTCCTCCAACAGAGTTTATTGTAGAAGCAATTTTTCCAAAATAAGGCAATGACAAAGAAAAAGTTCTTAGTAAGAAATATAAAGTGGAGGAATACAATATTGTATTAAGAAACAATAACAAGATTTCATGTGAAGAACCTATGATTGAGATAGGCAATAACTATAATCAGGTTGTAAATGAAAAATATAGCTCATGTGAAGGAGGAGAGAAGAGTCAAAAATTTAAAAATAAATCCTTCTTACAAGTTGTCTTGGTTGCCATCTATCTGGTAGTCATCTTGGTGACACATAATAGGTCTCAAAGACCTAATGAACAAGTTTATTTATATGATATGTTTGTTTTATGTGTAGGTATTGGTATGACGAGAAAAGTAGAGAGAGATTGAAGACAAGAAGTAAAAGAATAAGTGAAGGAGATACTTTACTTTTGAAAGTAATAATAACATATGTAAGATTAAAAAACAAAAGAAAAGGATGATATGTTGTACTAAAGGTCTAGGAGTAGTTCAATCTTTTCAAAATGATCCTAATAAAGTAAAATTAATGATTCAAAGTAAATGCATCAAAGTAAATATTGAAGAATGCATCATAAAGCTTAAATTAGATTGTCACCAACAAGACAAGCTTTGGGATCCAGGAGGAGAGTTGAAATCAAATATCCTAATGATCAAGGTAAAGTAAGACATCAACAATATCAATAAAAATAAGACAAATAAAAATAGAGAAAAATAAAGTATTCATGCATAAGAGTTCATGAAGAGTTATTTTGTAACTTGGTAGATTGATGCAGGAAAATCATTACCATAGGGAATTTTTTTTGTTATAAGTCTTAATAAATAATAATGAATCATTTTGAGGTCCTAAGAGTTAGTTTTAGGTTGAATTTAATCCCTTGGCAAGTCTCCCACCAAAAAGGCTAATTCAAAATTTCAAATTCAATCTTCATAAATATATGCATATTTAGGTCATGATGAGTTTTCAAGGGTCTTAGAGCTTATATAGGATTTTATTATAAGTATTAATTATCCAAATAGCCTATTGAGGCAAAATAAAATTAAATAATTTACAAAAAAAGTCATTTACTAAGTTGAGAGCAAGGTGGTTAAGAAGATTTTAAGATAAAGATAGAAATTCCAAGAATATTACTCTTCCAAAAAATGGATATACATAAAACCTATATTGGAGGAGAAAAAAAAGATCATCAACAAGTATAAAAAGGCCAAAATAACTCATGATTTGGTAGAGTTGATAATCTGCCTATAGGTGACAGTTATTCCAGGGGTCTGTATGTAAAGAAAAGTGTATTTTTTTTAATAAATAAAAGGGATATACTTGTTTAAATCATTGTATATGTATTTTTATTTTATTAATTAATGAGATTAAATGCAATTTCAAGTGGTCTTATACTTGAAATGAAGTTCTTTTTGTTTAAATCTTCTCTAACCCTTATTTTCAATCACAGTCACACATACTAGGGTTTTGTTTCATATAGAAATATTTATATGAGTCATAGTTTGTGATTGGAGAGGTTAAATGATATTTTTTAGGTCCTATTATAATTTTTAGGTTGATAAAAAAGTTAACGTCCTCTATGAATAATCAATTTGAATCTTTCGGCTTCTATATACATAATTAAACCCTAGCATAGGGGTTTTAATAAAAAAAGGCATGTAGATAAAAAAATTAACCACAAAATCCATTTAAAATATTAAGGGAAGTTAATAGATAGGTTTTATAAGGTTTTTAAATTTATTTCAACTCAAAACTCCTCTTGTAATTCCTTTTATAGATGACTATATACTGTTACACCTATAGGTATCAACTGTGAAGATCGAGAAAGAGAAGTAATGATTATTCTATCTTGGTTTTGGGTTTAAATATCACAAGGGATTTTTTTTATCACTATAAAACATTTTAATACAATATATTTAAGTGTTTTCAATAATCTAATGTTTTAATTGAGTAAAAATTCATTAAGAAGTTGAAGTAGACTTGTACAGATCTAGAGGAGTAGGGTTACTGCTGAGGTTAACTCCTCAAGAAACAAATAAATAAAAATTGTTTATCATTCCCAAAAATAGTCCTTAAACATATTATAAATATCTCAATAATTTTTTTAAATAAGACAAAAATAATAACACCTTTTCAAACACAAATTTGACCTAAAAGAAACACTATGGTAGAGTTAGTACAAGTGTAGTCTTTTGGTAAGTTTGGAAATCCAGTTAGAGTCTTAAAATTATGTTGGTATTATATCATTTATTTGAGATTAATTTAGGAATTTTTAAGTGACCAAGTGTATAAAAAAGGTTAAATTAGAGAATTATTTCAAGGATACAATCCTAAAAAGATAATATTATATCAGTCCTTAAGATTGAGATAACTTTTTGAGCGCTTAGTAATCTAATTGGAGTTTTGAGTTTATCTATGAGTCTTGTATCATTGATATAATATTATAATAGTGTTTTTTTGGAGATTAAGTCAATTATATTAATAAAATAGGGTGGTTTTAGAACTTGGAGGATTTAATTAGGTGTAATAGGCCTATTTGCAAGTCTGAGATATTATTTGCATTCAGAGTGTTGAAATTACTTATGACCTAAAGGATATAAAATAGGTTAAGTCAAATAATTGATAAGATACTTATAAATCTATGCAATTGAGTGTTTTATGAGATAAAGAAGGATATTTTTCAAGGCAAAACATTGTTTTGAAGATAGTCCTCTATTTTAGGTCAAAGTGAAGGTGTCTTTTTGTCAAGTTTAGACACTCAAGTATTTGGGAGATTCAAGTATTAATAATAGATCATGAATCTTTCAAGATAAATATTTGAAAAGATATAATTATGAAAGTTCAAGAGATTGTCAAGTAAAGAGAGTTATAATTTTAAAGTAATGAATCAAAGGTATTGGTGCAAAATTAAAAAGTTAAGAGAGAGTAAGTGGACCAATTACTTTGACACCATAAAATATTATGTACTACAAAATTTTCATATTAAAAAATAAAGGTTTAAATAAATTATAGTTAAAATTAGGCCTAATGCATAGTTTCTCACCTGCATTCCTGATGCATATACCATGAAATAAGAAGTGGTGTCAAAGTTTATCTAAAAATATGCACCCAGTGTTTAGGCTCCACACCTTACATAGACCATATGCCCATGTACCTATGTAAATGTAAATTTGTACATTTTCCTTCTTGAAAAAATATCCAATCTATCCTAATAGTGATTGGTATCTAATAATGTGCTCATAAAAATTCATAAGTCTCATCCCAAAATAATTGAGTTTTCATATGAACTACCCATGAAGTCTCAATAGTTCCCTTCAAATCATAATTGAGTGCACTTACTCTATGGTCCATAATAGGTACGTGTTGTTATAATCATAAAATGAATTGATTGAGAACCTTAGTTGCAAAGTATTATGGAAGTTTTCATTCAATGGAGAACAATATTCACATAGGACATAACTCATGATCTCCTTGGACCGAATTCAAAATATGTGTATCTGATTTACCACTTACCAAATATGTTGCTTCCCAAGTTAAATTACCTTCTGGAGTAGGCTTTGTGTAATCCATAACTATCACACCTATATTATATAATAAATATACATCAAACTAAGTTGGTGATCATATAAAAGGTGACCTATATTATTTAATCTAAAATTGGTATGTGAACTACTTTGTTGTAACTTGTCTATACATAAACTATTCAATTGGATGGGACTGTACTTGATATTCTAACTACAGATTAAGTAAATGGTGTTTCAAAGCTCACACAGAGTTTTATTTATTATATATATTCACCTTGAAAAAACTATTATCATCATAAACATAAGGTGACTATGGTTCTATAGTAATAAAATATGGCTTATGCTTATACTTTTTCAATGGTATCACAATTATCTTATCTCCTTGGTGCACCTCCAATTGATTTTTCACTATATTGATAATCATTTGACCATTATAAGCCCAAATATTACCAATCAAATTAGTATAATGGGTCTCATTTATTTTCATGTCAATTAACTCAAAATATCCTCATAAAATTAAGTTATAAACCTTGATTTATACATATTCAATCCATCTAATTGGTTCTTCTCTTCCATAATTTATGAGACTGAGAGTAACTAGACTATAGCTCAATGTTGGTCAACCAATAACCTATATTTGGGTATCATATTAATTTTACTCCAAAATTCTAATAAAAAATTAGGTACCTTGTCCTTGAGAGTTCAATATCCATTCTAGAGTCAACATCCCATGTGTTTTTAGTTTTTAAATACCATACAACCTTATCAGTATGTTACTACCCTTGTTGTGTACACTCTAGAAAATTATGTAGTAGATTTTTAATTTTTTACTTAATATATTCATTTAATAGGGTGTTCAAGAGTTTCAATAAATATATTAATACTATCACCATTCCTTCCTATAAAATTATGCACATAATCTAGCCATACATCTATGTGTCAATAGTTATAGCATATCCTTCTGATATATTCTATTATTTTATGTTTTATAGGACTTGTGTTTCTCGATACATCAAACCTTTTTATCTTGTAGTATCAAGATACATATTATATTTAACTTTCATGATTATTTTATTTGATGAAATATCTAACAGTGGTAATCCTTATTTTGCATGTTGTTTGCTTATGATTGCTTGCATGAATGCATTCTCCATTTTTCCTAGGTTGTGAATTTATCATATTTACATTGCACACAAGATTTTATTTACTTTATTTTGATAAAAAAATATAATATTTAGTATGATATTGTCTTAAAATTTTGAAATATATGCAGTGCATTTATATTTTAGGGTTATTCTGGTAGTTTCATGAGAAGTGGTTATATTCACCACATAAATAACATTGAATCAGTTGATGTTCTTATTCATTGAAATTATTTCAAGATCCATGGTATCCACTATGGTATCCTCATCTTTAACCTCATTTTTTTTGAAAATCCCAACCTTATGATTGTTTCCCCTAAAATACTTATGATTGTTATTATTTTACATCATATCCACCATATTGCCACTGAGGTGACCTTGGAACCCAATTTGATTGCTAATTTTGAGGACTTGTAGTGTTCCACAAGGAATAATATTATTACTAGGAAGATTATGGCATCCATATAGACATACCCTGGGGTTTATATTCAGGTGATTAAAACATCCATTTAGGACCACCTTATCTTTCACTAGTCATTTCCATAGGTATCTATTACATTGTGACCATGAAGACATTCTTGGTAATATCTCCCTTTATTTTTTGTACAGCATGGAATTTTTTCTCATCATGGTTAGTTGAATTATGAAATTTACAATATAATTTTTATGGGTTTTTAATATACTATTGAAGTAAATAGAACTTTGAGGTTGCATGTCCTGCTACTCTACATATGTCACATAATTCAATTTTGATTTTAGGATAATCATTCATATGATGTCCTTCCTTACTAAACTCCATACACCATAGACCTAACTTGGTCTTATTGATCTCATGAAGATTATCCATATTTTTAAGAAAAACATATGTTTTCATCTCAATTTTAGAGCTAGATGATGAAGCATCTGCATAATCTTAAATCTATTCTACTTAGAATGCAGTTACTCAAACATCAACCTTAGTTATAAACTATGACTACAAAATGGAAAATCTAATTATTGATTGTGGTCCTTATATAAACCAAGTATCCTTATCCTTGTCTTCCATGATAAAATCAATCTTGTTCATTACATCTTAAAATCTATGATCATATTACCATAATAATTCTTTGATTCACTATTAAATATCCTTAAGATTTGGAATGGTATGACTCAAACACTTATTCATATTTAATTCTACAATTACCTAATCCTTAACTTTTTAAATACCTAGGTAATTAACATCCCTTTTATAAATGAACTCCAGAGCTTGACATATTAAGGTTCTTATGATTTTTCACTTCTTCACATATTTATTTATCACTCCCTTAACCTACCATTTCATATCACAAGTTAATAAATACTATTAAAGGTTAGAATACCCATCATATGGATTTAAATCATTAAACATTAATGCATTGAATTCCATGTTTGGTGCACTTTTAACTACTACTATGGGATTTTTCACATTAGTTTTTATGGAAGTCTTGAAAATAGTTTTGAAAGTGAATCCAAACTCTTCTAACCCCTTCTTATCTATTGATTTCTTAGCTTTTGTGCTAATTTTACCAAATTTATCTATAAACAATTCAAACCGATTTCTATTTCCCCCTTCTCAACACTTTGTTTTCTCTTCTTTGATGAAAAAGTGGGATTGGGGGATGCATACTATTGAAATTAATTATTTGTCTTTAACTTCATATGTTTGTGATCTTGAACCTATGACACCTCTAAGATTGTGTATAACTTCTTCTAGAGCATATTCCTTCCCTAGTCTAAACAATATCCTTCATTATAACTATAATATACCCATATCTTCTAACTAATTTGCTTTTATCTCTATCATTACTTTGTTTTATCACTTCTCTATCCCAATTTTTATATTCTTATTTCATGGGCCCTTCCATTCTTTAATCTTCATAATCTCCACATTATCTAATTTATATAACTTACATAGCATCTCTCTGGGCTCCCCTCTCTTTTTCATCCTCCATTTTACTCCTAATCCTATTTGTATTTAACTTAAGATTGTCCAATTTATTCCATATTATTTATTGTTATAGATCTCTTTATAATACCATAATTTTATTCTCACTCTACTTCTCTATGTTCTCCATATTCTGGGTTCAGGTTCAAGTTCCTCTATTCAAATATACATCATTCACTCTTACACCACACACACCCACATAATACCTAAACTGATTACTCCATGTTGGTAGGGGTAGGCACCATGGCCTTTTCAATGAGCAACATATTGATTAAAATAGGAAGTCATTAAAGGAACTTCCCTTAGATTCCTCGCACAAATAAGTCTTATATAATTTCAAAATATAAGTATCCTTTCATATCAAATTATTTAATGTAATCGTTGATGGTAGACTTGGTCCAATGATCTACCACATGGATCTATTTAGTATCTAAAGTTCATGGGATGTTTACCTTTTCTTCTATACAAACTATAAATTCCATCCTTCTTGGAAAAAAATAATAATATTCTAATTTGGATAACCATAAAGCTAATAATCCAAATAAATCACACCAAAATCTTTCATAAATTTATCCATATATATGCTCTTGAATAAATTATTTCAAAATCTTCTCAACTCTTTTTGATTATTGCTATACAAAATTGTGGATTCTTTCATCTAGCCATCTCTCCAAATATCTTTTCCTTGGTAGCCATTTCAACATGTTTCAACAAAAGATTCCACACTCATCGCACCATTATTATACAGGTTCCTAGAAAACCCATTAGAACATGCTAATATAGAGATAATAATGTGATAAATGATAAAAGAATACAACAAACTATATTTCACATTGAACTTATCCATCAATTAACTAAAATATAAATAGAGATGTAGAAAATGTAGGATTTTTAGATATAAAACATTCACTATAATCTACATGACTAATAGATTTAGAAAATAGAGCATCTTTGTGAATAGAAAAACCATAAAATACATATAAGGGATACCATTTCATAACTAATATTAATATATATCACATCATAACCATTTCACAATAAAACTAATCACTATATAAATAGTTTTATAAAGTGTTATCACTTTATATTTCAACCTTTTGCTAAATCCAAAGGAAAGACTCTTCAAATTATTTAGACTATCACTATACTTTTGAAGAACTGAATACATACACAAAGATATCAAAAATAAAAAAATAGTATGATTTGCATAGATGTCCACTAGTTACACTCTACAATTTTATATCCATATTCTGCACCCAACATTTAAACTATTTTATAAATAGTTAAAATAGGTATCAATATGTTTGGAGGGGTATTTGCCCACTCTAAATGTGAACCATTTCACTCATATTAAAAATAGGTGTCAACATTAGTGAATGATATATGTAAATTCTTCAAAAGGAGGATTGAAACTTATTTTTCACCATGATTTCAATAGTTCATATTTAGAATGAGAATTTGTCCACTCTAATAACTTTATCAGGTTGAGTTCATTTTGAATGTGAAGCTTATAACTTAGAACTTATAGATCCAATATATTTATAAGGATCGATTTATTTTTAGTATATAGGTTGATAATTAGGTAGAAAAATAACTAAATTCAATAATACATGTAATTGACAATACAATAGTTCACATTTAGAGTGGGGGGGGGTGAACACTTTAATAACTTCACAGGTTTGATTCATTTTCAATGCGATGTTGAAATATAATAACAATGAAATTCAAGAAGTTAACCATTATAGGCACAATTAAAATATCTTGATCAATGCTTCTTAGGTATAAAATATTTCTCATGATGGATTCATTTTGAATATAAAGCTGAGTTTCTAGGTCTAACAACTTCTAAATTGAATAGTACATGTAAGACATTTAAGTCAGTGCATATAGGATTTGTAAGATTTGTTTTTACTAAGCTTGCAATCATTCTAATCAAGAGTGTGTGATCACCTACTCTAAATGTTTCTTTAGATGAATTCATTTATAATATAAATCTAAGGTATTATTTCTAATAAAAAATAAATCCAAAAATATAAGTGCACCATTGTAGTCATAGTTTTTGTATTTTTCAATCTAATTATAGCATGTGGCTACCCACTCTAAATGTGCACCATTACAATCATAGTTTATATATTTGTAAATCTATTTAGATGGGGTGACTGCATACTCTAAATGTCAATAATTGTTGGCATAGTGTAAATAGGTGTCAATATGTTTAGACAGGCGACCACCCCCTATAAATGTGAACCATTGTAGTCATAGTGAAAATAGGTGTAAATCATAGTTAATGATGGATGTAAATGCTTGAATAGGATGATTGATACTTATTTTTCATTATACATACAATATTTTAGATTGAAAGTGGGTGGCTATCTACATTGTAAGGAAATTACGTAGATAATTTGCAATAATAGAACTATATATGGTAGAATTAAGAGTAGAATAAGTAGATCCACATCAACAATTGACGAAAGAGAAGAATACTTGAAATTTATGACTAAGCCACTTTGAGGGGAAAACTTCCATAACAATGCATTAAGAACATATTTCATAATATGTTGATAAAATCCTAACCAATACCTCCTATATATACTTTACTTAGACATGGTTATTATATAGGCTGACCATGTTAAGAATATTGAGAAATACAAGAAGTTAATGAAGGTGTGTAATCTATAAGTCAACCATACATATATCTATATGCACTATAGGTTAAGGGAATAACATGACTATTCCCTTCAAAAAAACATTGTCCTCAATGTCATATCAAACTAAGATGTTACTGTAAAAATACTTTATCCTCCCATGTTATATATTTAGATTATAGGTTCTTCCATTTTATCAAATACTACTTAATGGATCTAGTCCATAGTTACGTAGTGCATGTGTTAAGGATATCCTCAGGCTCTAGAATGACTCATCCTTATTCTTCCAATTTAAGTAACTTAGTCTAAGTGGAAAATTTATGTCCAATTACTTTATTTAGGCAAGATACATGGAATACCGAATGTATGCAAGTGGTTAGGGGCAATTCTAACTTGTAATCCACACTACCATTTTTATACAATATCTAGAAAGGGCCATATTACTTAGGTGATATGTTTTTATCCATTTTAATTAATTTAGATACATATACTTATATGGTTAAAAATTCATAAAGACCTAATAACCTATGTCAAAATGCTACTCAATGTGGTATTGATATGCTTGTTGCTTCATTTAATTTTATGCCATTACTAAATTCTCTCAAAAACTAACACTTCCTATTGATGGTGAATGTGTTCCTCAATAGATCAATCCTTAGGATATATTGGAAAAATTGAAGTGATGGATGTGGGGCGATACCCATACAATTCCACAAAGGGAGACATCTTGGAAGAAGTGTGAAAAGAAGTGTTATACCACCATTCAATAAGTGGTGGCCAATGAACCCATTTGTCTTATTTGTCATAAACAAAACAACAAAGATACCATTTAAGAAATTTGTTGAATACCTCTATTTTTCCATTAGATTGAGGATGGTAGGATGAGTTATGATCCAACTGGGTACCTAAACATGCAAATAATTTAGTCTAAAAATTACTAGTAAATATGGGTTCTTAGTCACTTATAATGATATTTAGAGTGCCATGAAAATTTTAATTTGTATTGAAAAAAGTAGAGGCTACTATACCTGGAAGAAAATGGATGTGTTAAGGAAAAAAAATGAGAATACTTTGTGAGTCTATCCATAAATACCATGATAACATTTTTACCCTTAGGCTATGGTAACCCTGTAATGAAATCCCTAGAAACCTCTTCTCGATGCTAGATATGGATGGATAAAGGCTATAAAAGACTTGGGGTATTAATGGTTTTACCTTTATTTTGTTGGCATACCATGAATTTAGCCACATACTATTGAACATCCCCTTGAGTCCTTTCCAAAAGAAATGTTGCTTGATTCTATGACATATTTTTAAAAATCCTAAGTGACCTCCAAGTGGAGAGGCATGAAGTTCCTGAAGAATTTTATGTTTGAAGAGAGAGTTCTTAAAAAGGTATAATCTATATTTATACCATATTGTGTTCCATTTACATGTAAAGTTTTCATATTTGTTATAACCCTATTGAAGATTGTGAATCAAATTCTTGGTAGCACTGTCATTCTCCCATTTTGATCTTGCTTCTTCTAACCAATCTACCTACCACATGGTCATGGTACATAACAATGCCTCAATTGATTCATTCCCATCGAGAGAGGGAATATTACACCAAATTATCTTTTCATTTATTATACACTATTTCAAAATCATAGCCTAACATTTTACTCACCCATTTTTTTTGTTCTTCAATTAAAAAGCATTATTCTAAAAAATATTTGAGGCTATCATGATCAGTCTTTTACCTAAAAGTGATGACCCATCAAATAAGGTCTGCATTGATTCATTACATGAAAATTATCATATATTAGTTTGAGACTATTTTTTTCCTTTAGTTTTTGAATTTCAAATGCTAATGGTCTACCTTCTTGCATGTGTACATCACCCATGCTAAATCCTAATGCATCACACTCCACAACAAACATTTAAAAAAAATAAGAGTAACTAAAATTAGAGTTGTGCACATAACCATTTTAAAATATTTAAATGCCTTGGTAGCTATGTCAGTCCACTAGAGGGAGTCTTTATTTAGTAAAGAGGTGAGTGGGGCTATAATTCTACCATAATTTTTGACAAACCTATGATAGTAACTAGTTAGCCCCAAAAATTTGTGGAGGTTATTGAGGATCTTGAGAACCTTCCACTACATCATTGCCTATATTTTATTATGATAAAATTTCACTCCATGTGAAACAATATGACCCAAGTACTCCACCTCTTGGACACCAAAATCACATTTTGAAGGTTTGGAATAAAGTTGATGTTATTCTAGAATTGAAAGAATCTGTTTCACATGCTTCAAATGGTATTCCAATTTTTTTTTGTAGATGAGGATATCATAAAAAAATAATACAAAATTTCTAAAAAATGGCCTAAAAATAATATTCATCAAACTCTAAAATTTATATGGTCATTTGTGAGGCCAAAAGGCATGACCATAAATTCATAATGGCCTTCATGAGTTTTGAAAGTTGTTTTAGCTATTTCCTCATCATGGATGCAAATTTGATGATATATAGAGAGAAGATATAACTTGGTAAAATAAATATCACCATGTAATTCATCTATAAAATCATCAATTATTGGAATAAGAAACTTATCTTTGATGGTGTATTTATTGAGTTCTCTATAGTCTAGGCACATCCTCCAATTATCATCCTTAATCCACACCATGACCACCAGAGAGGAATATTCACTTTGACTATGTTGGATGATTCCTACCTCTAACATCTCTTGTACATATTTTAAATTTCACTCCTTTTGGTATAGGGATACTTTTATGGTCTGATATTGCGTGGTTTACTTCATGGAATGAGTCTAATGTCATGATCATGTGCATGCCTTGGAGGAAGTCCTTGTGGCATGCCACCAAAAATAATAGAATGGTCATCCAAAACATTTCACAAATTAGGATGTGTAGACTCCTTAGATGGTTGAACCTCTATGGAAAATAAACATGCCACAAAACCTTTTGCACCTTTTCTAAGAATCTTTGGCATCTAGTGGGAAGTATTCAGTTGTAGATATTTAGCTTGTAATACATGTAGTTCAAAATTCTTTCCTTCTAAATGGAACCTCATGAATAATTCTTAGAAATTCATATCAATAGTGCCCAAAGTGGTGAGCCACTACACTCCAAAAATAATGTCATCTCCTTCCATGAGAATATCAAACCTAGGGGACTATAAAAAATAGTTTCCCATAGCAAGCTTAATACTATGGTATTTTCTAGAATAGTTTATCATACCACCATTTGAAATCATAACCTAAAAATATTGAGTTGGGTAAATGAAACAATTCAAATAAGTAACCAACTTAGTATTGATGAATTTATGTGTACTCCTCGAGTCAATTAACATAGTCACCTTCTATTCCTTTAGGAACACCACCACCTTAAGAGTGAGGAGTATTAATTTTTAAAATTACATGGAAAGAAATATTAGGTTGAGAATCTTTAGATTCATCCTCAGTTTCTTCCAACCCTTCCCCTAAAGCCTCATCATCTTCTTCCTCCTCATTGGCACCATTAATGTAAAATAACTTATTTTCAACACATCAATGCCCTTTGCTCAATTTTATATCATAACCAAAACACAAACCTTTTACATGATTTTTTTCCACTTGTGTCAATTTGGTAAGTTGATGAAATGACGATGTTGAGAAGTTGCATTCACAAACATTGGTGAAATGTCTTCATTTGATCAACTCTTTTTCCTTAGCCATGCATGCCCTTGGTATGACCTCATAAATAATACTAGGATGAAACATGTAAACCTAAAATTGGGTGCTATCTTTGAGGCCACCCAAAAATAAGTCAGTCAAATTTTCCTTAGTGATGTTTACCACATGTAAGGAGAGATTTTGAAATTGATGAATATAGTCCTTGACTTTCCCGATCTAAAATAACTTGGCTAGTTGACTAAATTAGTTTTTACATACATTGTTATGATAGTGAAGCTATAACTCCTTGGAAAATACTGACCATGAAATTGGTACACCCTTACTTTTCTTTTGAGCACACAAACAACAATACCAAATGAATGTCTTAGGTTATATATATATAGAGGCCATAACCACTTTTTTTGAACGTGGCGTATGATATAGATCAAATAAATTTTCAATTTGAGTAAGCCAAGTGAGTGGATCATTACCATCCAACTTGCATAGGTCCACTTTTGGAAAAATCATATTAGATCTAAAATTGGTGTTGGTATTTTTTGGAAGAAGTAAACCAAACTAAAGTGGTGGAGGATTATTTTGTAATGATTGAGCTAAATTTTTTTCCAATTACCCATATATTTGTTGTAATTGATCCATCACACTATCCAAGTCCCCTCTCAAACCTATAATGTCCCCTTGAACCATAACAAAATCATCTTTTCTCATCATGCCCTACAACTTTAACTTAAATTGATGAACTACATCTGAAATAGATAGATCAAAAGTTTTAGATTACATTTCATACTTTTGAGGATATTTTAGAGTGTCTTTCCATTTCCAACATCCATGACTTTTTGGATCAACCATACACAAACCTTGAGAGGGTTTTAGCCCCCAAAAATGTATTGATGGAATACACCATTGTGATCATCTTGAGATGAATCTAACTACTACTATTTTGCATAAGGGTGAAAATGTTTGATCCCAAAAAGTGTACTAATAGAATATACCATTGTGATCATCTCATAGAGATGAATCCAACAACTGCTAATTTATACAAGGCAAAAAATTTATAGAATTGTTTTTACCCAAAAAAAAATGTTTTTTCTTTTTTGTTTAAAAAACCTCACAAACAAAACTATGGTGATGAAAAAATAAATTCCTCCTAGATCACAAGTTATATTTTTTTGGCCTTATAGTGTTCAAGATGCTATATTCAAATAAAAAAATTACACTACATAAACTTTCCCAAATTGAAGCTTTGTTACCACTTGTAAGGAAATCACTTAGATGATTCACAATAATAGAACTATATATGGTAGAATTAAGAGTAGAACAAGTAGATCCATAACAATAATTAGTGAAAGAGTATAATACTTGAATATTATGACTGAGCCACTTTTAGGGGCAACCTCCACAACAATTCAATAAGAATAAAATTCACAATATAATGATAAAAGACTAACTACTACCTCCTATATATACTCTAATTAACCATGGTTATTCCACAGGCTGACCATGCTAAGAACATCAAGAAATACAAGCATCTAATATGGAGGTGTGTAAGCCACAAGTCAGACAAACATATCCTTAGATGCACTGTAGGTTAAGGGCATAACATAATCCAATAAATTTCATAGGTTTGATTCATTTTGAATGTGAGGCTTATTTCTTAGACATCTTAAATATAAAATTATTCTAAGTATAAATCAATTATGAATATAAATCTTAGGTGTTAGGTCTAACAATAAATAAATTCAAAAATACATGTGAGTGACATTGCATCAATTCAAATTTAAAGTGGATGGAAACCCACTCTAAGAAATTTCATAGGTTGGATTTATATTGAATGTGAAGCTTAGGTATACTAGTAATGAAATTCAAGAAGTGAACCATTGTAGTCATAGTGAAAATATGTTGATTGATGCTTATTAAGTCTAATTTAGGTCTTAGGATGGATTAATTTTGAATATAAAACTTATTTTTTAGGTCTAAAAAATAATAAATTGATTAGTAGATGTAATAAATTTAAGTCATAGTGTATATAAGTTGAGTAATATTATTTTTACTAAGCATGCAATTGTTTTCATTAAGAGTGGATAGCTACATATTATTACTAATAATGTTATTGTTCTCATTAAAAGTGGGAAACCACCAAGTTTAAGTAATTTTTTGATATGGATTTGTTTATAATATAAATCTTAAGTTTTAGGTGCAAAAATAAATAAATATGACAATGCATTTGCACCATTACACTCATAGTGTATATATGTGTTAATATGTTTATAAGTGGTTTCCACTCATACTAAATGTGAGCCATTGTAGGCATAGTGAAAGTAAGTGTCAATTTGTTTAAATGGGATGGTCACCCACTGTAATTTAAGACAATAATTGCATAAGTAATGACTACCTACTCTAATAAATTTTATAGATTGGATTAATTGTTAATGTGAATCTTAGATCATCCAAAAAATAAAAATAACAATACATGTGCATCATTTTATTCTAAGTATAAATATTTTTAATTATGTTTAGAGGCGGTGGCTGCCCACTCAAGAAAACTAGCTAAGACATGCAATTTTATTTTATTTAATTTTCATTTTAAGTGATTCAAAACATATGGGAATTATGAATGTAATTTTTTTCTTCTCCATTAAAGAAACATATTTTCACTATGCTTGAAATTACTCACATATATTATTGAATTTCATTGTTGGTAAATATAAGGATCGCATTCAAAATGAATACAAATTATGAATGATCTTAGGGTGGGTGACCACCCAATATAAATATGAAAAATTTCAAGTATAGTAAAACTAATTATCAATTATCCTATTGAATAATCTATGTTTTTCATCCACTATGATTGACACCTATTTCCATTGTTCCTAGAATGCTTCACATTTAGAGTGGGTGGTTTCCCCCTCTAAATATATTAGAAAATAAATACTCTATGATTCTAATGGTGCACATGTATTTTTTAATTTATTTGTTGTTATACCTAAGACCTAATATTTATGTTATAAATAAATCAATTTTGAGAGATCTCTTATAGTGGACAACCACCCACTCTAATTGTGAACTGTTGTAGGCATAGTGAAAATAAATTATACTCAAACTATTGAAATGGTGTAAGTAATAAATTATATGTATTGTTAATTTAATTTTTTGTTTGATCTTGTTTTCATATTCAAAATAAATCCAACATAAAAATGTTCTTGCAATGGGTAGAAACCCACTATAAATGTGAAAAATTACACTTATAATGAGAGTAAGTCTCACCTATATGTATTGTTGGATTTCTTTGTAGTTAGAAAGAAGGCCTAAACATTATATTCTAAATGAATCCATCCCAAAAAAAAATTTAGAGTGGGTGTCCACCCACTCTAAATGAGAATTGATTATAGGCATATTTAAAAAAATCTTACTCATCATGTTTGCACCATGCCTTATAATATTTATATGTATTATTGAATTTAGCTTTTGTTAGACCTTACACCTATGCTTTATATTAAAAAATGAATCCATCTTGAGAAAACTATTATACTTAATAAGTGTCAATCATAGTGGATTATGGATATAAATATATTGATACTTATTATCACTATGCACATAATGGTTCACATGTAGTGTTGATAGAACAAGGCTCCACATTCAAAATAAATTCAACCTATGAAATTTATTAAGAGTGAGTTATCACCCACTCTAAATGTGAACCATTGTAGACATAGTGAAAATAAGTGTCAATAGTCTTATTTGAAATAATTTCATCCATCATACATTTTGTTTCACACCTTATTTCAAAATTTCTACCATGGTTCACATGCATTGTTAGATTTTTTGATACACCTAGTATTCATATTCAAAATTAATTCAACCTACGAAAGTTATTAGAATGGGTAGTTACCCATTATAAATGTGAACCATTGTAGACATAGTGAAAATAAGTGTCAAACATCCTATTTAATCTTTCACATTCCTCTTCCACTATTATTGACACCTATTTGCACTATGCCTATAGTCTATGTTTCTTCTCCATTGAATATGTCCCTTTTAAATGTACATCAAGATGTTTTTGTTTCATTATATATGTTTTTTTATTTAGTTTTTTGTTCTTGTTGCTATATTTTTTTTCAAATTTGTGCACTATGCTTGCAATGGTTCTCATTGAAGTCATAGTTAAAATAGGTATACATCATAGTGGTTATTGGATGTAAATGATTAAATATGAGAATTAAAAATTATTTTCACTATGCCTACAATGATTATAATTTATTTTGGGAAGCCATCCTCTCTAAAAACTTTCATATGTTGGATTACTTTTAAATGCTGAGTTTAGGTCTACCAAAAAATAAATTCAATAATATATGTGCACATTTCAATAAATAATTCAACTAAGTGTCAATATTTTTATAGTGTGTAGCCACCCACTCTAAATGTGAACCATTAAAGGTATAATGTAAATTGATGCACATATATTGACACATATTTGCATTATTCATGCAATGGTTCACATGTATTTTTAAATTTAATTATTGGTAGAAGGCACTTTCATAATGTATTCATCCTAAAAAAGTTATTAGAGTGGTTGTTTACCCTATCTAAATATGAAAAAAATAAGTATGGTGAAAAAAAGTGTCACAGTGTATATATTTGAAGTAATTTCATCTCTCATCTACTATGATTCACACCTATTTTCATTATGCCTATAATGTTTCACATGTATTATTAAATTTATTTAGTGGTATACATAGGATTCACATGAAAAATGAACCTAGCCTATGACAATTCTTAGGATGGGTGGTCACCCACTCTAAATGTGAACCATTACATGTATAGTTAAATAAAGTCTCAATCATCCTATTAAATATTTTACATCCTTCATCCACTATGGTTGACACAAAATTTCACTATGCTTACAATTTGTGTTTCTTATCCATTGAAGTTGTCCCTTTCAAATTCATGGAAGGATGTGTTTGATTCATCATACATGGGTTTTTCTTCACCTTTAACTTGTTATTGTTGTTGTTTTTGTACTAATTTGGTGCTATTTTTTGAATTTTCACATTGCATTTGGCATAAAACTCATATTTTTATTGAAAGTTGTAACTATAAATATTCAAAGGGTTAATCCTAGTTGACATATGAAAAAAATGGATGATTGAAATTATTTTCACTATGCCTAAAATGATTCACATTGTAGACATAGTACAAATAGTTTTACATCATAGCGGTTGATGGATGTAAATGCTTCAATAGGATCGTTGACTCTTATTTTCATCGTTCCTAAAATAGTTATCATTTAGTGTGATGTCCACCCACTCTAAGAAATTTAAAAGGTTGGAGTTATTTTAAATGTGAAGCTTAGGTATACCAAAAAATAAATTCTATAATACATGTGAACCATTTTAGGAAATATTGTAAATAAGTGGCAATATGTTTATAATGGATGACCACCCACTCTAAATGTGAACCATTATAAGTATAATACAAATGGATATAAATATATTGACACTTATTTTAATATTCATGCAATGGTTCACATGTATTTTTGAACCTCATTATTGGTAGAATAAGGATTCACACTCATAATGAATTCAACCTATGAAATTTATCAAATTGGGCAACCAACCATTCTAAATATTAATTGTTGAAGACAATTAAAATAAGTATCAATAATCCTAATTTCACCCCTCATTCACTATCATTGACCCCTAATTTCACTATTCATAAAATGGTTCACATGTATTGTTGAGTTTATTTATTGATAGACCCAACCTTCACATTCAAAATGAATCCAACCTATGAAAGTTCCTAGAGTGGGTGTGTGCCCACTCTAAATGTGAACCATTGTAGGCATAGTGAAATAAGTGTATTACATTCAATTTGAGCATTTAAATCCCATATCCACTACCATTTACACTTATTTTTATAATCCATATGATGGTTCACACATACTTTTGAATTTATTTGTTAGTAAGCCTAGACTTCACATTCAGAGTTACTTATATCAACACCCTAAATGTGAATCTATAATGGTATTTATGGACCCATTAATATTATATACAATCCATTATTAAAGATCTTTATAATTTTCAAGTGAATTAGAAATACATACTTGAATGTGAAAAAATGTTTTTATTATCTGACTTGAAATACATATTATCCTAGAAATATTTAATTTTAAACTAGGACAACCCTCTCCAATAATTAAATAAGTTCATCCATAATGAAAACTATAAAATTTTTGACATTTAAAAATTTATCCCATATACAAGACATAAACCATCCCATTTATCAATTTTATTTATCATAATTTGAAGTTTATCAAATAAATTCAAATCTATTGAAATTTCACTTGTCAACTCAACTATTTAACATTTTAGACCATTTTAACTTGATTATTTCCTTGGGTAAAAAAGATTTTAATCATGCACTAATGTAAGAGGTTAAAAAAAAACTCATTATGACATCAGATCAAGGCCCTCTATAATTAAAAATAATAATAAACTAGTGTGTATGTTAGTTTGGTCATCATTTCTCATGTTAAAGATTAAAAATTTTCTATATCAAAACCTAAAATGTGAATGTCTAATTGTGTTCATGTAATTTAGGGGTAAAATTAAACAAACCATGAGTAGTAAACCCAATATATTCTTTAAAACTTTAACATTTTCAAGTGAAGTATAAATACATAATTGAATGTGTCAATATGTTTTTTTAATTTGGCTTGAAATACATCCCATCCTAGAAATAAATATTTTAAAATGGGATCACCTTATCCAAAAAATAAATGAAGATCATCCATAAAAAAATATGACTTATTAGACAAGTTTATGCTGCTTCCATCTACAAGGCATATATTTTTAAGGAGATTCAAGTCAATTTCAATTTCATTTGTCAAAAATAATGCTTTTGATCCTAGACCTTTATAACTTTATTCTTGCCCCAACCAAATAATGTTTTAGGTTCTTGTCCATGAAATAAGCTATCATACATACCCCTTGTGACATGGGATCAATTCCTAAAGTAGTTTTGAAAAATAATAAATTGATGTTTATTTTGTCTTGGTCATCATTTTATACATTTGAGATTTAGGTTGGCTTATATCAATGCCCTAAACTTGAATCTAGAATGGTGTTGATGTAATCCATAAGGAAAATTAAATAAACCATGGGTAGTAGAGCCAATCCATGTTTAAATATTTTTAGCATTTACAAGTGAAGTATAAAGACATAAAATAATGTGTTAATATGTTTTTTTTATTTGGATTGAAATATATCTCATGCTAGATTTTTTTACCTTGCTAAGTGTGTGCATTTAACTATTTTATATTTAGTTTTAGGTTTTGATAGAGAATAATTTTTTTTATATTATGAGTTGTCATGACACATAAAGGTATACCTCTTCATAAATACATGAGATCATATAAAGTCGCATATCTGGAAGAAATGATGAATTTTTAATGTTCAAGTTGAAACCAATAAAGTAAGCCTATTAATATGTTTTGAAAGTATAATTAAAATTTTATAGGAGGAAAAAAATAGCTCAAAATGTATAATAATTTTATCAAGGTGAATATAATAATAAATCATTATAAATGGACATCATACTCATGATAGATGAAATAAGCACTTCACAAAACATGATCAAACATCAATATTACATTTGTAAAGGACTAGATAGAAGATTAATTAGTACATGTTAATAGGTGTGTGGAGGTGTAAGTCATAGTTATGAAAGATCTAAATAGGTAGATCCATGTACTTATTTCCAAATGATTATGGTTTACATGGATCTTTGAGCACTATAGTTCATAAACACAATAATTAATATGGATTGAAAATAAATGAAGTGGGTCGACTTTATTATTATTTTATTATTTTTTAAAGCATAGAAGAAAAAAGTTAAATAAATTTGAAGATGCATTTAATTGTATATTTATTATGATGAGTGATATGAGAGTGGAGGACAGTTTTTATAATTAATGAGAGAGTTGTATGAATTGGATTTTGATGGAATAATATGGAAATCCATTGAACATGTTTACAATTTTTTTGCTAGAATATTTCTTGTAAGATGAATTTTTATTCAAGGAAAAATAGCTATGCACACCTCAATGTCCATTAATGGATTATATTTTATGATATAAAATCATAGTGGAGGAATAGATGGATACATTGGAGTAGTTATTATTTGATATTAATCATATAAAAAAATCTAAATTTGATAGTTCTTTAATAAACATTTCCCTATAGATAATGTGTGGGGACTTTCAACTACATTATCTAAAAAATATTAACATAATAAAAAATGACATTCATATGGTATGTATCAAAATATTTAATTGGTTAAAAGAGTTTAAATTTTGAATTATGTGTTAGTGTATATAATATCCTAAATGAGAAATGAACTACTTGGAATGTTTTTCACCCTGATCAATATTGGTATTTGATTTATTAGAAATGGGAAAATTTAGTTGTTTAAAATAATGATAGACTACATAAACTTGTCATAACAACATAAAATAGGTTTGTTAATGGAAAAAAAACATAATAAATATGGATTGGATGTGGGATGGAATATGTAGTGAAAATAAGTTCTTAACAAAGTTATTTTTATGATATGATTGCTTTCACATAGTTGATGACAATAATTGTATAAACTAAGCTTGTCGATGACATACATGATAAAATTTGTGATTTAAAAATGTTTCCTTGTAAAAAATTAATAGGAAAAATGCATAAAATATATTTGTTGAGGGCATAAAAGTAAATATAAAAAATCTATGTTTAAAAAAATGATGTGCCAAACAAACTTGATGATAATAATTGAATAAAATCAGATTTTTATTTACAAATATAAAAATAATAAAAATTTATAAAATGGGTGCACCTAAGTTGCAATAATGGTTAATAACATGTTCTCCCAAAAGGGAGGTCACAGGTTCTAATTCTATAGGGGGTAAGGTATGCATACCTTCATGAAAAGTATCTACATGCAATGGACTAATTGGCTCAGTGTTCAATACAAAAGGGGTCAACACATGGATTGAAAACTATGTTTAATGCAACAAGGCAAGTACACAGTCTATGGATAGGGATACTATTTACCACTGGTTTAGGATTTTTTTATTAAAAAAGATATCTGTACCCAAAATTTACACCTATTAATAGGTTAGTAGTAATTTTAGGTAAAAATCAAGAAAGGATAAGAGTTATTGGATTCCTCCACCATTAAGGTGGTTCAAATTGAATTTTGATGGTGCTTTCAGGGAAAATCTAGGTGATTTCAAGACTAGTTGTATTATTCAAGATTATAGTGGATCTTTGATCAAGGTACCATACAAAAAACTTATAGAGGGAACTAAAATTGAAGTGGAAGCCCAAGAATTGGTTACTAGGATTGAAATTTCCATTCACTATAATATTGATAAGCTCATCATTGAAGGAGATTACTACATTATAATTTATGCACTATTGAAAATATATGCCACCTCTTATAAACTAGAGAATATTTTGTTCAGTGTTTGGGGTAAATTTATCATTTTTTTCTCTTTAAAATGCAAGTATTATTTTTGAGAGGCTAATTTTGTTTCCGATTTCCTTTATAATTTTTGAATTGATCAACTTGAAGTAATCAAAATGGATAATATTCATGATACTTGAGGAGATTTTCCATCCTTAACTTCCATCAGTATATGTTTTTAGTTTAATTTTCCTTTTAAAAATGATTATATAAATCAATAAAGGAAAATATACAAGAGAGAAAATTAAATAAAAAATAAAAAATGAAAATTGGAAATTGAATTTGATGATAATATATGGGAAAAATCTATTTCAAAATCTTGTATAGTAATCAATTTCATTGATTATTATTTTTGGAGTAGCTCTTTTCATAATGTCAAATCTAGCCACCTCATTAGCCTTTTTGATAACATCCTTGTACCATGTGTGTTTCCTATGTGATCATGGGTGGTAGTTGAGTGTATTAATAACAAGGATTTTGGTTGATTTATTTTTGTCAAGTGGTGTATTTGCTTTATCTTCTTTCTACCTTGGGTTCCAGATGGTTAGTCAAGGAGCATTGGTGTGTCTAGCATGAATGAGGGGTAGAATTAGCATTGACAACTCTGGTAGTGTATGGATATAGTGTAGTATAATAAATGGTGTTTTAAGGAGGTATTTCATGGTCAAATCTTAATAATATCTTCTGGGTTCCATCTAAATAATTTTTTTAGGAAATTTCAAATATTTTAGGTAAGGATTACTTGGAGTATGGCTTGCATAGTAAGGTCAATTCTATAGTGGTAGTAATGTTTTCCATAAACACCATTAATATCTTATCAAATGATGAGGTGGTTTCAAATATGGTTACATTTTTTTTAAAACTTGAACATCACTATGGCTTAGTGGAGGCAATTACAAATTCTGAGTTGGGTCCTTTACCCAAACTCCTTTTCACTGGCTCTGATGGGGTTGGATTATTGTCTATTTCTACTTTTAGGGTAATAAAAACATGATCCATGATATTTATGGGATTTTTAGAAGAGATTAATTAGAAAGTATATGATAATGACTTAGTTGAGGGTCATTTTATATATATGCCTTCCCCAAACACATCTTAAAAACCCAATTATGGAAATATCATGTTGGAAGGAGGCTCGAAAAAACAAAGAATGGGTGGATGTAGTCAAGCTTCTAAAAAAATTGGTGGATTGGGGGGGGGGTGGTTAAAACTCCCTATTTATTACCAAAGACACCATGTTGGCTTACCACAAAGGCCATGCAGGGTCATTTGGACAACAACAAAGTGACTACATCATTAGGTGGATTCAAAATCAAACATAGGGGCTCCAAGATGAAAGTGGTAGGTGAATCATCTTATATGGATTTTAGTGATAAGGAAATCATCATATTGGATGATCTTTAAACTAAGGTTTCTTTTGATTAAACATGGTAAATACACAATTTTATGGTTTCCATTATTTTTATGTCTTGCTGGGTGGACTTTTGGCTATTCTAGGGTTATCTTTTTTTGGGTATTTGTGTGTTTTGTTTTTTGATATCATTCATCATGCCAATTATTTATATTCTCCATGGTTAATTGTATAAAGCTAAGTTTATTCATACTTTCCTAGTTTTTGTGTTATGTTTTATGGCAGGGGACCAGTTTAAACCCCACTAACAAACCAAAAAAAATGTATAAAATGGAAGATAAAATAGAAATAATTATTATACCATCCTTCATAATTACCATAATTATTTTTGAATCTAATAAATTTTTGAATAATTATGGAAATATAATAGGATCATAAGATAATTTTAAATTATTAGGGTTTATAGATTGTTATTCTATCATTTAATTCATTATATTAAATTTTTAAAATCATATAGATTACTTGAACTAGAACATGTGAACTACAATGAATTCATCATTGGATAATGAGGACTTAAAATTTATATTTATTATTTTATGATCCTTATATCATATTTTAAAAAAATTTAGCATGGTCATATGTTGGTTGAATATAAAATTTTATTTGGACTCGAGATGACACCCAAGGGTTGGTTATAAAATAACTTGTGGGTTAAAACTTAACAATACAATGATTTTATTTTTGGGAAAACATTGATGTTAAAAATGTCAATATAATGAAGACATTCAAGCTGAATATTCCCTGGAATGATTGACATAGGTTATTTTGCATGATTACATTGAGACTTCTATCATGTAGTGAGTTTCCATTACATATGGTTATAATTATTTTAATGTTAAATGTATTATAACGTATATTATATTTTTCACATTATCAATCATATTAAAGTCTTTTTGAAATGCTCAAGTATATTCAATCTTCACATTCAAAATGATTCCAACCTGAAAAAGTTCTTAGAGTGGGGGATACCATCCACTCTAAGTGTAAATAATTATAGTCATAGTACAAATAATTATCTTATGTCTTATTGAACAATTTACATCCATAATATTCTATGTTTTAAAATTATTTTCATTATGCTTACAATGGTTCACATTTTGTCTAGGAGTCAACTTACTCTAAATAGATTGGCATTTTTTTCACTATACATGAAATGGTTGATATTTAGAGTGGGAAGACACCCACTCCAAAAATAGATATCATTAAATGAAATCAGAAATTATAATTATATGTAAATACTAATGTGTATATTTACATATTAAGAATTAAAAAAAAAGGTATATAAAAACTACTATGTATTTACATATTAATATAATTATTATGTATTAGTAAGTTTGTGTAATGCTTGATATGTAATTATATAAAATAGTTTTTATATAGAGTTTTTAAAATTATCGATATGTAATTATACATAATATTATATAATTATCATTATTATATAATTAGATTTTAAACTCAAGACTTAAATCCTTTAATCACTCTAGTAATAACTACCAATTATTCACCTCTCAAATGCATGAATGACGAAGTACATAAAAACCCAACATGTCATGCTTTCATTCTTATTTTGTTAGGTCTAGTTCTAATATTTCTATTTTTCTGATATCTCTTTAATGGCATGACTGCATGACTTCATGTTTTTTGGTATCTCCTACATGGTTTCTTGAAAATAGAACATAAAATGTATGGATAATTTATGATCATACCATAGGAACATGATTTGTATGAAAAAATGTATAAATTAGATGTGGTATTATAAATTATAATAATTATAAGATATATTTGTTATTATATTTACAAGAAGCCATATATCTTTGGTGGATGATCTTTGACATTTATTTTCACTAAACTTAAAAATAATCACATCTATGATTGAAATTCTTTGTTGATAACTCTAAAATTCACATTAAAAAATAAATCACACTTATAGTAATTATGTTAGTGTGTTTGCTTTTACACTATTTATACCTTATTTTCATCCCTTACATGATGTAATCTCTTTAAATCATACAAATTTGAGGATAGATATATATAGAAATTAGTGATCTAAAAAAATAAAAAATTGATAATCATAATGTCAAACATGCCCAAATATGTAGTTAATGGATCTTTTATAAGTTTTAAAATGCACAGTCTTTCACATAGTTAACATAAAATGGTATTTAATTTTTGAAAAAATATTCATAATATTATTTTTGGTATTAAATTCAATAATTTATCCAAAAATAAATTAAATAACATGCATGATTCCAATTAATAGCCTTTTTTCCATTTTTGGCTAAGATGAGATTTAAGTCCAAACTATCATTACTAGATCATTTGGAGTCATCTATTTTTCATGAAGATTAGTTACTTTATTTTATTATTCTTAATTTTATGTAGAATAATATAAATATTGGGGATAAATTTAATTTCAATTCATTTAATGAAAATAAATAGGAGATGCCATTTAGGACAGGTCTTTTATTTTGAATCTTAAATCCAAAACAATCTTGAACAAAAAAAGAATGGAAGTATAACATTAAAAATATTTTAATTTCCTTTTGAGTTAACTATGGCCACAACATTAAAAATACATTCTCATGATCATGAATATATTATATAAATAAAATTAATTTTTGATGGTTTTATAATAAATGCACATCTCTAAAAGGCACATATATAATTAATATTTCAATAGGATGAATGAATTTTATTTTCATTATGCTTAAAATGGATCATATGTACAATTAATTTTTTTTGTCAATATCTCTAAACTTCTCATTATTATTAAATTATCACCTTAGTTCTTAAAAGTAAAATAATTAAGTTATGAACAATGTCCAAATTTAAAACCCTTGTAGCCACTTCAAAAGGTTATGTTGTAAATTATATTTGACTTAACCATGATCACATATTTAAAATTATGTTCACCTACTCATGGATACTCCAATGGATACTTTCATTAAAACCAAGGTTGTGTAATGATATTGAATTGTATTAATAGATATATAATTAATAAAACACCACTTAATATGAAATTATTTGAGTTCAATGTCCTCAGACTATAAAAATAAAGTGTGGGGTTTAGTATTAAATTTCATAACATATTTTAGCACCTCTAAAAATTAAATATGGGGTTTTTTTATGAAATTACAAAACCTTTTTTAATTAATAAAATTAAATTATAAGATTGATTCTATTTTCCCATAATTTTTCATGCCACTTGGTTATTTCCATTTCTTAATTATAGAGTATGGACCTTTATACAAATTTTCATGGATGTAAAATTTGAAAATTTGAACCTTATTTGTAATTGAGATATCATTTTAATTTTAAATGTAAATGTAATGTATGTATATTATATTTTATCTAATGAATTCTTACTCATGTCATTGAGGAGATGTGTAAATTTTAATTTGGACCTTGTTTACAACTTGAATCATTTTATTTGTAAAATGTAAATCCAAGCAAAAATATCAAAACAAGGGTCATATTAAAATGGGATATTTGGAAGAAGCTATGGACATTCATAAGGGAATAATAAAAAAATGGCTTTGTCTAATGGTATAGTTATATAGACCTTAGTACACATGTATGCCAATTGTGAAATAATCTAAAAAATATGTGATTTTTTTTCACAAAATACCTTAAAGTATTAAGTATTATATATATATGAAAAAAATTAGGTTTCCTTTTAATGTGTGGCTAGACTTGGGTGTAGAGTGTGGACCAAAAAAATCAGTCAAGGGAAAAATGTGTTAGGAGAAAAGCAATGTATAAATAAATATAATAATTCAAATTAGATATAAAAAATATAACTAAATATTATTAATATTTATTGGTTTTATTTTCTCCAATTCCTTATTATTGATGCCATAAAGGAAATACCAAAAACTAAGAAAACCAAAATAGAATTAACAAATCAAGAATTAAAAGATAAATTTAAAATTTCATAATTTACCTTTGTGCCAAACATGATAATGGAATTTAAAATATAATGCTTTACCATTGATTTAACCATAGTCATGTAATATAAAATATATTTATTTACTATATAGTTAACCATGGTCACAACATTAAAAATTTGTTCGACTTATGGTTATATAATATGAATGCAATTAATATTTGATAATTATAATTATAATAGTTTTATTTATTCATTATATCATTAGGCTTATATATTAATCCTAGTATTAAATTTAAGTCTAAATTGATATTAATATATACTCTGGAGTCATCTCTATTTTTCATAACTCTTAATTATTTTTCTTTTTTATTATTAATTTGATGATGATTGACAAGGCCTAATATGATAACATGATGGGTAGGAAATTGATTTAAAATGTATAGCTTTTTAAAATTCTATATTTAATACTATTTATATTAAAATGTAGTGGTTTAGCTTAATTATAGTGATTATCAATTTTAATATGTACTTTTAATTTCAATATATTATATGTATATTGTAAAACTAGTGTCCACACCCTTTCTTAGGACCCTGTACTAACATGGGAGCTTTGGAAGAAACTATGGGAATTCATTTAAGTATAATCAAAATTGGAATAATTATATGATGAATTATTTTTGGCCATGGTAGACATGTATTCCAATTTTGAAAATATATATAAGGCATGGCATCTATTTGAAAAAATACCTCAAAGATAAGTGATCTTATAGAAACAATAATTGTAAGATATGCACAAAATATGTTTCATAAAAATGATTGGAAACATTTATGGAAATGCAACTAGTATTTTTTAGTAGCACTATAATTCATTTTAAAATTGAATTACATCTTAACTAATAAAAATAAATCAAATTTAATGAATGCATATGCCCTGCATAATATTGTATGAAAAAAATTGAATTTCCTATTAAATGCATGTAACATCAACACAAATATTATTCCCTATAAGAATATGAAGCTTTATTATACTATGTTTTATTTGGAACATTTTTTGAGATTTTATTTTTACATAGTGATGCTTGGAGTTAAAAAAACCATTCAATATTCCATGGTCAAAATATTGTTCTTAATATAATTTTACTACACATTATTCATATCTCAATTGATTGTACTCATCGTGGAGATTTTTTTTTTAAAGGATAAGTCATGAAAAAAGATATTATGAAAGGAATAATAAATTAAGAATATATAGATATATGTTTTATATAAGAATTCATTTCTATTAAATAGATATTTACATTGGTTTAATTTAAACTCATAGGCTACATTTATTATAGAAACATCTTCATTGATTTAAGAGTTCCATTTACTATAAATTAACATAATCATTTATTTTAATTTACTTTTGCATTAGGCATGGAATTTTAAGATGTGTTGGTATGAAAAGCAAAACCTTAAAATTCAGAGTGTTTATTATATTAATTAAGGTTTAATTAGTTTTGAATATGGACTTTAGATTTTCTAACAAAGAAGTTCACCATATATATGATTTATTAAAAATTTGTAAAATACATTATTTAAAATTATATATCATTTGAAAATAACATAATTTATAACCAAGTCATTTACATTTATTTTATTGTTTTAATATTTCTATCATATTTTCAATAACCAAATTTTTAACTTAATCAGGCTCAAACCTTTATAAATCTACAATTTCAAGTTAGAAACATGATAATAAATGACATTTTCACACAATTATGAATTTTATGAAAAAAAAAAAAAAGAGTGAAACTTCAAAACATATCACCAAACAAAAAAATATAACAAAAATAAAAAAAATTAAATGAAAGGTGAAGAAAAACCCATAGGTGATGGATCAAAAATGTCATGACATAAATTTGAAAGGGACATATTTGAAGGAGATGAAAGAAAATTTGTAATCTTCATTATCATAAGCTTAAAAATGCTAAAAACTAAACACTAAATAAAAAAATGTGTTTTACTTGGTTTTATTTTTGAACTCTAAATCTACTAAATAATTTTGACTTAATCATGTTAATGGTATTAAAAATATTTAATCCTAATCATGGATGCTCAAGTATATCCATTCATTAAAACAAAAGTTTTGTAATTAAATTTCATTACATAACATATATACAATTAATAAAACACCACCTTCTATGAAGTTGTTTGAGGTCAATGTCTTGAGATTATAAATTTTAGGGTTTTGTATTAAATGCCAACATGTATAATAACACCTCTCTTAATTAAATATGGACTTTAATATTAAAATGATAATACTTTACTAAATAATAATGCTAAATTTCATACCTGATACCACATGTCTATTGATTTTCATGCCACTTGGTCAATTGACTTTCATCTTATCATTAAATATTATATTTAATATTATATAATAATTATATATAGCTATATTAAGTGATATTAATATATTATATTAATAATATATAATTTAAATGTATATATTATAATCATATATAATATATATATATATATATATATATATATAATATTACGTAAATATCAAGAAACGAGTGTTAAAATTTAATAAAATTGATATATATATATATATATATAATTCAATATAATATTATTATATCTTATAATATTATTTTTATCATTATTATATAAAATTAATAATATATGGATTATAATATTTATAATATATACTATTATAAACTCCCCCCAAAGTAGAGCTTGATTAATTAGGACTCTTGGATATGGGTCCTTTGGGTATCGGTTCAACTCCCCTTGATTCATGGGTTTGATCATACATATAGTACACATTATTCTAATATTATCTATTTTTTATTGAAATTAAACTTTGAAAAAATATACAATAAACAAGTCCATAATGAATAATATCCACACTATTGATTAAAAAATGGACAAAGTCCAAAAAAAGAGCCACCACTATATAATGTGGTGTCCTAACAAAAAATGACCAATACAATAGACACCATCCTAAGTTGAGATATACTCCCACATGATATCATCAAATAAATCCTCCCCACCCATTTTATTAATTAATGGAAAATTGGTTGCATCCACCTCCAATTTAGTATCCTCACCCTCAAAATCAGATGACAAGACAATAACACTTTCACCATATTTTCTACCATCATAAGCTTCAACATCCTAATCACCACCCCCAAAGGGATTTTCTTTTTTGTATATTATCACAAAAGGACCAATTTTTTTTTTTAATTTTATACCTCAGGGTTTACATTTAACTTATCATGCAACCTCTAACTCAATTATTTATTGTCTTAAAAAATCATATTACCACCATAGAACCAGTATTTTAAATGTCCTAAGCACCTTAATTCAATGAATCTATTACTTACTTACCTAGAAGAGAGGAGAGACTGAGTTATTAGGCATGACATTGATTATATTTTGATGGATAATTCCCTTCATCTTATTTTTAGGATTTGATGCTTGTTCAACAATTTTCAAGGTGGTTCTTGAGTTATTGACCTCAATCCTTCATATGAGATTCCTTAGAACTCATTATTTTCAATCAAATTATAGGAGGAATTTCACTCCATGTGTGGTTTGAAAATCCTAATTTTATTCTAAGACCAAAAAGTGACAAGGCATGAGCTCCTTATATTTTTCAACATTCATTAATAAGAAACACCACCATGTTGGCTTGTCATTACAAAATTGCTCTTTCAGTATCTCCATGAAAAATAGAATCTCATATAACCTTTCTTCAAGATTGTGAAATGCTTTCATGGGGACATTCCCCCTTGATTATATACCAAATAATGGAAGACTATAATAATTTTTAATATCCATTTCTTCTAGGGATTTCTCAAGCAAACCATGAAAATAGGGTCTCACAAAGGAAACCACCACACACCCATTAATCTCATAGAAATCAATAACACTTGAAAATCTTAGTACAAAGGCCAAAGACAACTTATAATTCAACATGCACCTATAAAAACCTAAAAATAAAAATGGCCCAAAATCATATTGATGGTTTTATAAATTATCCCACTTTAAATGAAAAAAATAGATTTTAGCCTACATTCAAACATTTGTAAACAAAATAACATTTCAATTATATCTGATTATAATAAAAAGAAAGGTCCAAGAGTCATAAGCCTCATTTATCTTTTCATTAGAACCTAGATTTAGACAAAGGAGAACAATACACCTTCTACTTCCAATAATGATGAAATTTATCATTAAATGATATCAAGAGCAAATTGAGGCACACACATAGTTCAAACATGCCAATTGTAAAGGGTCATACAAATATTAGTAATTAATGAAGGCCAATTTTTTTTTAAATATGCTAAAAAAAATGTAATAATAATAATAATAATAATAATAATAATAATAATAATAATAATAATAATAATAATAATAATAATAATAATAACAACAACAACAACAACAACAACAACAACAACAACAAAACAACAACAACAACAACAACAACAACAACAACAACAACAACAAAAACAACCACCACCACCACCACCACCACTTCAATATCTTGTTCTCATGTTAGCAACCTTACAACATTTATGGAAGTCACACATTAGATGTAGATCCCTCTTATAATCAAATTAACTCTCATGGCATCCTCATCTACCCTTGATAATATAAAATGACTGATAAAAAATGATGCTACCTTTTAAGTTATGTACCCCTTTGAGATGGGTGAACATAATGTAAATATACTAACTTATATGAATCTAAGTCTAGTGTATGATATAGGCCCTATGGTTTATAATATCCCATAAAATACCTTGTTATTTCCTCTCACCATCACTGCCCATCTCACCTTGAAATATTTCACCACTTTCATGTTTTGTATTTCATTTCCCTTCCATAATAATTATCTATTGCTCAAGATCACTTTCAAAATGGTCTCATTTTTATGGTCATCTCCAAAAAACCTATAAGAGTATTGTTTCTTAACCTTTCATGGAAAATGTGAGATAGGGTCATTGGTCATGGGTTTCAAACTACTAATTTAAGATGTCAAGGTGAAATTTGGTTTCACTCTTCTCATTAGAAATTAAATATATGTACTATAATTATGGTAATTATCTCCATCTTCTATTATGAAATTGTTCTTGAATTAAATTTGAAATAGTACTCCAAGTAGCGATGCATTTTTTTTCATAATGGTTCCAATGGTCAAAATTATTTGCATTGACTTTGAGTAGGATATGTAGATCTCATCCTTAATGCATGGCTTAAACTTATTTAATTAGATTTAGATAATAAATATGATAATTTCCCATTTTTCATGATATATTTAGATTAATGCCATAAAATATCCTTACTAGATACTTTTATTAATACATTTATATATTGATTTTATTTAATTATCTCACAATTATTTTTATTTATTTATTTAATTATTATGGTTTTATAGATTTAATTTCATCTCACGTTTATTTTTTTACTATAAAATCGATGTCTCATTCATTTGAATATGCAATTAAGTTAACCATAAGGCACCAACGTGTTGTAGAGGTTAAAATGTATCTAAGGAAGATACTACATTGTAGAGACATGTGAAAAGGATTTGATATTGTTATTATTTACATGGTATTGGATGGAAAATAATCACTTAATTTTTTAGTTGTGATGAATTTTAAACTTAATTTTGATCTAGATGTTGAGATTAAAGGATCATATTACATTTCCTAAGAAGAGGGAATTTTCAAAGCACATATATTGATAAATTCCACATGTTCTAGTGATGACATTTGTAGTGGCTCAGATGATTGTAGTTTTCTATAAGAGGGAGATTGTAGTTATAATACTAAAATCACCATAAGTATTACCTTGCATTACTTGAATAGGGTAATGAATGTTAACTTAATAAAATTATAAAAGATCATAAATTAATGTATGACATCATCTTGGCTCAAGATGTTTGTATTCTTAAATTTATATTACAAATTATACTCCAATAAGACCTTATAGTTTTACTATTGTTTACTAAATTGAATGTAAGATTGATAGTTGTTTCATCAAATTTTAATTATATATCATGCATTTATAAGTACATTAAGACCTTAATAATGCAACTATATTTTTTTTATTAAATATGAGTGAAATATTAATATTTATTTGAGAAAATTATTTTTCAATCATAATTGTCTATCTATAACTAATTTACCATTATTATTTAATTATTTAAGCAAAATATTTTTAAAAATACAACTAACATTATTATACTTAAGTTCAAGGGAGATATGCTAGTAGTAATGTTGCACCAAAAGTTTGAAAATTCACACTTGATGACAATGTATTTTAAGAACATGATATAATTATATGGTGATGAAAAACTAAGAGGGATATGAAGTGTTGATCCATAATGAAATTATATAAAGTTTAGTTTTACTTTATACTTTTGGACTCTTTTTTAAATTCAAACAAGCTCCTTCTATCACCAAATTTATATTGATGTGGCATCAATGTTCCAACTAGATGCAATAAAGGTAAGAGAGCACAAAGGATTGTAATTTATCCATGAAAAATGTAAAAGTGACAAGTGAAAATGCATGTGGATGTGGAAGTCTCTCATTGTCTCAATTTCATGAAGACAAAATAATTTTCAATGACTTTATTCAAATTTCATGGATCTGTCAAACTTTTATCTTCAATTTTAATAATCTACTTGACATCCAAAGCTTCCATATAGAGAATAAATAAATATACCACATTAAAAAAATTAATAAGTCGCATACATTAATTTTAATAAATCTATAACATCAGAAGATAATATATGTTAATATGTATTTGTTCTCAAATTAGCCTTAATAAACGGTGTAGATCCATTGAAAATTTAAATTTTCTTTATGTTTCCATATGTATAATTGTTTGTGCAAATAATATATCAGCATACCATGATCATATGTTCAAATATAATAAAACATAATATACAATGTTTTAAACATGCTTGATATAGAAAAATGTATACTTGTGGCAATTACGGGGTCATGGGGTCACATAGTCATAAACTCTCCCATATCCAATCTTAAATTAAAATTAAAATGGACCTTTGTGGACATGTTAATTTATGAATTCAACCTTAGACTATGATTGGGTCTATTAGACATAAAGATATGTACTTGACATGAAAATATATGTGAACCTTGATTTAATACATTTTTATGATGTGTCTAAAAAGTGATTAATTATTTCATAATGGTACACCAAGACATGCAAACTTTTGAAATTAAGATAAATATATGTGGAAACCACTTTGGTTTTACAAGGGTAAAATGGGACTATTTTATGGTAAAAAAAATGTGTTTTCAAATACAAGTTGTATTTCATGGTGTAAATATGGTTTACATTGGTGCACTAGTATTTTTGGATATTACATGCCATGATGTGATTGGTTAATATGAGGTAATATTTGTAAAATTATTATATGATACTATGATAACTATTAGATGGTTACACTATGACAATTATGGGGCATTATGTGATCAAGACTAATTAATATTTATTTATAAATATCTATAAAAAGTTACTCACTATTTAGAATCTAGTAATAGAAACATGGAATCCAATATCACACCACTAAAAATAAATATTAGCAATATTAGAATCTGATATCACACTAACTAAGAACCAATATTAACAAAAAGGAATTCAATCTCACACTAGTTAAAAACTAATAATATAAATATAAAAATCTAATTTCATCAATTATAGAACTAGAATGGTGATATTATAAGTACATATTCAGATATATATGTTTAGATTTAACAAAATGATGGTTTGTGTGGTTTCAACATCTTGACAATTACACAAATGATATATTTGAGATTATTGATGAAAGAAATATTGAAAAAATCATCATTTAACCCTATATTTTGGTCTTTAAAATTTTAAATTAATATTAATACTCGAAAACCATTTTGGTTTGTCATAGTTTGGTCAAAGCTCCTATGAAATCATCAAAAGCACTGGGACCAAATCGAACCAACAAAAGATTCAAAAAATCATCCAAAGTGGGTTATTCATGATATATTTGGTATCATTGGATAAATATTTTATCTATGTGAAATGATGATATATGTACCTTATTTACACCCATTTTATCTCATACACTAAAATACTATTTGACATGGTAAATCCAAAGTATATGTTTTATAACATCAAATTTAGGAAAGTCCAATTTAGGGCCATACAATGTGGTTTGGGATAAAATTACACCTTAAAAATTTCCTTCCCTATTGAGTCTATTTGAAATAATTTTATTTTTCTCATTTATGATGTGTAGTCACTCATTCAAATCAGTGAGTTGGGTGTCAAGTTGAGCTTGAAATTTAGATTGAAGTTTCTCAATGTTTTTCACCATGCCCTAGGTTCCTACACAAGTGATAACCATTAGTTAGAGGGGTTCAAGGGTGCAAAACATATACTAAAGTTATATTTTAAGATTATTAACTTGATTATATGATCACAATTGTATAATTTTCATAATGGAGAACATAAAAAGTTCTTACGAACTAAAGGTGAAAAAATTGTAATCATTTTTTATAAAAAAATGAAATACTTTTTAAATTGATCATCTTGATGATATAATCATAATGGTGTAGTTTTCTTATGGGATATATAAAATATTTGTATTTTTTGTGACATTTTTGGAATATGTTGACCTTTTCTCCTACTGTTGGTACTATGTTTCTTGATATATTAAACAAAATAATACATACGAGCAATGGATCTAGATATAAGATCTAGAGAAAAAGAATAAATGAAACCAACACAAGATATACGTGGAAAAA
Source organism: Torreya grandis (assembly GCA_037957365.1). Lineage (NCBI taxonomy): Eukaryota > Viridiplantae > Streptophyta > Pinopsida > Cupressales > Taxaceae > Torreya > Torreya grandis. The sequence goes on from JARHVA010001920.1 coordinate 1,319,916, forward strand.
CTTCCAAGAGATAAAAAACCCACAAAGATTATTCATATTATGAGAAACTAAAAATTACCCAATACAATATTTCTTTCTATCACTTCTTCTCAATCAATCTTCACATAACTTAGAAATGTGTTCTCCACATTTCCTCATTTTTATCAACTCACCTTTTTTCATTACATCTTATAATATAAACTCTTTATTATATAGGCAAGGTAATTTGACCATTATAATGTGACCTTTTCCAACCACCACATTAATGGGTCCAACCTCTCCAAAGGTCATTTAATATATTTTATTATTTATTTATACGAGGATAAAATCATGATAAATAATAAAATATATTATTATTAACCAATGTAATTTAATGTATTAAGGGTACATAAATATCACCAATTAACCATTAATTTTTCTATTATTATCCCTTAATGTTAAGTGGGAATACATGCTATAATCACTTTTATAACAATGAATTTGTACTCCATGATCCATCCACATGATGAGTTTTAGGAGGTGATAATTGAAGGAAACATCCTTAATCATGCCATAGTCACATTTATAGGAATTATGATATGCAAACATATTCAACCAAAGGTATTACACTATTTAAATTTATATACCTAAAGGTATTACACTATGTAACCACAATCACATATTCACCTTTAAAGGAATTATACTATACAATTATATATATCCAAAGATATTACGCTATGTAACCATAGTCAAATAGTCACTTTTAAAATAATTACACTATGTTATCCTAAACCACTTAGAATGAGTTTAGGTTAGCATGATCGTGAGACTACATTATGTAATGATAATACATCCCACAATTTCTCATGAATAATCAACCAAGCATATTGGAGTCTTTTATAACATAAGGACTTTCATGCTACTATGTATTGGGTAAAATGTATAATTCTATATGAAGTTTACAAAAATCACATAAAATGATATATTACAACACTTTAAAATGATAATAAGTATAGAGAGATAGAAGGAAACACATGACCCACATGACTATTAATAAGTGACATTATCATGCACACTCCCCCTCAATGGCAACTTTGATAGGCCTAACATTGATTGAACTTCAATAAGATTTAGTTCATTGGTGTTGCATTGGATTTTTCACCAAAGCTATACAAATTTTAATATCACCAAAAAGGGTGGTACAATGAGAAACTTCCACACAACACTCATTTATCATTCTTCATAGCCATAAGGCTTTTTTTAGCAACTTCCACATGAAGTGTGCCAAGTGATAGTATCCACACCAAACATAAAGACATATATATATATATATATATATATATATATATATATATATATATATATATATATATATATACATATATATATATATATATATATATATATATATATATATATATATATATATATATATATATATATATATATATATACAAGTAGACTCATCATAGTATAGTTAGCATCAAAATAACCAAATAAATTAACATAATCAAAGGAAGAATAATATAAACCAAAGTTTATAGTTCCTTTTATATACCAAATTATCTGCTTTGCTAATTTCCAATGATCCAAATATGGATCCTACATAAATCTGGAAGCAACACCAACATCTTATGAAATATCTATTCTATTAATGGTTAGATAAATCAAACTACCAACAATATGTTTGTAAATAGAGGTTAGCTTTATCACACACAATTTTTGGATCAAGCTTTAACACCACCTTCAATAGGATTCTATGTAAGCTTATAATAAAGCATGCTAAATTTAGCAAGTAGGTTATGTGATGTACATACAATAAATTCACTAATATTTTGATACCAAGTTAACCAAACATTATATATTTTATTAGGAAAAATTTATTTTATAATTTAAGTCATGAATATTTCTTCTTCCTTTTAAAGTTGACACTACAAGTTCGTATTTTATATTAAACCAACAAAAAATGGTTTAGAAAGATTTTTTTTAAGTTTTATACTTGATTTTATAATAAAAATAAATATTCTACTAAATAAACAACACTAGACACTTAGTTCATTACAAAATATTTTAAAAAATATAAATAACTGTAACAAGGGTGAAAGTTGCAAGTGTCAGAGATAAAGTATGTACTAAAAGTAATATTAGAAAGCTTAAAAAAAAAAATACCATACCAATCCATCCAAAAGATGAAAAAAATTAAATATTATATTGATTGGTCACGTGACCATCTTTGATAAAGAATTCGGCAAGTCAAGGGTATTGAAAGTGTCAAAAGTGTTGCAAGCTTCACATGTGAGATTTTACATGGCTAATAACCAGAATTTTTAACTAATTATTTTAAAATAAATAAATTAATTTTGATCAAAAACATATTAGGGTTGAGATTTGATTTAGGACCTTGGATCTACAAGTGTTTTTCAAAATTGCACTAGCCAACTTCCCTTTATCCAATACAAGACTTCACATGAAAGGTACAAGTTTTAAAGTATATTTAATTAATTCTAATTTTTAAATTAAAATATTAAATGTACATAAATAAAATATTTGTTGATAGTAAAAAGAAAATAAGTAAATATTTTTTTATAAGAATAAGTCAATAAAAGTTAGACCCACCACTACTTACATGGAATAAAGGTATTTATTAAAAGCAAAGATTTAATAAATAATTTTAGAAAACTATTACTAATCATTATACTTTCATTTTCATGGCAACAAGTAGAAGTATGGTGAAAGGTAGAAATTGGTAGTAGTAGGGGAGCTCGAGGAGATCACACTAGGGCTTGAAACACACTTCAAACACCTTGTATAGGGTCTTTCAACCACTAAACACAACAATATCTAAGGTTAAAGATAAAAAAAATGATTTTTGCTACTATTACTACTATACAAAGTCATACAGATGCACCCAAGTGTGATAAAAAAAATTAAAACAATGACAAGATACTATAGATGACTCTCCAAACCATATTAACAAGATTAAAAATAGATAAATCAACCTTTAAATACAAGAAAGAGACTACAAACTGATCAAGAATAATTTTTTATTGTATTTTTTTTAGGGAGTTGTACCAAGCCATATAATGACACTTATGAGAAGAAAGGAAAAGATGAATATAGAGAACCAGTCCTCCTTAGGGTCTAAAAATTTATAGAGGTCTCTAATATCAAAAAACTAAGTAGATGAAATAGATAGAGCTGATTTTCATGCCAAAAAATTAAATTTCTAGAGCCACAGGGTCATATAATGGCATTTGGGAGAAAAAAATTAAATAGGCTTTAAAGTCCTCCTGAGCATCATCCAAGGATCTTGAATGCTTAAATATTGATTATTTATTCTTTATAAACCACAGAGAGATAAAATAATATGCAATTTATTTAGTTTTCTACCTCATATAGGTTGTACATGGATGCTTAGGAGGAAAAAGAAAATAATTGAGTTACAAGTGTTTAAATCAGGTGAAATAAAGGTAAAAAATACATGAAAATGGCCAAAATAAGCCAATAGAGGGTTTATAATTAACATTTTCTATCTAAAACTAAAAATATATTGATTTTTAGCTTTCACATACTAAAAAAATGGAGCTAGTAGGAGAGAAAGAAAATGAAATTATTCAAAAAATGCCTTAGAGGCTCTAAAGAAGCTTAGAAAGGAAAATTTGAAATATTTTTGATAGATTTAAATGCCAAAAAATATTAAATAAACTTGAAATCTATTTTTCTTATCAGATCCTTAGTTAAAAGATCATACCATAGGCTATGCAATTCCTCCACATAGTTGAAAAAAGTCTCAAAAATGGATTCGATTGGTTAGATCTATCAAAGAATGATTTTAGTGCATAGATCATGATCTTGATGAAGAGAGGATCAACAACACGTTTATGAACATGCCATAGGATATACACGTGAATTTTTGAGCAAAAATTAGCTTGAACATAGCTTAACAAGATTGATCTACAACCTTACCACTTAATCAACATATAATCTGGCTCTGATACCATGATAAATTAAATAAAATAATACATATGAGCAATGGATCTAGATATGAAATCAAGAGAAAAGGAATAAATGAAACCAACACATGATATACATGGAAAAACCTCAAAAAGATAAAAAACTAACAAAGATTATTCATATTATGAGAAACTAACAAGTACCCAATATAATCCATTTTCCTCTCACTTCTTCTCAATCAATTTTCACATAACTTGGAAATGTGTTCTCCATATTTCCTCATTTTTCTCAACTCTTTTTTTTTCATTGCATCTTATAATATAAACTCTTTATTATAGAGGCAAGGTAATCTAACTATTATAATGTGACCTTTTTCAACCACCACATTAATGGGTCCAACCTCTCCAAAAGTCATTTAATATATTTTATTATTTATTTATATGAGGATAAACTCATGATAAATAATAAAATATATTATTATTATTTAACCAATGCAATTTAATGTATTAAGGGTACATAAATATCACCAATTAACCATTAATTGTTCTAATACTCTCCCTTAATATTAAGTGGGGATACATGCCATAATCACCTTTTTAATGATGAATTTGTACTCCATGAACCATTCACATGATGATTTTTAGGAGGTAAAAACATAATGGACTCACACTCTATGAACCATCCACATAATGAGTTTTAAGAGGTAATAATTGAAAGAAAAATACTTCATCATGCCATAGTCACCTTTAAAATAATTATACTATGTAAACATAGTCACCCAAAGGTATTACACTATTTAACTATAGATACCTAAAGGTATTACACTATGTAACCATAATCACATAGTCACCTTTAAAGGAATTACACTATACAATTATAGATACCCAAAGATATTACACTATGTAACCACAGTTACAAAGTCACCTTTAAAAGAATTACACTATGTTACCCTAAACCACTTAGAGTGAGTTTATGATAGCATGATTGTGAGACTACATCTCATAAAGAGAATACATCCCATAACTTCTCATGAATAATCAACCAAACGTATTGGAGTCTTTTATAACACAAGGATCTCCATGCTATTATGTATTGGGTACAATGTAGACTTTGATATGAAGTTTAATAAAATCACATAAAGTGATATATTAAAATGATTTACAATGAGAATAAGTATAGAGAGATATAAGGAAACACATGACCCACATGGATGTTAAGAAGTGACATTATCATGCACACTCCCCCTCAATGGCAATTTTAAAAGGCCCAACATTGAATGAACTTAAATAGGCTTTAGTTTATTAGTGTTACATTTAATTTTTAACTAAAGCTATACAACTTTAAATATCACCAAAAAGGGTGGTACAATGAGAAACTTTCACATGACACTCTTATATCATTCTTCATAGCCATAAGTCTTCTTTAGCGAATTCCACATTAAGTGATCCATGTGATAACACCTAAACCAAACATAAACACATATCTAGAAGTAAACTCATCATATTATGGTTAGCATCATAATAAAAAAATAAATTAGCATAATCAAAGGAATAATAATATAATCCATAGTTTATAGTTCCTTTTATATACTAAATTATCCACTTTGATAATTTCTAATGATCCAAATATGGATCTTGCATGAATTTGAAAGTAAGATCTACATCTTATGAAATATCTATCCTAGTAATGGTTAGATAAATAAAACTACCAACAAGATGTTTATAAATAGAGGCTAGCTTTATTTCACACTATTTTTGGATCAAGATTTAACACCACCTTCAATAGGAGTATATGTAATCTTACAATCAAGCATGTTAAATTTAAAAATCAGGTTATGTGATGCACATATAATAAAATTCACTAATATTTTGATATTAATTTAACCACATATTAATGGAAGACCTTCAATAGTTTATAGGTGTGGTAAGATAGGGAAGAAGGAGTGGAAGACCTTCAAAAGTCTACAAGATATTCCAATGATATGGATTTCCAAATCTTAGATACTCCTAGACTTGGAAAGAGAGGCCAAAGAAAAAGAAAGAAGATTTAATTAAATTTGGTGGAGGAATAGTTTAAGTTATTTTAGGCCTCAAGAGAGGAGCTTTCCTAAGTAGAAGCAATTTTATTTTGAATTTCAATTAGAGTTAGAGGAAGTAATGGTAATTGTGGAAGACCTTCAACAATTTCAATTTGATTTTTATTTTGAGCAGGAGGAAGTAATGGTAACTATAGAAGACCTTTAGTAATTTCAATTTGAATTTCATTTTGAGTGGAAGGAAGTAATGGTAACTACATAAGACCTTTAATAGTTTCAATTTGAATTTAAATTTGAGTGGGAGGAAGTAATGATAACTGTGGAAGACCTTCAATAATTATAATTTGAATTTTAATCTGAGAAGGAGGAAATAATGATAATTATAGAAGACCTTAAGAAATTTCATTTTTATTTTCATTCTAAGTGGGAGGAAGTAATGGTAATTATAAAAGACCTTCAATAATTTTAATTTTAATTTAACTTTGAGTGAGAAGAAGTAATGGTAAATGTAGAAGACATTCAATAGTTTTAGTTTGAATTTCAATCTGAGCAGGAGAAGGTAGTGATAACTATAAAAGAACTTCAATAATTATAATTTGAATTTCAATATGAGCAAGAGGAAGTAATGGTAACTATGGAAGACCTTCAAATTTTTTATTTTGAATTTCAATTAGAGTGGGAGAAAGTAACACAACTCCAATTTGAATTTTAATTTGAGTGGAAGTAACGGTCACTACATAAGACCTTCAATAACTTTAATTTGAATTTAAATATAAATATGAGGAAGTAATGGTAATTGCATAAGATCTTAAAAAATTTGAAGTTCAATTTTATTCGATTAAAGGGAGTAGAAAGAGTGGAAGGAGAACAAAAATAATTCTTCCATTAAGACATGTATGAGAAGGAAAGCAAGGGAAAGGAGATGACTATGTCCCAGTTCTAGATGGATTGGGGGCAGTCCATTTCATCATTGACATCCCCCATAATTTTTATTGGAAAGTTTCATGGGAGAGTTTCAGTGCAGAAGACCTTCAACATTCTAAATTCTAATTTGAGCTAGAAAACTAGAACACCTATTTTTACATGGATAGGAGTAGGGGGGAAGGATAATTGTTATAATAGGATATGGGAAAGAATAAAAATAAGGGCAAGGAGAAGATGAAGATGACCCAAATCTAGGTGGACTAGGGGTTATCCATGCCATTGATGACATCCCCCTTAAGACTGAATTGTAAGATGGATAGGAAAGAATCAATTTTATAGTCTTGAAGAAGGGATCTTTTAGGTGTAATTTGAAAAATAAAATTAGAGAAGTTGTTCACAACACCTATTGGGTTTATTCAAGATCCCCTACTCAGGTAGGGATTGAATCTACATAGGGTTTATGTAAGGATATCTTTGTCCCATAAAAGTCTTGGGAGTAGAAGACCTTCAACAGCCTAGATTTTATTTCGATCTAGAAAACTAGAATAACATTGGGTTTCCTTGTGTGGTCCTTCTATGGGGAGAATGATGGAAGATCCCAGCTCAGGATCCTTTTTCAAGGTATGTTTGATATTAGAAGAACCCACTCCCTTGGTTATTTGAGTGGTATGGATATTAAAAGAGTCCATGATTTAACCCCTTATGATGACTTAAACAATGGAAAAATCCATTTATGTCACCTGAGCACTGTAAGTAATTTGTTTTATCTATGGTCCTTCACTAGGGTGGAATATGGAGGATCCCACCTTAGGATTATATTTTGGGCTATAATGGGTGTTAGAGGAACCCAATCCCCTATTTTGTTGAATGGAATGGTTATTGGAGGAGACCATATTTTAAAACTATTTGATTGTCTAGAAAATGGAATTATCCATTTACCTCATCCTAACACTGTTAGTGTTTTGGTCTATCTCAAAGTGCTTATTTTTTAAGAATAATTTTTTTTGAGAGTAATAAACTCTATGAAAGGCCTTTTTATAGGTTTAGGATAACCATCTTCTTCATTGGCCTCCTTATGCAGTTTAAGAGTGGATGTTAGAGGATCCCACCATTAGTTTCACCAAGTTATGACATCTCATAGAATCAAATCAGTTATGGATGAAGCCTTTTTGAGGGATGTTATTTTATTAAATCATGTTTGGTAGTGTGGAGCTTAGGTGGAAGACCTAGGTGGTAAAATAACTTATTTTATAGATGTTCTTCTATCTAAAAGTGTCCTTAGGAATGACATGATAAAGGGGGTCCACCCTTTGAAATTCACTATTTTGTTTCATCTTTTTATGTTTAATGATTATGAGAACCTTAAAACCCCCTTGTTATTATTTTTAAAGTTGTGGTTATAAGTGTGAAGATAAACCCACTTGTTATGATTTAGCTATGTGGAAGACCCAGGGGGTAGAAGACCTCTTTTTTCAATTGAACTTATGTTTTGTAGTTTGTTTCTTGTTGTGTTTTGTCAGGTTTTGAGAGCCTTAAAACTCCCTTATTTTTTCAAAGTTGTGTGTACCTTTAATTCTCTTGATAATGGTTATAGAAGCCTCAAAACTCCCTTTTTATGCTTGGAATAGGTTGTGAATCTTAGTGGAAAGATAAACCCACTCGCTATAACTCTATTGTATAGAGGTTGTGCAGAAGACCCTAGTGGAGGAAGACTTCCTCCTCGAGTGGATCTTCTAGTTTGGAGTGCCCTTAGAAAAGACATGATGAAGAGAGATATCCCTTTGAGATTAATTATTTAGTAACATCTTTATGTACTATAGATTACGTGATCCTTAAAACCTCTGGTTGTGGGAAGCCTTAAAACCCTCATGTTCTCTAGTCTTACCAAAGTCATGGGTATCTTTACTTGACTTGTTTGAGGTTGGTGGAGCCTTCAAACCCTCTTTTATATACTTGGTTGTTAGGAGGATAATTTTTTACCCTATTTTTTGTACTTGGATGTGGGTCTAGTTATCAAAACCCTCACCTCCCCAGTTCATAATTCTAGTTTCAAAAATATTTTACCCAATCAAATAAAAAAAGTTAACCAAACATTACATATTTTATTAGGAATTAATCATATTATAATTTGAATCATTAATATTTATTCTTCTTTTTAATTTCAATGATATAAGTTTGTATTTTATATTAAACTAACAAAAAAAGGTTTAGAAATCAAAAAATTTAATGTGTTTTATACTTGATTTTATAATAAAAATAAATATTTTAGTGAATAAACAAGACTAGCCACTTAGTTGATTGAAAAAATATTTTAAAAAACATAAATAAACATAACATTACAACACAACTATATCTAAGATTAAAGATCAAAAACTGATTTTTGCTACTATTACTACTGTATAGAGCCATACAGATGCACCTAGGTATGAACAAAAAATTCAAAACAATGATAAGATGCTACATATGACTCTCTAAACCATTTTAATAGGTTTAAAAATAGATGAATCAACCTTTAAATATAATAAAGAGACTGCAAATTGATCAAGAATATTTTTTTATTGTATTTTTCCTTTAGGGAGTTGTACCAAGCCGTACAATGACACTTATGAGAAGAAAGGAAAAAATGAACATAGAGAACCGGTCCTCCTCAAGGTCTAAAAATTTGAAAACATATTTAATATCACAAAACTAAGTAGATGAAATAGATAGAGTTGATTTTCATGCCAAAAAAATTGATTTCTTAAATTTTTAAAGCCACAGGGTCATACGATGACACCTAGGAGGAGAAGAAAAAAATTAAATAGGCTTTAAAGTCGTCTTAAGAGTCATTAAAGGATCTTGAATGGTTAATCTTGATGATTTATTCTTTTCAAACCATAGAGGGATCAAAAATATGGAAAATTAATTTTTTTCAATTTTCTACCTCACACAAGCTGTACATGGATGCTTAGGAGGAGAGAGAAAAAAAATTGAGTTGAAGGTATCCAAATCAGGTAAAATAAAGGTTAAAAATGCATGAAAATGACCAAACTAAGCTAGTGGATGGTTTAGAATTAACATTTTCTATCAAAAACTAAAAATATATTGATTTTTAGGTTTTATATGCTAAAAAAAGAGGTAAGAGGAGAGAGAAAAAATGAAATTATTCAAAAAATGCCTTAGAGGCTCTAAGGAAGCCAAGAAAGGCAATTTGAAATATTTTTGACAAATTTAAATGCCAAAAAATAGTAAATAAACTCAAAATCTATTTTTATTACCAGATCCTTAGGTAGAAGATCATACCATAGGTCATGCAAGTCCTCCACAGGGTTGAAAAAAGTCTAAAAAATGGCTCCAGTTGGTTAGATCTGTCAAATAATGCTTGTAGTGCATAGATCATGATCTTGACAAAGAGAGGCTCAATAACACTCTTGTGAACATGCCATAGGATATACAAGTGGATTTTTGATAAAAAAAATGAGCTTGAATATAGCTTAACAAGATTGATCTATAACCTTACCACTTGATCAACACATAACCTAGTTCCGATACTATGATAAATTAAACAAAATAATACGTATGAGCAATGGATCTAGATATGAGATCAAGATCAAAGGCATAAATGAAACCAACATAAGACATACATGGGAAAACCTCTAAGAGATAAAAAAAACCCCAAAGATTATTCATATTATGAGAACTAACAATTACCCAATACAGTCTTTCTTCCTCTCACTTCTTCTCAATCAATCTTCACATAACTTTGAAATGAATTCTCCACATTTCCTTATTTTCTCTTATTTTTTCATTGCATCTTATAATACAAAATCTTTATTATACATTCAAGGTAATCTAACCATTATAAGGTGACCTTTTTCAACCACCAAATTAATGGGTCCAACCTCTCTAAAGGTAATTTAATATATTGTATTATTTATTTACACAGGGATAAACTCATGATAAATAATAAAATATATTATTATTTAACCAATGTAATTTAATGTATTAAGGGTACATAAATAACACCACTTAACCATTAATTATTCTGATATTTCTATAGATTAGTAGAATATGCTACCCTTTTTTTATTGTTGGTTTTTATTGTGTTTCCAAAGAAATCAAATTAACATCTATGACACTAACAATTATAAGGTTGAAAATAAGGTTACTAAAGGTGGTGTTTGGTCTATGCTATTTTAAATACACTAATCTCTTTCATAAAATAGCGTTGACTCAATATTTCAAAGCTATAATTATGGCATATAGTCATTTTGTAATACATTATCTATTTATTAGAAGTAAGATGCATATAAATTTCAAGATCTAATATCTTATCAGTGCATCAAAAAAATAAAAAGTCAAAGGCTTCCCATGGATATGTTATGAAACAAACTAGGGGGTCTTACTATATACTTGAAAGTATGTGTAAGCAATAGTCCATATACATCATCATTTAATGGCTTGTGTATTGGGTTATAATACCTTATTCCACATGCTTAAATAATAATGATAATTATGTATATTTAAATGGAAATTTTTTATTAATTTTAAAAATATAGTACCATAGTTTACAATCTCATGGAAATGAATATGGGGAAAATTTGAATAAATCTTAGTGTTTCCACCCTGTTACTACTTTCAAATCACTAGGATCCTGATTGGGTGAGGTGAGAACATATGATGGGAAGAATTAGGGAAAACTAAACCACATAAATTATTATATAAAAATGACCCTAAAAATAGATTTGATAATAGATGTTATGATCCTTTTGATAATAGATTAGAACAATATTGTAAATATAATGAACAGAAGTATAAGTGAATTGAAAAATACTATAGTGCATTGAAAGGGGATAATAATTGAATTACATATCATTGGATTATTCATGGGGGTATCCTTTGAGAAATCTCAATATAATATAATTCATGGATACTTTTCCAATAGTCTAGGCTCTTATTTATACTAATTCTATCCTATCTAACTACTAATTCCCATGAAAGCAGAATTATTACGATTAGCTCAAGGTATGACTTAAAAATCATGTGTATATGGAATTTTTTAAAGACAATAATTATAAATAAACAACATAAATAAATTATAATAAAAATGGGTCCTAACACACCTTATCATTAATATATGGTAATAATTGAGTTAAATAATTCAAATAATATCAAAGTGTCTCAATAAAATTGGTGGTGTGACTAGTGAGTTGAAATTGATCATTGATCATGATTCTCTGTCTTTATTTCCCTTATATATAAGCACAAATGAATAAATGTTACATATGAGATAAAAAAGTCAATGAATAATCGTTATGAACCATAGGAGGAATATCATGATGTATAAGTGTATGTACATTGGAAGGTGTATTTCAGACTTTTGGTGTCTTAGGTAGGTTTGAATCAAATGTCACCAATATCAAGAAGGTCTTGCATATTATGTTTTAAATTAAAGCATATATTTTTTATTATTTTTGATTATATGATAATCAAAAAATGGCCTTGAATCATATGTTAATGGAAAATGATTCCTATTATAGTGCCTAATAGGAGGTAAGAGAATCATGTTTTTGTTGAGTTTTTTTTAATATTATATACTTTGAATATATTTAAGATTTTGAAGCTGTCTAGATCCATGAGAGGAAGGATTAGTATTATTCATGTGTGTTACTATATAATTATCCAATGGTTAAATATTATTCTCAATTGAAACATTAACAATTGGTGTGACATAAATTATGATAAATAGAAGCATGATTTGAATCATGAGTCTAATATCTAAGTACACATGACTATACAATTGATTCCTTAAGTGTCATGAACTAGTAACAAAGATCAATGAAGGATTTTAAGTATGAAAAATATATTTATCCTTGAGAGGAGGAAATATAATTCCAATTAAAATATATTATTTTAATAAATCCATTAGTTGATATATTAAAATATACATATTTCCTTGAACCTAATAATATAATCATGAATAAGCTTAGATTGAAATTGATGAAGGCATGAAAGGCACTGAAATTTAGTATAGGTCCATTATTATTAATCGATCATGGTAGGAGAACCTCTTCCAATTTAAGGAAGGTATGGGTATAATAACTAGGTAAAATGTGAAACAAATCTAAAGCATGAGCAATTAAGCTTCTAGGAAATGTCTTAAGTGATATTAAATTGTTAAAACTATATTTTCTAGGAAAAGTACTGAATTTATTGATCTGTGATTAAGGATATCCATACCCATAGAATACAAATAATTATACATGAGGAAAACATACTAGAGAGCATAATAAATAATCTTACTAACTATAGGTTGGTCATAAATAGCATTAGAATTAGATCAAGAATTTGATGAAATAGATTTAAGAGGTAAATCATGCACTTATATTTATAACACACTTAATGTGTGTATCTTTCTAAAAATTTAATGTTTTAGCACATCCAAAATATGAATGGAGGAATTCAATGGTTTATTTTTTTATTTGTTTCAAACATAGGAGCACTAAGAGGCATACACTAGAAGGATAAGTAGAATAACCATTACAAAGTATAGAAGCTTCCTATAAAACACAATAAGGATTAACACTAGTTATATTCATATTATTAGCAAAATGAGAAGGGTCTTCCATAGCATACATTATAAAATTTTGAATAAATTTGTTATTATAATTTGTATTCATTTTCTTTGTATTTTAATATTGAGAGACATAGTTGTCAATGTGGGAATTATTGTAAGAGGTATAAACAGGGAAAATGTCAACATTTGAATTCAAGAAGGAATAAAACTATGTTCAATATTTGTATTCTACGAAAGAGTAAGAGTATAATTATTTTCAACATTTATGTTAAAATAAAGAGTAAGAGTAAAATAATTTCCAATATTTGTGTTAATGAATTGAAATTTCTTATTATAGAAGCCCACATTTCAGACACAATAATGAAATCTCTACCTAGTATATAACTCATATTTATAGATAACCTTTAGAGCTAGTTTTTTCTATTAAAAAATATAATGCCATTCTTCCTAATCTAAGTGAAAAAATGGAAATGTTGTAAGGGGAAAAAATTGGAACGATACATGGAAAACAAATTGTGATGCACTAAAATGAAATGGATTGGCTCTCTATACAAATATGTTATTATTATATGATGATTAATTTACCATAACATATTATTTTTATAGTCATTAATATTGTTTTACCCATGGATCTATTTTGGGTTTATTTTTTGTAACCATCATATTTTATAAGATGTCATATTTACTATATTGTTGGATATATATTAGCTTATGTAATGTTTTCTGAGTTAGATGAATAAATAATATATTCGTGCTCACATTTGGTATCAAATAAGAGGAGGTATAGTTCATCATTAGACTATGTTAGGAGTTGGATATTATCATTGGACAGTGTTTTGTTCATATTTATGACACAAAAATGTATTTTCTTCTCCTAATATAACATAACTACAAAATCCATTGTCAAATCATAGCTGACCATACAAATAACTCTAAACTCCAACTCAATGGTGAAGACACGTTAAGTGATACACAACTGGCACAAATTTCCAACATTAGTGTAATAAATAGCCAACATGGATACATGACTAGAATAAAGGCAACCTATAGATATATTTTGGAAGTGAATTCAATATTGATAAATTCATTGTGGTGTTTGATATTTCCATCCCTCTACATTGGAGTATATTATCTGATATTCTGATTATCTTATATTTTTTGAATATCTTATGCTTTTTATTCAGATCTTTGGCATAATTTAGATCTAATAAAGACTCATGCTAAAGAAACTTAGCATAATATTGGTGCAAAAATTACTGGAAAATGAGTGATTATTCTTGGAGGGAGCAATGGATAATGATATATTAACTTCATGCTAAATGTCTATCACCATATTACAAGTTAGTGATATTTATTTCTTTAAACTAAAAGTTTAACAATCTCAAGCTTTAAATATTAATTACTTCCCTTTAGAGCTTGTGACTACATATAGTGTAATTAGCTATGTTATCTTTTGTAAAACCTTGAACCAAGGCATAGTTAGAGAGTTATAACATCCTAAAAACCTATTTTTTCTTCAAAATTACATTAGAAAATAAAAGGGGGGTAAATGTTTTTCTTTCCATCATCTTAGAATAACATATTTTTTGTTAAAAAAAGTTCTTTAAAGGGAAATTTATTTTGTAAATTAGAAAATAAGGGTGGTTTCTTTTTCTCTCTACAAATAATTTTACATTTTGAATATTTTAATTTGCATTAACATTATGCAATTTTCATTTTTTGGAAAATAATTTTGGAACAAACAAAACCACAAACTAATGGATTATGCACAATCACAATGTTTGGTCATAATTATGCCTCTAACTCACATTTATGGTAAAGTCATCATAATTGAGTTACTACATACATATCCTAACATAGTTACAATAATGATGTCTAGACAATGTCCTATATAAATCATCAAGGAGAAATAAGGTTAAAAATTTATTAATCCACCCTCCATTTTACCTGTTCGATTCAATCAAAAGGTGTAAATATTGAAGGTGATAATTCTAAGTATAATAGGGAAGTTATGCCCTCATATGAAAAATAACATTTAAGTAGGTGATAATGATTGGTCAAACCTATTTTAGTGCTATCTAAGCACCAAGTATCATTATATTTCATGTATGTTTATATTTATTTCACACACCATAGGGAATAAAGAAAGGGTAAGCTTCTTCCACATACCGACATGTATAAAGGAAGGGAACATATAAATAAAGGTTTGATATATGTGACTGATGATAGATAGAAAGAGAGACCTTGATACTTGGAGTGATAAGGAACCAATTCATCAGCTTTGGTTAGATTCTACAATGGCCCAAAATTCTTTTTGATAGATTCAAAAATTTTATGCAGTGACAACTATGTCACTTGGAAAACAAAAATTAAGACACATTTGGAATTTGAAGACATTTAGCCCGTTGTTAATGGCATATTCACCTGACATGCCACTGATGCTAATCAATAGTGTAAGTTTGATAAAACAAACCAAAAGGCAAAACTAATAATAATGTTTGGGGTTTTGGATGAGGTGAAATCTTATATCAGTGAGGCCATAAAAAATAAAGATGCTTGGGATAAGCTCTAAATAGTCTATGAGGAAAATAAATGAAGGTACCATTAGCCATTTACAATGTCAAATTAATTCACTCAAATTAAATTCCTATGATATTAGAAGATTTTATATGACATGTTATAACCCTCAGGGATTTAATCCAATAATTGGGTGATATAATGTCAAATACATCTCTTGTACCTATTATCCTGATAGCATTGTCACCCTCCTATAGGATATTCATGACTATTTTAACTATTATAAAATAAAAACCATATTTTTACATGTTTTTAAACATGTTGAAATAATACCATTTTATGAATATAGAAGAAGAGGAATCATAAGAACATGATCTTACCTCTAATAAATAAAAAGGTAAAAGCAGATCAAGTCTTCTAAACCAAAATAAGGTCATCAACACAATGCACATAAGAATAAACAATAAAAAGTTTACTTATATGTGTAAGGAAAGGACATGACCTTAATGTTGGATAATTTTCATGATGATGTCATGTTCATGTCATGGAGGTATCCTGATGAGTGGATGAAGTGATTTGATAGTCTATGTAAAAATGACAAAGTGTGCAATGAACTTGTCCTAATATGCTTGAATTATGCTTGGTTGATCTTCAGAGTTGACATATATAGAGATGTTTAGGGATGAGTATGGATTATTGAGCATGTGAAATGGGTCATATAATAGGTTTTATATGATTTTATTTCTTGTTTGCATGATTTTATTTCATCTAGTTGATCATTGTGTTCATCTAGACACTTTGAGTCTGATGGCAAAAAATTTGAGTAGGTAGTTTGATGATGTCACCATTTCCACATGGGAATGAGTCAAGGGGAGTTGGTAATATGGTTGTGGTAATACTAGTAATTATTTATTATATTATAGATCTCAAGTCATGCATTAAATCATGATCAAAGATATGAGGGTTCAAATTTGGCTTCTCAATCAGAATTCATTGTTTTCCCATACTTAGCCAAATTTGCATATGGCCAGAAAGAATTGAGTAAGTAGTTTGATGATGTAATATATCACACATGTGGATATTTTAGGAGAAGGTGATCATATGTGTTTATTCATTTTTGAGCCTAGTTTATTTATGCTAAACTTTATATCATGTAATGAAGCATGCCAAAAGATATACATATGTAAAGTTGGGTAGTTTGATAGTATTTTCCCATACTTAGCCAATTTTGAAATATGTCAAGAATAGCTAAGTGCTAATTTTGATGATGTTATATATTACAAATGTGAAGGTGTCAATATAAATTTATTATATGGTTTTGTTCAATTTTGAGCATAGTTGATTTATGCTAAATTTTAGATCATGCACTGAAGTGTGGCAAAAGTTATGCAGGAGCAAAGTTGGTCTCCTAGACAAATTCTAAGCATGGTTGGATATATGATAGAATATTTTAAGAAGGAATTTTAATGACATTATATATCACATATGTGAAGGTTTCAAGATTATTTTATCACATGGTTAGATTATCCTATGTTAGGAGATCATATGGTCTAAGTTTGAGATCATGCATCAAACATAAGAAGTTATTAAGGTTCAAAAATGGATACTCAAGTATATTGAAAGGGTCCCCATACTTAGTTATTTTTGCACAAGTTAAAGTTTGATCAAGATCAATCATGCACATTTCTCCAATAAGTCAAGAAGAATAAAGATGAGGAAAGGTGTATGATGTTTAATGACTAAGAAAAGGTACATGATAAGGATCCAATAGTGGGTGGGTGTTCATATAGATTGATCAAATAGTGAGCATTGATCACTAAAGACTTGAATGATCCATAGAGATTGACAGAGTTTATTGAGTCAACATTTCAATATTGCATGAGATGAGGTCTAAGTGATAGAGGTTTAATGTTTGAGCATTGACACCTATGTGTTAACTATCAAAAAGTATTGATGGTGTGAGATTGATCCAAATATAGGAGGAAAAATGATGTGAGCATTATGTTCAAAGGTTAACTATTACCATTTGAATACAAATATTTGAATTTAACATAAGGAAATACCAAATCTCTATATTCTATCTATATCTTGTGATAGAAGTCAAATTTATTGGTGTTATAAAAAGAAAATATGAAGAGAACTCCATAGTGCATCTAATGAACCTAATTTGAAGATCTATAAGTGTGTAAAGTCAAAGATATTAATGTTTCGAGTTGATTATGTGTTTGTGCTTTCTCTATAAGTAAACCAAGAGATTTATTCAAGATATTTTTGATGTTTTTTCAATGTCTCATGACTAATTAGATATCAGGGAGTGTTTTAGACTCTATGAGGATGATATATGAGTATTTTGAAGGTGTGTCAAATTTATCTTGAGTATGAATAATGCTTAAAAAGTTTATTGTATGTTTGATAATGGTGTTTCTATATATAAGGTATGTGTTTTAGTTATTTGAGCGTACACAAAAGTGAGATAAGATGATTATGATCATTTGAAGATGTTTAAGGGGACATAAGAAGTGGACCCATGTGTTTGAAAGTGGTATTATGTTATTTTTTTTCTTGAGGGAGTGATAAATGAGTGAATGGGCTCACATGAGACTTATAAGGGTGATAAAGGCCTTATTAAAAGGTGTAGTTCCTTAAGGGTGACCCATAGATTATATGGCCAATATATGAATATTGTTTTGAGTCATATATTCATGTGAAAGATGCCTTTAGGGATGAGACATGTCTAATGGCTGACCAAGGTGTTGATTATCAAGATTGCTCTATAAATAGTGAAATCAAAGATGGTGATTTCTAGACTTTGGAAGTGAAAGAGACTTGAGAGATAATTGAGAGAGGTATGTGTGTGTGTTTTATGAAGAAAAGGAGGGGTAGAGTACCCTGAGGATGAGTTGAATAGTATATTAGTTTGAGGACTATTTTTATGACCTATAGGTCATAATTTTATTGGTAGAATAGTGCTCTTGCAGATTGAGTGTGACTGAAGGTGAAAAATGATAAGTAGAGGTCAATCATTAGGTTTTGTAAACATCAATTCAAAGGTGGATGTTTTCATAAGTGTTGTTAAGTTAGTTCAACATCTAAGGTGGTTCCATCTTCCTTGCAAGGTAAAACTTACTAAAAGTTTGGTTGTTGTTACAACTTAGATATATAGGTGTGGTAGCACCTTTTGGGATTATAGTCTCACTAAATAAGGATTGTAGTTCCTTGATCATTTATAGATGCTATAAATTAGTTATTTTTATTATAGGATAATATTCCAATTGTTAGTTCTAGTGGGTTTTATTCCCCAAGAGGGTTTCCCACATATGTCATGTGTTATGTGATTAATCTTGTATTGTCTCTCTTACTCATTTATATGAATGATGTGTATGCTTCATGAATGATTATGGTAATTGATTAAGTGTTTGTAAAGACTAGAATTGAATTTGGATTATTTTGGATGAGTAATTCACCCCTTTCTCAATGATTATACCTCTAATAATTGGTATTAGATCAGGTCCTTTGGTAAAGGCTTAACATCTTGAAGGTGATCCAAGGTACAATATGAGTAGTCATCAAGGAGGTTTCAATACTAAGTAAGCATTGATGTTCAATGGATCCAATTATTCTTTTTGGAGTGCAAGGATGAGGACATATATTATGTCCCTAAGGTTTGATGTATGGCAATCTATTATAGATGGTTATGTTGTTCCTATTACTCCTCCATCTAGTGTTACATATAAGAAGTTATTTGAGAACAATTCCTAGGTGATGTATGATATCACTTGTGGTCTTTCAGAGATTAAATACACCAAGGTAATCCATTATACATATGAGAAAGAGATATGGGATAAAATAAATATCATTTTTGAAATATATTCATAGGTCAATCTTGCTAAGTTTTAGACTCACAGAAGACAATTTGAAAGTCTCAAGATGAAGGAAGAAGATTCTATGGTATACTTTTTGCAGAGAGTTGATGAGACTATGAACATCATCAGAGGTCTTGGAGAGAATCTTGAAGTGTTAAATATAGTCTAAAATTTATTAATCTCTATCTCTCAAGTCTTATCTAAAAGTATTTTCTATATGAGAGAGTCATGTTCTTACTCAGTTGAATATGGATCAATTGCATGGCACCCTTACTGCATATGAGATGAGAATAAATGATGATAGACCACTAAAGAAGGAAGCTGCATTTAAGACAAAGATGAAGCCTAAGAATAAGTTACAAGGTAATAAATATAAATAGGATGATATATTTGACATTGATGAGGATTCACTAATTGATTTGATTACTAAGAAATTGAACACAAACTTGAGGAAGTATAAGAGTAAACTACCCTTCAAATATTTCAATTATGGAGAGATAGGACATTTCACTCATAAATACCCTCATAAGAAGGGTAATAAAGATGATGAATATCATGGTGAAGGGCAAGATGATTGCAAGAATACATACATGAAGAAAGGATTCATAAAGTTTAACAACAAGAAGTCCTTCAAAAATAAGAAGAGTCTCTACACCAAAGAAGATTTCAACTCATTAGATGAAAGTGAAGATAGTGACTAAGAATATGATCATGAAGATGATGCTCCTACTGAAGATGAAGCTCTAGTCATGGCTGAGGAAGGAAGTTGATCACATCAAAAGGAGTCTACTTGGAGTCATTTAGATGATGATGAATATGAGGTGGACTATGAAACTATATTAGTGAATGCTCTTGAAGAGCTGAAGATTGAGAAGAAGATCAATAAGAATATGAAATCTAAACTCAAGGACTATGAGGAGTAATTTAATGTGTATGAGGAAAGATTGAATGAATACACCAAGGATCATAAAGATATGATCAAGCATCTAATTTGTCAATTGGAAATTCTATCTACAAGCGTAAAAGATAAAAAAGTTGAATGTTCAAGGTATGTTTTTGAAAATGAAACTTTAAAATATAAGATAGAAAATATAGCTAGTAAGGTGAAGACATGAGATTTGAAAAGAGATAATGTGATTTAGACAACATTACGAGTGGTTAAAATCATGATAGTGATACAACTAGTCTTGGATATGAATAAGAACAAAAGAATGTTACTCAAGACAAGATGAACACTATTGTGAACAAGGACAATCATACTTTGAAGAAAAATCATCAAAAAATGACAAAAGGTGCTAGAAAAATGAAGATAAATTAGATCAGATAACAAATTACATGAGGTATGCAAGATTTAATGGTTACTATTACAGATGTAATCAATTTGGACATAGGACTAGATAATTCAAGAGACCTATTAGAAATGAGTTTGCATGGAACTATGATGGGGGTCATCAGTCAAAATGTATGAATAGAGTTAAGTGATTTAATTTTCATGACATGGGACATGTAAATTTCTATCCAAATAAGGTAAGGCAAGATACATTTCTTGAAAAAGGAATGGTGTTCTAAAATTGTGAACAAAAAGGTCACATTGCTAGGTTCTACAAGCAAAGGTATATAAGTCATAATAGGTTTAATCAAGATCCTAGAGTGCAAGGAAGAAGGCATGTTAACACATAGAAGCCAAAGGTGACAAGTGTGAATCATGATGAGATTGTAGGTCTAAGTAATTTATTTTCTATGGTGGAAAATGCTCTAGAAGTTGAAGAGTGCCAAGGGATCTCATTGTCTATTCATGTTGAGAATAAAGAGATCAAGCTCAAATAGAAGACCAAGGTGCTAGTTAAAGCTAGTCCTAAGGTATGTATAGATCCAAGTGAACATATTGCTATTTTTGAATATGTAACATACAAATAACATCAATTGTCTATGCCTAGTAATGAGGTTCTAAACTAAAAGGTGGATCCTTCATATGAAAAGGTATGTCATGAATCTTTGTTGTCTCCATGTATTGTCAATCTAATTATAGAAGAAAAGGAGAATGTTTTAGTGGTTGAATATGTTGCTTTTCTTAAGCCTAAGTAGAAGATGAAGAACTATAAGCATTAGATGACCAAGCAGGAGAAGGAATATGAGGAGTTGTGGGCAACTCCTCATTTCACATTTTTCTAAGACATTATGAAGTAGGATGTCTCTATCTATGCTTCTTAAGAGACTCTTTTCAGTGGAGAAGAATGTTTGTGTGCTCAAGATGATAATGCCAATAAGAGAAGGTCTTTGGTTAAGGGGGAATAACAAGTTCATAAGCCTATTTCAGAGGTTTGTGAAGGAGCTATAATACAAATTCATAATAGGTGGTTCCAGGTGGCTTAATGAGATTGATGAAAATGTCAAGAATTTTTTAATGCTCATAAAGGTATATAAACTTCTTTGTGATGTGATCCCAGTGATTTTATGATTTGAAGGTATGTATTGTGCCAATTGAAGATTTTTGAGTGATCTTATTTTTATTAGTTTTTGGCTTAAGAATAATTAGAACTAAAATGGGTTATAGGAAGTCAAGGGTCTCAAAGGTGTGAAGGATAAATTTTTGGTCTATAAGTGTGTGATGGGTTTCTCCAGGTGTGCAAAATTTTTTAGAGGTGTGCGTTGACTAGAAGGAGGTTTGTTGACTCTATTTGTTTTGAGATTCTAGGGGTTTGGGATATGCTAGAAAAATAGTTTGCCTTATGAGTTAATTTTTAAGTCTTATTAATATTTTTAATAGGAAAAATTAGTGTTTGAATAAAGATTCATAGAGATTTGAAGGTTTGTGTTTCTAAAGTTATTCAATTTTTTGTCAAGATGAAGGCCTAATTGGCTAGAGGTTTGTGAAAGAAGTATGTTGTAGAGGATGAAATTAGTGTTATTGATGGGGCATATGAGAGTGATCTAGATATGAAGTTTTAGGTCCTGAAGATGTGTTTACTAAAAATTATGGGCTCTACAAGTTCCAGGTAGGGCTATAAAGAAGATAGACATGCCTAGTTTGAAGAAGAGTGATTTTTTGCTCAGTTTATACACAAGAGCAAGGTATGTGTGTTTCAAGGTGATTTATAAAGTTAGTTTAGTGCATGTTTCTTATTAGGTGAGTGGCATGAATTTGTATTGGTGGTCTTTATGGTAGCTTGAGAGAGAAGGCTAGTAAGCATATGTGGTGATTATGAATGGTGTGTGGAGATTTGAAGATGCTTAGAAGGTGCAATTACTCAAAATTCTTAGGAAAAGTACCTATAAAATGTTTATTGATGTGTTCTATTAGATTATACATTTTTGTGTGTTCTTTATTCATTGGTTACAATGTTTGAGTGAAGAGATTATTGGCATAGAGCAAGAGGATGTTATCAAGGCAAGCTGAAGTAGGCTCAAGGTAATGGGGAGTGTGTATCATATTTCTAAGATGGTCCTTTCATATTTGATAGTCTTTTTAGGTCCTTAAGATTAGTTTATTCCCACTTTATCATTATGTTAAAGGGGGAAAAAGTTCCTATTTTGGGAGTGCTTGAAGAGAGAGAAGGTGAGATATATATTACTATTTATGATGGTTGTTGACATCAATGACAAAGGGGGATATTTTTGGAGAGTTGTCATGATTATGTCATGGTGATTTCATGGAGGTGTCATGATGAGTGGGTGAAGTGATTTGATAGTCTATGTAACAATGAAAAATTGTGTAATGTGTTTATCTTAGTATGCTTGAAGTATGCTTTGTTGATCTTTAGAGTTGACATGGCTAGAGATGTTCAGGGATGAATATGGAGTATTAAGCATGTGAAAGGGGTCCTATAAGAGTTTTTATATGATTTGAGTGTTTGTGTGTATGAGTGGATTTCATTTATTTGATCATTATGTTCATATAGACACTTTGGGTCTAGTGGTAGAAAATTTGAGTAGGTAGTTTGATGACATCACCATTACCACATGGGAATGAGTCAAGGAGAACTGGTCATATGGTTGTGATAATAGTAGTCCCTAGTTATTATTCACAAATATTAAGTCATGAATTGAAGTGTGGTCAAATATATGAGGGTGAAAATTTGGCTTCTCAGTCAGAATTCATTATTTTCCCATACTTAGCTAAATTTACATATGGTCAGAAAGAGTCGAGTAAGTAATTTGATGATGGAATATATCACACGTATGGACATTTCAAAAGAAGGTGATCATATGGGTTTGTTCAATTTTAATCCTAGTTTATTTTTTATAAATTTTAAATCATGTGATGAAGTGCATCAAAATATATGCATATGTAAAATTGGGCTCCCAGGCAGTTTGACTCTATTTCCCCATACTTAGCCAATTTTATAATATGACAAGAAGAGCTGAGTGAGCATTTTGATGGTGTTATATCTTAAAAATGTGAAGGTGTCAAGAGAAAATAATCATATGGGTTTATTAAATTTTGATCATAATTGATTTTTTCTAAATTTGAGATCATACAGGAAAAAGTTATACAGCAACAAAGTTGGTCTCCTAGACAAATTCTAAGCATGGCTGGCTCTATGATAGAAGATTTTGAGAAGTCATTTTATCTCACATGCACAAAGGTTTCAAGAGTAATTTATCACATGATTATATTCTCCTATGTGAGGAGATCATATGGTCTAAGTTTGAGATCATGCATAAAATCACAAAATAAGTTATTAAGGTTCAAAAATGGCTACTCAGGCATATTGAAAGGGTCTGTATACTTAGTCATTTTTATTCAAGTTAAATTTAAAGCAAGATCAATGGTACACGTTAATCCAAAAAGTTAAGAAGAAAAGAGATGAGGATAAGTACATGATGTTTAAAAATTAAGAAAATGTATAAGATAAGGATCCAATAATGAATGGGTGTTTTTATAAATTGATTGAATGGTGAGCATTGATTGCTAAAGACCTGACTAATCCATAGATATCAATGGAGCATGTTGTGTCAACATTTTAAGATTACACGAGATGAGGTCAAAGTGATAGAGGTTTAACATTTGAGAATTAGTGATTATGTTTTAAATATCAAACAAGATTGATGGTGTGAGATTGATCCAAAGCTGAGAGGACATGAGATGAGAGAATTGTGTTTGAAGGTTAACTGTAACCATTTGAATACAAATATTTGAATTTAACATAAGGAAAAACCTCTATATTTCTTCCATATCTTTTGATATAAGTTGAATTTTATAGTGGTGTAAAAATAAAATATTAAGAGGACTCCATGGTGAATCTAATGAACTTGATTTGAAGATATGGAATTATGTTTAGTCAAAGATATTAATGTTTCAAGTTGACTATGTGTTTGTGCTTACTCTACAATGAGCCAAGAGATTTATTAGAGCTTGTTTTCATGTATCATGATGACTTGGATATTGGGTAGTGTTATAGACTCCATGAGGATGCTCTATGAGTATTTTGGAGGTGTGTTCAATATATTTCAAGTATGAACAATTCTTAAGAAGTTGATTGTATGTTTGGTAATGGTGTTCCTATGTATAAGGTCTATGTTTGAGTTATTTGATCATACATAGAGGTAAGCTAAGATGAATATGATAATGTCAAAAGGGAAATAAGGAGTGGACACATGTATTTGAAAGTGGTCCTATATACTTGTTTTGCTTGAGGGAGTTTTAAAGGAGTGAATGGGTTCACATGAAACCTATAAGGGCTATAAGGGCATTATTAAAAGGTGTAGTTACTTGAGGGTAACCCATAAATGATATTGTAGACATATGAAGTTTTTTTTGAGTCATTTTTTCATGTGAAAGATTCCTTAAGGGTTAAGGCATGCCTAATGGGAAACTAAAGTGTTGATTATCAAGATTAATCTATAAATAGTGAAATCAAAGATGGTGATTTCTAGACTTTGGAAATGAAAGAGACTTGAGAGAGATTTGAGAGAGGCATGTGTGTGTGTTTTTTGGAGTGAAGGATGGGTAGATTTATCTAAGGATGAGTTAAAGATTAGATTAGTTTGAGGATTGTTTGTATGACCTATAGGTCATAGATTTGTTGACACAATAGTTCTCTTACAAATTGAGTGTGGGTGAAGGTGAAGAGTGATAAGCAGAGGTCCATCATCATGTGTTGAATACATTAGTTTAGAGGTGGATGTGTTCATTATTTTTTTTGTGGTATCTCAACATCTAAGGTGGTTTTAGCCTCCTTGCAAGGTAAAACTTGCTAAAAGTCTTGTTATTACTATAACTTAGCTAGACATGTGTGGCAACACCTTGTGGGATTATAGTATCAATAAATAGGGATTGTAGTTCCTTGATCATTTGTATATGGTCTAAATTAGTTCTTGTTATTATAGGATAGTATTCCAATTACAGGTTTCAATGGTTTTTATTCCTTAAGAGGGTTTCCCATGTATGTCATGTGTTATGTGATTGATATTGCATTGTCTCTATTGCTCATTGTTATGAATGATGTGTATGCTTCTTGAATGTTTGTGGTAATTCATTAAGTGTTTGTAAAGATCAAAATTGAAGTTAGATTATTTGGTCTCACTGATTCACCCCCCCTCTCAGTGATTGTACCTCTAATACTTAAGGATTATTGGTATAACTAATTTACACATGATTCTTCAAAAAATAAGAATCCTAGTAACAAACAATCATCTCATCCACATAAAAGACAAGGATAGTAGGATGATAATTAGTAGAATAAATCCAGTCAATAAGGCAACACTTATAAATAAAAATAAACCCATTTAGATGAAAATTTCCTATATACTACACAATCTCATAAAGAATCAACATCAAAAAGTTTTTCTAGTATGTTGACTTAGGTGCCACTTGACACATAGCTAGAATACAAGATTGGTTATACATTATGAATGAGACTTATACAAAAATCCATGTCTCTTTGGGTGATGATTCATCTTACTATGTTCAAGAAATTATGTACATATATTTACCACTTAGATGCAATGCTTAAAAAATATCATATGTCTTGTATGTTCCATGACTCATAAAGAATCTTATATCACTTAGTTAGTTACTTAACCATAACCTCAAGGTTGAATTTGACTATATTGGTGGAGAAAAGACGTGTTTGATTAGAGATAAGTCAAAATTCTCAAAATTATTACATGAGCCTCAAGAGTTGGGTAAATGTTCCAACTTGACTCTATGTAGAAAAATAATCAAGAACTTATGGAAAAAGACATAGACTCAACACAATTATGGCATAAAATATTTGGTCATATAAGTTTTATATATCTTGACACATTCCACCATTATAACATGGTAAGATGATTTATACCTCTTAAAAAGGGTACAAAGAAATGTAAACATTATTTATTGGGAAAACAATATAGAGATTCATTTTATAAAGTACATATCGGGTCCATGGAAAATTTGATTTGGTACATATCAATCTATGTAGACTGATGTCACATACTCATGTTGGGTTTAAGTAATTCATTCTCTTTGTTGATGATTTTTCAAGAAAAATGTGGGCTTAGTGTATAAATAGAAAGAGACAAGACTTTGAAACTTTCAAAAAATTTAAAGTTGTTGAAACAAAGACTAGTCTAAAAATAAAAACCTTCCTCTTAGATCAGGGGGGATTTACCAGTAATGAATTCAGAGTGTTTTTTCAATAAAATTACATTCATCATCAAATGGGATCTCCACATACATCTTTAAAAAAATTGTTACTAAATGGAGGAATCATACTATCATGGAAATGGTGTGATGTATGCTACATGATTTAGGTTTTATAAAGGCATTTTGGGTAGAATCAGTCAAAATCATA